>VHKM01000608.1:600000-822500 GCA_007210695.1 Neogobius melanostomus
TCCAACAATCAGAGCAACAGTTGGTTCGCAGTGTCTCTGGGCTCCAAGTAACTATCTAAAAATGGACTATCTAAAAATGGAAAAAGGTTGGTTAGCTATATAACCTGGTGACTATCCGGCTAGCTGCACCTGAAATGAAGGCTTGCATACCGAATGACCTGCCTCGGTGGTCCAGAGCTTAACGCTTTTGAGTGACCGGAGGCCTGAAAGGGCGGGTCCGGCCGAGAAACTGGGCACTCAAGTTCCACAGTATCACTGGACAGCCAACTTGACACTACAGCTAAACAGAAACACCAGGTTAGCATTTGCTACACTAACAAAAGGAGTCAAATACTACAATAGCCTACCTTCACACACAGCTGTGAGGGCATGAAGGTAACGGGAGCCAGCATCTAATGCGCTCTACAGGGACACTAAAAGAATAGATAGTTAGAAAACGGGTCTCTAGTCATTTTGATATAATGGATTGAATAGGCTATACCTGAGATGGGAGTGGTGGTGCACCAAAGCAGGAAGTGCTTGAGGTCAGGGAACAGGAAGCTAATTGAGGGGCCATTTATATACAGGGCGCCGCCAACAGGCAGGAGGGAGCACAACAGTCACACATTTCATGTCTATACATAAATGATCTACCGGAATCTGCAAAAATACCAGCTGCCAATTGTATGCAGATGACACAATCATTTTTGTAGCTGCAGATTCCCCTAAAAAGGCCTCAGACTTGTTGAACAGGCAGCTGGTCAGCACATCTCAGTGGCTACGGACAACTGTCTGACCTTAAAATATACTAAAATTGTTGCCATGTGTTTTTCTCTAAAGAGAAATTCACCAAATGATCTAAAAATGAATATTGACAAAAATAAATGATGAGTTTAAGTATTTGGGGTTATTTGAGATTCTAAACTGAAGCTTGATGCCCATGTCAGAAAAATGTCTAAGACCATAAGGACAAATTTAAATTGTTTCCAAAATCAGTTGTAAAAGTTGAGTATCCATAAATCTTGACTTCGATGTGTTCTTCTGGACCTCGATCCCTCCTCTGTGCATGTCCAAACCTAGAATCAATCAGCCTCAGACCCTTGATCTTCTGCATTGTCCTCACCACTTCCCTATGCATACTTGCTGTTTTTCATCTCCTCATACAACATTCATGTGCAACTTCTTAAGGTCAGTCTGAGTATCTGAAGTATCTTTAAGATTCCAAAAACACTTGTTTCATCCACTGGACACTTATGATACATTACTTGTGCTGGATAAAGTATTCTCTTGCTATAATTTGCCTGTTCTATTTTCACTCCACAGTTTGAAATAAAGTCCTAAATTTAATAAGACACTGTTGAAGAGCTTCAGCAGCTTTGGTGTTGAGACAAAAATGTGCACAAGAGGCAAAAAGAGATCCCAATTTAAACAGGAATGGTTTCAGAGGTGGCGTCTGCTGAGCACTTTTTCCTCACCTTCCTAGACACTGTTTTCTAGTTGCATTTGACTGGGCTTGGTTTAGCTATTGTCAGCCTGAGGTGATGCTGACAATGCAGAGGTGGCACAGTCCAGGATAACATCTCAATATGTGCCATATGTGCCACGGCACCAAGGATTTACTGTATTACTCTATCAGCAAGGTGAGGTCTTGATTTTGACCAGAAACTGGACCCTCTGCTGTTTAGAGGAGTCCTGCTTTAAGTGGTCAAGTTAAAATATCTTCAGATGTAGTTTATGAGTAAGGAAGGATGGAGTATGAGAAGGACAATAACCTTGAACAATCTTCGCATGAGACAAGCCGCCCAAAGAATTCACTCACTCCACACTTGGTGGTAAGATAAGTTTGTAGCCACAGGTATCCCGGGGTAGACCGACAGAAGCGCAGCTGGCACATCTAACTCACACACACTGCTCTCATAGGCGGATGGTATTCCTGAGAATCTCCCTCCAGGTACTGACCAGGACTATACTAAACTTATGAGATCTGACAAGAATGAGCACCTCAAGTTAAAGCTCTTGATTCACAGGGCAAGCTTCTCAATTATGTTCATGCCTCATGAGCTCCCAGTAAGGTTTAATGTTTAATGTTTTTTATTTAAACTGACTTGAAGACCCCCTCAGGTCTGTTCACGCTGACTACTTGAAATTAACTATTTTGGCCTTCAAGGGAAAATCTGCTTTGTTTGTGCAACACTCTTCGACCCAAGTTTTCACCCATCCTTCCATTTTCTTCTAACGTACCCATGGTCAGGTCATGGATGCAGCAGCAAAGCAGAGATTTCCAGACATCCCTCTCCCCTCTCCACTTCCTCTAGCCCTTCTGAAGCGGTCCTGAAGTGTTCCCAGGCCACATAGAGACATAGTCCCTCCAGTGTGTACCCGAGCCACCTCAGATGGCTCCTCCCGATGGGAAGGAGCAGCGGCTCTACTCCGATTTCCTCAGGTGACTGAGGAAACTAATTTATCGATCTCACACTCCATCCATCCATCACTCGTGAACACGACCCCGAGATACTTGAACTTCTCCACTTGAGGCAAGGACTCTCCACCGACCTGAAGAGGGGAAGCCACCCATGGCCTCGGATTTGGAGGTGCTGATCCTCATCCCGGCTGCTTCACACTCGGCTGCAAACCGCCTCTGAGCAGCTGAAGGTCCTGATTTAATGAAGGCAACAGAACAACACCTGAGATCCTGAGGTTGTCCCACACCGGACACTCTCCGGTCCCTGGCTGTCTTGAAGTTCTGTTCATAAAAATAATAACTAAACTTTTGTTTTTTCATTTATACAGCGTTCATGTGACCAGAAAAGACTCAATGTGCCTGGGAAGAAAATAAATAAATTACACAACATAAAAAAACAACCTCAAATACGTTAATATAGCGCATACAAAAAAACAATCCATGTACAAAGAACTTAAAATAACTTCAGAAAAGCTGGATAAATTGTTTAATCAAGTAAAAATATGCACTGTCTTGCTTAGACGACTGCCTCTGTGATTCAGTCCTGGACGAGGCTAAACTGTAGTTGTTTTGTGTTGACTCTTCATGTCCTGGTTATAGTAACACATCACACCTCACCATCTTTATACTAATATATTTCACTTATTAGTAATGAAATAAAACAACTTTATGGTAAGGACCTTAAAAAACTATTACTTAAAAGGGGGTATTATGCTTTTTTCAATCACATAGCACCAGTCTATAGCATACTACAATGATGACGTAACCTTCTGTTGGTCTGTATATGCAGTAAATTAAAATAACTGCCTTGAATAAAATTGCTCTCTCAAAATGGCTGTACTGAACGTCTTGAAATAGGCCTCTGTCTCTTTAAGAAGCTTTCCGACACGCCCCCTTCAGCACACTGCTGTGGCATCTAAACAACACTACTGTGCGGGGAGGGGGCTCTGCTGAGCTGAGGAGCAGTGGTTGGTGGCTTGGCTGGTGACGAAAGGTCCAGAGGCGTCTCCAGGAGGTGGGGGCGTTCCTAGGAGGACTGAGGCATAGCTACACCTAAAATGGCTGCCGTCTAAGTTTTTACTGATTACTCAAAATATGTGAATGAGCCAAGGCAACACTCCAGGCATGTGTTTAATGAGGGAATGACATAATAACATGATATAAAGCTTGAAAAAGTCCATTTTACATAATACCCCCCTTTAATAATTTACTAATCAGTAAAAAAAAGGGTGTAGTTCGTGGCAAACGTGTGGTTTATGGTAACTCCACCTTCAGAACATTGCACAGTTTTCTACAGCAAATACAACTAAATAGTGTGTAGTGTACAACTAATACATAAGGTATTTTAGGCATAACTATGTGGTGTCTACAAAGTAAAACTGTTGGAATTATTTTGGATTATTGAGAAATTTTACACAGATTTAGAGGGCTACGTACGTATATTGTAGTAGTGAAAGAACAGAATGATATTGTGTGTTTGGCATACATATAGGCGAAATGATAAATACCTATAATATATAAAATACATGAACAACTTTTTGTGAAAATACAGAACTGTTCTTCTCCATAAATGTAATTTTAAGTTGCATTGGGCCTGTCCCGGACAGAAAGTCCCACCAGCTGTTCCAACCTTGGAATGACAGATATAGGCTTATTCTATGGGAGATGCTTCTATGAGGTGAACATTCTTTTACTTTGTGGCTCACTGTGAGGCCCTAAGTTGATACAGTACTGACATGTTTTGCATTTCCTGAATCCTCAGAGTCTAGAGAGTTACCCAGTATCAGACATTTGTGTCTGTGATGTTCCTAGAAGAAACAGCGTTAAACGTAGTAAAACAGTTTTTGGGGAAATGGTGAAAAAAGACCTCAGGTTTGAGTTTGAGGAGCTATGGTTACCATGGTAATTGTCACAGAGTAGTACATTTGGGCTCACATGAAACACGAAAATATCTTCTTTACAATGATACCAAATACAATGGTGTGAATGATTATCTAATGGGCTGGAAATGGCCTAAACCAAAATATGGACCAGTGTCAAAAGACTTTTCTACACTCACTTCAAAAGCTCAAGACTAATATAAAGCTGTAACTCTGAAAAGGCTATCATACAAAATTAAAACTTCAGACATGGCCTTTGCCACCTTTCCGGTACCAATATTTGGCCTGGCCCATGGACTATGTGGGAGGAGCACGGAAACATGGACAGCCCAGTGGATTATTGTTATTGAAGATATTTTAGATATGGACTAAGCAATGACTTGGACAAACTAGATGTTTTAAGTGTAGGCTAGCACCTTTGCATTATTTATTTGTATTTGTGCTAACCATAAGTGCAGAGCCTTGTGATAGACTTTAGAGGACGATGTAGGACAATCTAGTTTATTATTAGGTCCACATCATTGTATTTTTATTAATCAGTGGTCTGTTAGTGGTACTAGTTACAGAAAGAAAAAAAAACTTTTTTTTTTCTCCCCCTGGGGGTTGCCCTTTGGTTGACCACCTGCCCCTCAAAATATACACGCCACTGACAACACCCATCCCAACAATATCTGTCAACTTTGGGTGTACAAAGTACAGCCAGCACCACCTGACCATTAACGGACACGATGGCCCTGTCTAAAACAGAAAATCACTCAAGTTAAATGAATTAGTAAAGCGTCATAATCCTTTCTAAAACTGTAGACTGCAATCTTTAGCTGAAATCCTATGCATCATATTTCCTTATTTGTGTTTGGTAAACAAGCAATGCAAAGACCTTTCCACCCTTTTAGACATGTTTCATGCATGAAACATTCAAAATGGCGAATTTGCCATTTTGAAACCAAAATAGGTGACCTACGTGATATTGTTTTGGGTTTAGAGAGTAGGCTGCTAGACATTTTTTGAAGTGAGCTTAAAAGACAAATTACAAAACTGTAACATAAAAAGTATAGGCCTATATTTTTGTATAAGAGGGCTATTTTACAGCGCTTTGTGTTCTTAAATGATTAAAATAACATAACTAGAATTAGTAAAAGAGATACAGTATATCAACTTTTATATTCATAATATATTCTTTGCCAATACAATGTTTTCAAATCTGAATTACATAACATTGTCAATCTGTCAATAATGATGGAAGAGTAGACGAGTTAAGTTACAGCAGGTCCACCATCTCTTGTTTGGGTTATGCATTAAGCCATTTGTGATGCCCTCACCACCTTGCATCTCATATTGTAAATGTTAGAACCAGTGACAGGCTGTCATGAAATGACTTGCATCATACTAAGTAAGGAGGCCATAATATTTTGACTCATGGCTAAAGTCCAAGTTTCTCCAAGGTTGGCAAAAAAATGCATCTCAAAATGCATCAGATTGATGCTTTAAGGCAGTGGTTCTCAACCTTTTGGAGCCGCGACCCCCATTAAAACAGTTTAAGGGGTGCGTGAGCCCCACCCGGGTCACACCGTGAGAAATAGGAACATTTGCCTACATAGTTCTGAAAAAACAAGGAAAATAAACAAATGGCTAAAATAAAATTAATCAAATTAGGAACAATAATGGCACTCTGGTAAAATAGCACACACATGCTAAAATAAAATATTATATACTAATAAAATATGTATATTTTATCTCCATGATCGGGCAACCCCCCAAATTTGTCTCGCGACCCCCTTGGGGGTCCGACCCCAGGTTGAGAATCACTGCTTTAAGGTATGGAATTAAAAAAAAAATTCATGCTCCCCCAAGAAAGGGAATATCCTTCTCACCTTTTTCACCCCTGACCCGTTTTCATGCCTGAGTATTGACTAAATGAGCAAGTTGTGGCACCAGGCTGCTCAGCACAGACTTTACAAATCTATAGTGGGCCACTCATTAAGGCAGCATGTACAATACATGGTTTAAAATGTGTCCGCTCTAGATCAGTGGTTCTTTTTAACAGTCTATGTTCTCCCAAGTGAAGTACTTTACTTCACTTGTGTATGTCAACCTGGACAGGGTTTTTTTTTTTTTTTTTTTTTTTTTTTTTTTTATTTATTTATTTATTTTTATTTTATTTTTTTATTATTATATGTATCTTTTTCATTTTGTAAGGGACTGCTTTTATGTACACATTTGAGTTTTCTGCCCATCATAGGGGAAATGGGATGTGGGTAAAAAAAGGGGATAAAATGGAAGTGTGATGCTTGCAAAAAAGCACTAAATGTAAATGCAATTCAACACTTCAATAAAATAATTGATCACAAAAAAAAAAAAGTCTATGTTCTCCCCTCGCTTCTCCCCTCGGATCACAATGAGAGGAAAACTCCTGTTGCAAAGTCACCGTCAGTCTGACGGCACGCGCACAAGCTCCTGACAGATATTACAGAAAATGCAACTCCATCGAACTTTGGCGCTGCTGTTGTAGCGCGGGCTGACCCAGCCTCAGCAGTGCTCCCGGCCTCTGCGGAGGTTTACGCGCTCAGGTCCAAAGCGGCTCTTGAGGTTCGGTTCTGGAGTGGACATGTTTAGGTTCAGAACAAGCTCATCCACGTCTGAATTATAAGACTCTTTCGCCTGTATAAGCGCGTTCCCCGTGCGGCGGTTTTAACGGGTCAGTATATCGATCAGATTGTGATGAACTTTTACTACGCGTACCACAGTTTGGGAACCCCTGCTCTAGATGATTTTCCATGTGTGTTTTGAGGTTACTGCGTTTAGAATGCCCTGGACGTCACGTCATTGAAGAATATTATATCAATCTTTGCACTTAGATGTAGATTTTAGATATAGGGCAGTAAAACTAGGGTTTGTTCATCCATTTACTGTGGCAAATAGGACACAAGAATGATTATGAGAGTTTGTAATTCTTTTAAAAAACATATAATGTGCATAAAGGTTAAGGATTTTCTTCATTTCAACAGTGGAAGAAAAAACAATGATATAAAACAAGCTATTATAACAATGAAAAGTTCAGTCAAAATGAGGCACGCAGATAAAAAAGCTTGGGTGCCATAACCACAGCTAAACAGAAGTGTTTTCAGCCTGTTTTGATCATTGTATATCGCGGTATTATTTTGAAGTAGACCCGGAAGTCCTCGCCTGATCTGTGCGCCAGTATATGTCTGTATTTCCGCTGTATATCCGATGTATGGCTCCAACATACCGCAGACTGCGTTCAAAGTACCACTGTGGCGTGGGTCCGTTATGTGAGCACAGGTAACCGCTTTGTGTGCCACTGCCCCGCTAAAAGCCCGCGTCACTCCCATCATGTCTGCCGGAGCTCCTCTGTTTACCTTCGGGGTGATCGCTGATGTCCAGTACGCAGACCTGGAGGACGGCTCAAACTTCGCCCGCACTCGGACACGCTACTACCGCAACAGGTGATCCACTGTCTCTGACAATTACTCTAATATGTCTATGTCACTAGTGCGGAAGTGCCATCTGTTTGTGAGTGGATCGATACTGTGGCTTATACAGTCCTTATAACAATGGTGAATGTGAGTGTGCTGAACTGCTGAGCATATCAGCCGCTCATTCTCGTCCGCTCCTGCCGCTGTAGGTGTGGATGTTGTATCTTCGTCTTATGGATCAGAGGTTTTTCAAACTGAGGTACAGCGCCTCCTCCTTTTTTTAACTGTAATTTATAAGATACACCAGTGGTTCCCCACCTTTTTGAAGCTTGCTTAATGCTTACCCTTGAGTCGTTCATTTATACTCGGAGTACCTTTTATTGGAAAAACAAAATTAAAACTAACTTTCCTTTGAAATTAATTCATTTCATTTCATTTCTTCTTTTTTTCATGGTAATGCAACATAAAATACCACAACAACAATAGAACATTCCATGAGAAGAAGAACAGGAGTAGGATGAAAAGCATCTTAAAAACTCCTACCCCATTCTTATATTTAAAAAATTACAAATTAGATGGCCTCACCAACACACCAACAAAGTAAATAACTTTCGATTTTAACAATTTCTTTTCTAGATGGGAGCAATGTCATCATCACTGATAAGCAGAGGTGGGAGACTCGAGTCAAATGACTTGACTCGAGTCAGACTCGAGTCGCAATTTTCGGGACTTGAGACTTACTTTACCAAAGCTCCAAAAAGACTTGACTTGACTTAGACTTGCCTGTTTGTGACTTGAGACTTAACTTGGACTCGAGGCCAGTGACTCTCAGTGACTTGCTGTGACTTTATAGTTATTATTTATTTGAGTGAAACTGTTGAAAGAACAGGATTCATTGCGTAAAAGCGGCGCATCTATGTTTACATATGGTAATTAGCCACATGCTTTTTCGGCTTCTGACGGAGCGCGTCTAATCAATACAGCGCGAAAAGGCAGGAGGAAATACGACGCGTTTCTTTAGATGCATTAAACGTTTTCTACAGTGAGTGAAGAGGTGAAGATTCATAGACATTTATTAAGGACAGGAAAACGTTCGAAACTATGACAGAAGCTACGGTGCGTATACAGGCGGCCTCCAGAACGACGATGGTAACAGTTGGATTAATGACAGAAATCGTGCGGGCTTTTCGTTGTTTTAAGGCGTTCTCATGAAAGTTATAGCATTTAGAGGCTATTTCCGCAGCCACACAGAGCCCAGTGACAGCGGGACTGAAGGCTGCATAATGTTATATTTATTTTTCAGACTGCAGGGAAAAGCAGCTCATATTTAAAAGACCCAAGGTCCCCTGGGCCCCCTTCCTTAAAATGCTGTCCCAGTAATTTGTACATAGACTGGAGCATTTAAAATATATATATATTTTACATTTTGTGGCGATTAAATATTAATTAGACTTCATGGAATCCAAATCCATTATATTTTAAAAAGTGTGATTTTAGCCTACATTTTCAAAATTGCAAAATCTTGAGAAAGCACTTTATATTTTCAAGTAGATTAAACACATTTTGAAAAGAAGAATTAGGCTGACGTTTGCGACTAGAGGTGACTTGCCGGCTAAAGAAAGACTTGACTTGACTTGACTTGGCAAAAGCTATGACTTGACTTGACCTGACTTGACCCCATGACCAATTGACTTGGACTTGCTTGGGACTTGGACCTTAACGACTTGAACTTGACTCGAGACTTGCATTTAGTGACTTACTCCCACCTCTGCTGATAAGTAGTTTAGGCGCATCGAGTTGCCTTGTGTACGAAATGCGCGGATAAATAAAGTTGCCTTGCCTTGCCTAGTTTTGTTCAGATACCAGTTTTGGCATCCGATCCGACACCGATACTTGGGTTCCGAGTACCAGCCCACAGTTTATATAAACAATATCAAACTTGTAAAAACATATGTAATATAAGACTGTGCACTACAACTTTAGTGGTTTTATTGTCTGCATAAAAAACACACTTTGGAATTCTTAGGTTTGGGGTAACCGCGGGTGACCGCAGGCATTTCGGATCAACTCATGCCAATATCGGTATCGGAACAACCCTACTGAGAATGTTGGCACCCCTCTAGGTGAAACTGAAGCTGAAGCATGGATTGGATGCTCCTAAATGTCACATACATTTGTCCAATGTCATTGTGTCCATATCTATGCACCAATCTGATACTGGTATCAGATTGATACTGGTATCAGATATCGGAGCAGATATATATTGATAATAACGTCTATGTAACATCAAGACTTGAAATAGTCGACAACTATTTTAGTAATCGATTAATCGTTTTCTGGTTCACACAGACTCAAATAGAGCAAAATGACATTAAAAAGTAGCATTTTTTTTAATGAAAACCTACTGTTTTTATAGTAAGTGTATGTAGTGTTTTGTACATTGTAAATTTCATGAACATCTTTCTATATGTCTCATCCAATCAGAAAGTAAAATTAGCTCTTAGAGCCTCCAACAAACATTTACTTTAAGTTTACTCCATCAACATGTCCTCAAGCGGCACCACTTTAGCTTTATGTGATAATTTTTTTTGAAAAATAACATTTTCATTCACCATTTACAGCTAAGCGATTCATCGTAAAATAATCGATAGATTAATCGATTACAAAAATAATCGTTAGTTGCAGCCCTAATCGGATATCGGTAGATAACTGAACCCCCAGAATCAGTATCGGTATCAAGCAAAGAAGCTGGATTGGTGCATCTCGTATAATCCTCATGGTGATCCTGGGCTGTTCATGTTCCTGCCCAGTGCCCAGACACCTCTGGACATCACCTTCCTCCTCTCTCTCACGCATGGGCTTGGATCTGGTGGTTGAACTGGTCATAGAGCCAGTTGGTTGGATGGGTTTACTATATATATTATTTTGTCTTGTGTCATTTTGTGGGACTGCCTGCTGTCAGCAGTCATTCAGATATGTAACATTGGATCTGTGTAGCCTCCAGCTGCTGCGTAAGGCTCGGGAGCACTGGTCTGGGTCAGCGGTCCGACCCGAGTTCGTGCTTCAGTTGGGGGATCTCATCGATGGCTTTAATGCGCTGCATGGCGCCTCCCGGAGTGCTCTGGACACGGTGCTGAGAGAGTTCCGCTCCGGCGTCGTGGACGAGGTGCACCATGTGTGGGGAAACCACGAGTTGTATAACTTCAGCAGAGAAGAACTGCTCACCTCGGAGCTCAACAGGTCAGTGCAGCCGCCAGAAACTGCTCAAGTAAAAACAGTCCCACCCACTTTTTAGATGGATAAATAATGTGTATGAGATGCTACGACCAACAACAGCAGTTGACTTTCTCTTTTTATCCCTTCCCTCTGATACAGCCTCCTTCATTTAACCTTTGCACCAAACACATCCAAACTTTCCCTCACAGCTTCCATGTTGGTGCCACGACAATGTGGTCTAGTTTCTGGTTCACGTCAGTTTAACATCGTAGGCTTTTCTCTTTTATACTTTTTAAATAGATGACATCATCTGGGTCAGAGAAATGCTTTGATGGATAAACACAAGGAATATATTTTCAATACGGACATAGAAGTTTTGAATCGATGTTGCTCTTATTTAGACTTCACTGCGCAGTTTTAAAACGTTCAAAACACCGACATGTGGATTTGCCCGGGGCTAGAGAGGTCAACTTAAAGCTTCAGGCAAAGACCAGGTGGGGAAGGGAGGCTGCATAAACGGGGAACAGTGTAAGAGATTCATTTTGTTTGACTTTTTCATAGCCAAAGTAAATTCTGTTTAAGCGACTTCTTCATATTTCATAATGCTTGTGCAACTAAATACTTTTCCTTGGTCGCACCGGTCCGTCCGTCCTAATCCTCGTTGCACTCTTCAGGCTGCACTGTTAGCAGTTTTACAGATGGGGCTGCAGAGCTAAAAACTAAGTAAAGTCCACTCTGCGCCGTCAAGGAGTAGATATTAAATAATGCTAAGTGCTGGCAGTAAGTCCTGTTTGTAGGAAACTCTGACTTTCCTAAATGTACCGGGCGTTATCCGGGTGGAACTTGTTCTGCTTTGTAATCCATTAAAGATGTCCCTCTGTAGTAACTGTCCCCCGTCCCCCATCCTCTCTGTGCAGTACACTGCATGTGAAGAGGCGGCTTGGGGAGTGTTGTCCGGGCGCAGATATCTACGCTTACAGCTTCAGCCCTCAGCCTGGGTTCACCTTTATCGTGTTAGACGCATATGACATGAGTCTGCTGGGCCTGGAGGAGAGCAGCGAGCAGTACCAGAGCGCACTGAGGCTCATCCAGATGTACAACAGCCACCAAGACCTCAACTCACCCCCCACACCCAGTAAGGCTTTTACCTCAACCTTCTTCTATTACCTCCTCAGACCTAAAGCGGGACATCCCCAGCTCTTCTCCACGGAGATGTTGCTTTGTTTCTCACAAGTAGCTGTTCCGCTTCCACGCTTTGGTTTGTTGATCCACTGTACTGTAGTCTGCTTATAGCTGAGTGTCAGGAGTAATGTTGTTCCACTGCAATTATTTTCTTATATTAGGCTCATAGTGATAACCGATGGTGGGTGGTATTGCAAAAACACAATATCACCAGTTTGAATCACAATTTCAATTTGATTATAACATAAAGTGAAGTGAAGTGGCAGACAAGAGACTGAGAGACTGTTTCCAGACCACAGACTGGAGCATGATCTGCTGCTCTCATGGAGACGATCACACTGTCATGTCATGTTATGTTTATGTTGTTGCTATATGTGTATGTTGGGCCATAGTGATGTAGATAATAATGGACATAGTGTAGCCTACTCTTTTATTTACTTTACAGTCAAAATCCTGCGTGCTTCTCCCAAAGCTTCTCCCCAGTCCCTCTATGCCTGTGTCAGCTCCGCCTCCATGAGCTGCTGGAGCCTCACGCTGAGAGAGTTACAGACTCCAGACATAACTGAAGATATAACGGTAAAAAAGACTCCTGTACTACTTTTGTAATGCACATACAGTGCCTCTCGAAAGTACTAATACACCTTGAACTTTTGCACAATTTGTCATGTTTACAACCATAAACATAAAGATTTTATTTTGAATTTTTTACTGAAAGTTTACACAAGTAACAGACAACTGAAAGCAAAATGATACATGATTCTGTTATTTTTCAAAAAACAGAAAAGTGAAAAGTGGGGCGTGCATAAGTATTCATACAGCATTTTCTGAGTGCATTAAATTGCCTTTATAACATTCCTAATGACTGCAGAATGTTCACACCTTGCCCTAACCATTAAATAGAGGCCACATGTGTGTAATCTACTCTCAGTATAATTCTAGCTGTTCTGTGAGGGCCTCAGAGCTATGGTCAGAGTGTATTGGTCACTAAACAACATCATGAAGGCCAAGGAGCTCACCAGAGAGGTCAGGGATAAAGCTGTGGAGAAGTTTAAGTTATACAAAGATTTCCCAAGATTTGAACATCTCACGGAGCACTGTTCAATCCATCATTCAGAAATAGGGGTGGGCGATATGACCAAAATAAAATATCACGATTTTGAATTATTAACTCCCGATTTCGATTTTTTTTTACGATTTTTGTATAGTAACTAAAATAACTTAAATTACACACTGAAGAAGGAAAAAGATTGAATTAGTATACTAATTTATTCAACTTTGTGATAATCAACACAGCACAAAATAGACTTAGAACTTAGACTAGACTTAGAACTACAGCAAACTAACTCTATACATTAAAAACACAATAAAACAGACAATAAAATACTGCTGAAATAGAGACAGAACGCTGGGTTTAAAGCTCCAGATTGAGGAGCCTGGTCGTGTATGCGCACTGTAGAGCGGCTAGCTGCCAAACGCTCGCATTAGCGTCCGACATTGTGTAGCAGAAAGTGCGTGGCATGGGTTTACTTCACTGACGGTGAAAAGAGTCAACTGTGCAGAAGTGCTTAGAACCGTGATAAAACGATCCCACAAAAATGACAGATCGTCAGCTCTAGAGACGTAAGACGGTCTAATATCATCATGTCGCCCAGCCCTATTCGGAAATGGAAAGAGTATAGCACCACTGTGAACTTACCAAGACCACCTAAACTAACAGACCGAACAAGGAGAGCACTGGTCAGAAATGCAACCAAGTGCCCTAAGATAACTCTGGAGGAGCTGCGACGTACTGCCGCTGAGCTGGGGGAATCTGTACATGGGACAACTATAAGTCGTACTCTACACAAATCTGGCCTTCATGGACGAGTGGCAAGAAGAAAGCCATTATTGAAAGGAGGCCATAAGAAATCCCGTTTGAAGTTTGCTAGAAGTCATATGGAGGACACAGCTACCATGTGGAAGAAGGTGCTTTGGTCAGATGAGACAAAAATTTAACTTTTGGCCCAAATGCAAAACGTTATGTATGGAGCAAACCTAACACTGCTCATCGTCCTGAGTGCACCATCCCCAGTGTCAAATATGGTGGGGGGAGCATCATGCTATGGGGCTGCTTTTCCTCAGCGGGGACTGGGAAGATTGTAAGAATAGTTGGGAAGATGGACGGCGCCAAATACAGGACATTTTGGAGGAAAACCTGCTGGAGTCAGCAAGAGAATTGAGGCTGGGGCGGAGATTCACCTTCCAGCAGGACAATGACCCTAAACACAAAGCTAAATCTACAATGGAATGGTTTAAAAACAAAGTCAAAGTCCTGACTTAAATCCTATTGAAAATCTGTGGAAAGACCTGAAAACTGCTGTTCACAAACGCTCTCCTTCTAATTTGACAGAGCTTGAGTTGTTTTGTAAAGAGGAATGGGCTAAAATGTCAGTCTCTACATGTGCAAACCTTGTAGTCAAACCCCAGAAGACTTGCTGCTGTTATTGCAGCAAAAGGGGGTTCCACAAAGTATTAAGTCATGCTGTATGAATACTTATGCACGCCCGACTTTTCACTTTTCTATTTTTGAAAAATAACAGAATCACGTATCATTTTGCTTTCACTTCACAGTTGTCTGTTACTAGTGTGTGAATTTTCAGTAAAAAATTCAAAATAAAATCTACATGTTTATGGTTGTAAACATGACAAAAGTTCAAGGTGTATTAGTACTTTCGAGAGGCACTGTACATACTCATGCACATGAGAGGAAAAGGCCGACATTGTGACGTATCGCTGCTCGTGATCGCATTGTTTACGTTTCACTCCACACACTTTATGGTAACTTTATCTAACCATAAAACCGAAAATATGAAGCGGATCTCTCAAATAAGAAGTGGCTGAAAGCTAGGGATGCGCTGACTACATTTATGGATTAGTTTAAGTTTGTAGGGATCTTGATTACGACAAAAAACAAAACGCAAACAAATCCAATCAACTGAACACACCACGTTAGCTTACAGCACAACAATGGCCTCATCAAAAAGCAGACGCGATAGCACAGCGGCCACAAGTGACAAAAAACAACAACTTTCACTCACCCATCTGAAGTAACCTTTGCGTGCCTTCTGCTCAGCAAACTCCTGATCAAATCCATTTTTGTCACTCAGTTATTTTCAATGTAGAGTTTGGCAAATCCGCGCTACATCCTTCTGTCTTAAATCACGCTCTGAAGGCAAGGAGTTGGCTCGGGAAACGTAATGGTCAGCAGGGCGCTGTGCATGCTTACAGCCAGGGCATCATCCGTTGCATGGAAAAGTCAGCCTGGAGAAGTTCACTGGTTCCACGCAGAAAAACTGCGTAGTAACTCTGTAGTATTATTCCAGCATTAGCAGCAGCGGCCTCTGTGAGACACACGGGGAAGTGTTGCATAACCCCACGGCGTGCGCTATTTCTCTGACAAAACAAGACTTTTTCAACCTGAAAAACTGATCGACAATAGGCGTATGTATAAAACTGCCTTTTTTGCGTGGCATTTGTTTGCTAAAGCATTTGTCAATGCAAACCAAAGCAGCGGTGCCTCCTTCTCTGCGGTGTTTACCCAGTATGTAAATAGACACAGACTAAGTCACACCCCTGCTGCACGCTCCGAAATCTCCCAAATCAAGCCGGTTTGAACCTGAAAGTGTACGCTTTTAAATATACCATAACTGCTGGCTTAAACATGGAGAGGCTTCTTCGTGGCTTCAATTGAAAGATTCTGCAAAAAAGCGAAAATCACAAATTTTAAAAAAATTAGCTTGTTTCTCCATTTGCGAGAAAGTGAGTCTGCCGACTTGTGTCCCTGGAAAACACGGCAGGTCAAATTTTTCACTCAAACTTGGCTGTAAACACTGTTTAAGTGGGGCTAGCCCGCACTTAGCTTTGCCCGTTAGCTTCTTCTTCGTAATTCCATTAGTGTTTATTGGTGGCTCCTACCCTGTGGCAGGCAAGTTGCAATTGTGGTTTTCTGGCCAGAGACACCAGGGGGAGATGAAAGACCCCCCCAATCATCTCATTAACACTAGTATTACCCCCATAGGGACTACGGAAAGGATTGATTGATTGATTGATTGATTTATTATTAAAGGATTTATTAAGGTAAACAAGTACTTACTTAGTACTGCTTTAACAGGTCAAGTTATATTTTAACATAGGACCCTTATTTGATAGCAGCTACAAAATTCTTAAATCCATTAAACTTGTTTGGAGAGTTTCTGCTTGGATTTCTTTGCAGGATGTCAGAATAGCCTCCCAGAGCTGCTCTTTGGATGTGAACTGCCTCCCACCCTCATAGATGTTTTGCTCCAAAGGTTCTCAATAGGGTCTGAGGTCAGGGGAGGATGGGGTCCACATCATGAGTTTCTCTCCTTTTATGCCCATAGCAGCCAATGATGCAGAGGTATTCTTTACAGCAGGGGTAGGCAAGTTTGCTTGGTGGAGGGCCGATTTTCTTCATTGTAAAAAGACCAAGGGCCGAACGTGCCAATTTTAGCCCAAAGTAATGCACCACTTTTTACAAATGCCAGTGCTGTGCATAATATATACCTAATTGGGTGTTCTGTTTAGCCATTTTAAAGTTATTGACAGTATTTCTCACATTTTTGAGTACTATAACTCGAAAAATGTTCAAGGACTCCTTTGTTGTGTCATACTATTTCTCAAAATCATGTTGAGGGCCAGAACTTCTATGCTGGAGGGCCGGAATTGGCCCCTGGGCCTGACGTTGCCTACCCCCTGCTTTACAGCATGACATAATGCGTTGTCATGCATGAAGATGATTTTGTTAGGGAAAGCACGGCTCTTCTTCTAGAACCATGGAAGAAAGTGGTCAGTCAGAAAGTATTTTTCAGAGGTAATTTTCACACCATCAGGGAGCTTAAAGTGGCCAACCAGCTCTCTCCACATGATTCCAGGCCAAAACATGACTCCGCCCCCCTCCTTGCTGACTGGACTCTGTGGAGGAGGTGAGGGACATCCCCACTGCTGTCAGACTGTACAACACGACTGTAAAGTAACTCATGTGCAATAACCCCTTTGCAAAAACTATGTGCAATAATCTCTGTATTATCACTTTACCTGTCTCACTTTATCAACCACTTGCACCACGACTGTAAACCTGCACTGCTAATACTGACATTTCTTCATTATAGTCTGTTTATTTTTTTATTGTTTTTACTTTTTACCAACTTGTGGTAGTCATTGTATAAGATACCTCCATTTACTATTTAATTGTTTGCACATTTCCTGTCTATCCTGCACACCTTGAGTGTTTCTGAGAGCTGAATGTAACAAGTTAATTTCGCCATTGTGAGATCAATAAAGGCTTATCTTATCTTAAATATAATGACACGCTGAAGAAGAGAAAGATTCCCACCAAAAGCCGGGGGTTAAAGCTCTGGATTGAGGAGTGTCTTGCTGCCAGAGACTGAAATGTTTATCTGACCCTGTGACAGTAATGTGCTCTGGCACAGGGAAGAGGAGCGTTAAATGCTTTATATATGATTGTTTTAATTACAAACAATGAAAGAGGAAGCCACTAAATGAAATTAGTTGTGTTCAAACTCATTCCTAACATTCCAAATATGTTGGAAACTTATTTGCAGCCTCCCAACTCTTCACAGGGACAAGTTTAAAGGTTCGCTACACAACTTGGAGGGTCACTTTTCAGAATCACCGTCACTGAAATGCAGCAAACTAGCTGCAAGTTCATGAAATTGATAGAAATGTTTATATTTAGATGTACAGTGTTTTTCACTCCAATGTCTGAGTTTATAGTTTACTAAAGAAGAACAAAGCAACACTGGTTCCACCACTAGGAAAAAGGCTCACATGTTTGTCAGCGTCTAACAACAGTAAACTTGCTGATGAGACACAGTAACATATTGTTCCACAGTGTGGCTTTTTAAAGACCGCCGTGTAATTCAGGTTTCTGGCTTCTTGTTTTGTTTTTGATTGTGGGTAAACTTTAGCCTACTTAAAACAAATACTCCTGAACAAGATCAGGGAGAAACACAAGTCTGTTCATCTGGACGTGGTGCTGTCTGAGGAGCTTTGGCCTGGTTTCATGAATGTCCCTCAGTATTCGTCTCAAATTTAGTTCTTGTTTATTCATTATCTTTAATAGATGATATTAGGCCTGTGTGAAGAGACGTACAGAGTCAATTTGAAGCATATTTGTGTTGTTCTCTTCAGCTGAATCGGAGCCGTTACTACAAAGATACGCCAAGTTTAACGGAGGCTTCAGTCAGGAGCAGCTGGACTGGTTAGACTCAGTCCTGTCCTCCGCAGACGACAGACAGGAAAAGGTCACCATTGTCAGTAAGTACTACATGTTCTGATGGTGAGTCATCCCACTCTATGAATATACACACTACTAATATAAAGCAGTTCCGTATTAATGTGGCAAATGTTTCACTTGTCACCGAAGAAATGGTCATTAAAGTCTACATACAGTAAATGAGCTCTGCTGCTCTTTTTAAATCATAATGATAATTAAAACTGCCAAAATAACCTTGATCAAAAGTTTACATACCCCAGTTCTTAATACTGTGTATTTCCCCCTTTAACATCAATGACAGCTTGGATTCTTTTGTGGTAGTTGTGGATGGGCCTCTTTATTTCATCGGGTGGTAAAACTGGCCATTCTTTTTGGCAATAAGCAACCAGTTCCTGTGTGATGCATGAACTGCACGTTTGACATCTCCCCAGAGTGGCTCAATGATATTGAGGTCAGGAGACTGAGATGGACTCTCCAGAACCTTCATTTTATTCTGCTGGGGCCAATGAGCGGTCCACATTGGCCTTGTGCTTTGGAACATTGTCATGTTGGAACGTCCAAGTGCTTCCCACGTACAGCTTCCAGGGTGATGAGTGACACTTTTCCTTCAGTATACTTTAATAACATGCTGCATTCATCCTGAAATCAGTTTTGACTAAGTTCCCTGAAGCTCACACATTCCCAAAACATCAGTGATCCACCTTCAATGAAGGTACTTGAGTCATCTTCTGTACTCCGTAGTTGAAGTCTCGAACGTTTCGCTTCTCATCCAAAAGACTAAAGTCCCGCTCAGTCCGCCGCTTAGATAAAGACCATAGCGAGGAGTTGGATTTGGCCCGGCTCCTCCCTTCTAATCACAGCTACTCTCACCTGTGGGTAAACACCTTTGAAGTAGAGCGTCTCTAATGACCTGCTCACCCCAGTATCGGTCAGTCCTGTCCTATTCATAGATGATCACTGCCCATTATCTGTCCTATTTACCTGCCTATTGTTCTTTAGTTGGTCGAGGTGCTCCTTGGACTGGCTGTGCCCTGTCGGTTTTCCCCGAAGGAGATTGGAGTAAAGTGAAGGAAGATTAAATCTGAGCCCACCATTCCGGTTCATGGAGGGATTTTCTTTCTTGACAAAAATAGCTTCTTTCACTCCTCGTTCAAACCAACGTTCTTCTTTAGCTAACATTTGACCTCCCCGTCCTCAAAGGAGTGGTTGGAGGCTTTGAGGTGGAGGTGCACAGCCGACTGGGGGCCGCTTGTGCTTTCTCTTCAGTGTTGATAAAGTGTCTTCTGTAGAATTTGTTACGTTTCTCCAATATAATGTTCTTTGCATTCTTCTTCTTTGCAACAAATAGAATAAACCACATTGCTTTGTTTGTGGCTCGCAGTTTTGTCTTTGGGATGAACTAATTTTTGTCTCAGTGTGTTCACCGGTTTGCCTTTTTTAGACTGTAAAGTTATCATAGGGGAAAGCGGACAACTTCAGACAGAGGTTTACAGGAAGGCAACTCATACTGACCAGTATTTGATGTTTGACTCAAACCATCCACTCCAGCACAAACTAGGGGTCATCAGGACTCTCAGTCATAGAGCTAAAGAGGTGCCTACCAGTGCAGAAGAAGAAGATCTTTATTTATATAGCGCCTTTCACAGACATGGTCACAAGGCGCGCTTTACATGAGAGCATTGTACATTCACTCCATACTCAGTGGTGGTAAACTACGTTAGTAGCTTCAGTTTCTGACAGACTGAGACAGAAGCGCTGTCGCGACTGCACACATCTGCGCCAACGGTCCCTCTGCCCACCTCCATACATTCATCCTGGCCTATTGTACATGTTTTTTAGCGATAGGGGAAACCGGAGTACCCGGAGGAAACCTACGCAGACACGGGCAGAACATGCAAACTCCACACAGAAAGGCCCCGTCCAGATGGGATTCGAACCTGGGACCTTCTAGCTGTGAAGTGAGAGCACTAACTGCTCTTTCCATGCAGAAGGAAAGACCAAAGAGGAGCAACATGTCCAGAGAGCCCTCTAAGACTGTAAGCTATCCTAACTGGTCTTTTACTAAAGCACAAAGGGCAAGAAGACCCAAAGAACAAGACAGACAGACTACAGAGCCCAGAAGAAAGGGAGTTGCAGTGCCGTATGTAGCCGGGGTCTCAGAGAAACTTTAGAGAATCTTTAAACAGCACAGGATTCCAGTGTACCACAAACCTGTGAACACACTGAGACAAAAATTAGTTCATCCCAAAGACAAAACTGCGAGCCACAAACAAAGCAATGTGGTTTATTCTATTTGTTGCAAAGAAGAAGAATGCAAAGAACATTATATTGGAGAAATGAAACAAGTTTTACAAAAGAGACTTTATCAACACCGAAGAGAAAGCACAAGCGGCCCCCAGTCGGCTGTGCACCTCCACCTCAAAGCCTCCAATCACTCCTTTGAGGACGGGGAGGTCAACATTTTAGCTAAAGAAGAATGAAAGAAAATCCCTCCATGAACCGGAATGGTTCTCCTTCGGGGAAAACCGACAGGGCACGGCCAGTCCAAGGAGACGGAACCTTAGCCAACAAAAGAACAATAGGCAGGTAATTAGCAGTGATCAGCCATGAATAGGACAGGACTGACCGATACTGGGGGGAGCAGGTCGTTAGAGACGCTCTACTTCAAAAGTGTTTACCCACAGGTGAGAGTAGCTGTGATTAATAATAATAATAATAATAATGCATTAGTCTTATATAGCGCTTTTCCAGACGCTCAAAGTCACTTTACAATTTAGTGCATTATTCATTCACTCCATACTCGGTGATGATAAGTGAGGCAACCAGTCTGCGCACATCAGCCACCACCACCAACCACTCACTCACTCACTACATTCGCTAGGCTTCCTGGTGTTACTGAACGGTCTCCCATCCAAGTACTAACCAGGCCCTACCCTGCTTAGCTTCCAAGGTCTGACGGGATTGGGCATCGCAAAGGCGGTAAGGCCACAAATTATTAGAAATAAATGATTAGAGGGGAGGAGCCGGGCCTACCCCAACTCCTCCTCGTGGTCTTTATCAAAGCGGCGACAGCCTTTTGGATGAGAGGCGAAACGTTCGCGACTTCAACTACTGAGTACAGAAGATGACTCAAGTACCTTCATTGAAGATGGACAACTCCTGTGCGACTGAGAGCTTACACAGACATCAGTGATCCACCTCTGTGTTTCACTGTAGGAATGGTGCACCGTTCATCACAGGCCTTGTTGACTCCTCCAAATGTAACATTAATGGTTGTGGCCAAAAAGTGACATTGTTTCAGAAATGTTGAGGCTTGTCTCTGTGCTGTTTGGCATAATGTAAGCGGATACTTTGTGGCATTGGCGAAGTAATGGCTTTCTTCTGGCGACTTGGGCGTGTAGCCCATTTTTCAAGTGCATTATTGTGCATCATAAAACAGCTACACAACTTTATTTTCAGAGAGTCCTGTACTTCAGTTGAAGTACAGGTTGTTCTTTTCATCCACAATTTTCCTGCCAGTTGAAATCTTGGTTGGTCGACCTGACCGTGGTTTGGTGTCCACAAAATCCTGCATTATCCACTTCATAATTAGAGTTTGAACACTGCTGATTGACCTTGCATATCTTTTTTTTATATCCCTGCCCTGTATTATACAGTTCAACTACCTTTTCCTGCCTTTCCTTTGACAATTCTTTTGCTTTCCCCATGACTCAGAAACCAGAAACGTCACTGCAGCACTGGATGAAAGATGCACGGATCTGTCAGGAGCCCAAAAACTCACTGACCTTTTATACAGACACAATCATTACAAACACAGGTCACAGGTGAGGATGCGTTTACCTTTAGTACACATTCAAACCCCTTTGTGCCCACTTGTATGGATATTATCAGGCCAAGATCACCAGGGTATGTATAAACATTTGGTCAGGGTCACTTTGGAAGTTTCTTTTTTCATTATGATTTAAAAAGAGCAAACTCCGTTAGTGGTTGTGTGAAGTCATTTATGGTTAAACAATCAGTGAAAAAAAAACAACTTTTGTGTTATCTTTCATAATCTTTCTGAAAAATAGTCAAAGCACAACTGTATATACAATATATATGTTCTTTATTTATTTGTGGTCACTCATTCACAGATCCAATTTGACCTTCTATCACTTCCACACACATCCACACAGACGCACACACACACGCACGCACGCACGCACGCAGACACACACACGGGCACACTTCCTTGTGTTTGTGACTGGCTGAACTATGAAGTTCAAACAGCCCCTTAAAAAGTGCTCCTCTTCTCTTTATTGGAAAACCTCTGCTAATTGGCCGGTAACGATTTGTTACTCACTTTGTATAATAATTGAGCAGCGTAAAATTGGTTTACACTTATTCCATTGTATTTTACATTCCAGTTTCATAATAATATTAATAAGAAGAACAGGTCAAAACAGTTTAGCTCTGCGTCGTTCTGGGCTGTGGGCTTTTGCAAAATGCGTATGGTACATTCTTCATTATTGGTAAGAGGCGTAACAAGTTTAGCCAACATGTCCTGCATCAATATAATGCAAATCAACGTGAAGGTATTCAGAACAATACGTTACTAAATAAATTTTAAGGCATCTGTAACTAAATACAATTTCAAGTATTCTCCCCTACACTGACTAGTACTACAGGCCAAAATATACTTAGAAAATCCATCAAATTGTTTTATACAAGACAGTTGAAGTTTATCATATTCTTATTGGGAGATTGGCTTTTTTTCTTGCTAATTATTGTGAACACTGCTCCTCACTACAGCGTACCCTAAATAATGCCCTGTGGTCTCCTGCGTAGGCCACCTGCCCGTGCACCCGGACTCCACTGACCCGGCGTGCCTGGCCTGGAACCACGGCGCGCTCCTCGGGTTGCTGCGCCGACACTGCAGCGTGGTGCTGTTCATGGCGGGACACGACCACGACGGAGGCTACTGCTACGACCCGGAGAGCGGCGTGCACCACCTGACACTGGCGGGCGTGATCGAGACGCCCCCACACAGCCAGGCGTTCGGCTCCGTGTGCGTGTACCCAGACCGGATGGAGCTCACCGGACACGGCAGGATCTCCAGTCAAGTTCTGAACTTCTCCTAATCCCCAAACAAACATAATAACCCCAAGAACAGTTTTTGAAGTGCGGGAATTGGATTTTGAATGATTTGGGAAGTGGTTGAGTGATTTGTTACTTTTTGAGAACAATAAGAAATGCTGTTTCAAGGAAATCTAGGACGAGTTCTTATTCGACACAGCTAAGCCTTATTTCAGGTCATCTCCCTTTTTTACCACATTGATGCTGCCAACTGCAGCGCTGGTTTACATTGTGAAGCCAAAAGACCTTTTTTGCTCCGTCATGATCAACTCACTATACTTAGTCGAGCTAAAGGTCTGTCTTCATGAAAGTAGACTTCAGCGTCAAAACCAAAAGATCATTAAAGAGTTGGTATAAAGAAGTTGGTAACACTTTATAATATAGTGTTAACTCATCATTTATTAAGGCTAAATGAGGTGTAGTTATTATAAAATGTTACCAAGATGTTAACACTTTATAAGGTTTGGTGCATAAAGTAGTGCAGTAATGTTATCTGAGGAGTGATGTTCACACTGACAACTGTGGACATATTTGCACAGTCAGACATTGTTCAAGGTAAGAGCTATTTATATATTTAAATAGTAATTAGACCATATTTTAATTGATTTGTTCACTAAACATGTTTTTTTTTTTTCTATTTTCATTTTAAGTGGTGTTTATTAGCTGTTTTGATACTTTTACTGGGTAAAAGTTGTCTTGATGGAATTGATCCTGGGGATTATATATGCCATATACTGACAATAAATCTATTTGCAAAACATGATGTATCGATTTGTGTAAAGTTGTGTTTTTGGTTGAATTGTGCTCACAAATTCTACAAAATGAAGCTGTTGGATGAGGTGCTTTCATACCACGCTATGAATGTAGACGTCCCCCAGAATGGTCCAGTTTTCATAGTTGTAGTTGTAAATAGCTTTGTATAATGTTGGACTTGAATGGACAATGACATCTTCATTGTAGCTCCATAATGTACCAGTACAATATGAGGCCTTCTAATAACCCTCGGGCTCCAATATTCTGTGACCACCTGACATCCCCATTTTGGGGCTTTGTCTGTTTTATTTCCCGACCCTCCAAATTGCACTTGTTCCACTTTTATTTTTTTTTATGTTTCAGCTCTATATCGGGGCCCTCAAAACCTCTCTAACAGGCCCATGAGCACCTGCCCTCATCCACAGTGCCCTCTTTGAAGTACCATCTATATCATTTTCTCAGTCACCTCTGAGAGAGTACACATGTGCTAAATAGTGTCACTATTGTAAAAGGGGGACTGTACACCTTTTGCCCTGGAATGTTGGTATTTTAAAGCAGGGGTTCCCAATCTGGGATAGTGGGTGGCCCAGAGGACAGGTGTTTTTGATACATATGTAGGGGCCATGGCTTTGGACTGGGGGGCTGGGGTTTTAAAAGGTGCTTAGATGTTGATAATCATGTGAAGACATGTCCTGAGAGCTAGAAGAGGATTGTGGAATAAATCCGTGCTTCCCAACCGTTTTTGTCCCATGTGCCCCTTGAGGCATTTATTTAAATTCGAGTACCCCCAACTTGAGGATACTGGCAACATTTTAACAAAATGAGCAACTCAACATAAATTATTCAGTATTTTGTAAAATACTCTGAGTCAAACCTTTTACTGAAAACATGAAACTTAATTTTCTTCTTAATATTCAATTTTACTCCAAGTTCCCCCGCTAAGTGCTCAAGTACCCCAGTGGTCCCCGTTGGGAAACACTGGAGTAAATGACACACGTGTGTTTGAAGGTGTTAAATGAACAGACTTCAGGAGGTAATATTTTACACCATGTCAAGAGTTTATTGACAGTATTTGAGAATATCTTTCAGTAAACAAGTTTTTTGTTTTTTAGCAAAATGTAATATATCAGTACTGTCGCATTTCATAAAAATAGTTGTTCACGTCTTTGAAACTACAGTATCAATGATACAGTAAACCATATTTGTAGGAATACAGCTGTACAAGGTGAATAGTACACAATTAGCACTACACAGTTATACTGATCTCAATGGGGTTATGAACGTTCGTCCTTCAGTTGAAATAAAGCCATTTTCTTCTCTGTATACAAAAGCACTCACAGCAGGCAAGGGGCGGCCCGGACACAGACAGAAGAGTTCACTTTTCTCACTATTTTACAATAAAAGAGCATGTTTTCATGCGCCGCGGCTGCACTATTGGGGGATTCACTTTGAAGAGCTGCACTTAAACAGAGTATAGTACAGCTTCATGGGTCAGGCCCAGATCAGGACAGTTTGGCTGCACTGTGGTCATTACAATTACCACAATGCACTGGGATTGTTTTTCTTGAAGAGTTCCTCAAGCAACATCGATTTGAATGAAAGCGAATGTGTGAGTGTGAGTTTACTGATGGGAAACAGCTCAGTTCAGCAGCATGCTTCAACTGTTCGACAGATGAACTACAAACCAGACTGATTTCCACGTGTAACCCCACAGGCAGCAGAGTGTAGGAAAAGCACAAAGACTCTGAAGAGAATGGAACTGAACAGGCTACATTAGATCCCCCTTTGACATGTGGGAAAAGCTATCGAGAGTGCATCAGGATGACTGTATACTGTCAGGTATCGTTATTGTTGTGTGCGTCGTCATCAAAGTTTGCATTGGCCGCCGAAACCCCACTGCGACTGTCCGTGATGTGCACGAGTGTGAGTAAGGCACTCCGGCCCACGCTGTGACGCCCCTCTCCCACAGTGATGTGGTATACTTCGCACAGTAAAAGGCTCGTGGAGACATGGCAACACAGAGCAGACTCAACTGTTGGGCTAAATGAACACAACACAGTTTGGCACGATGAGATGGGAACTCAAAGCAACATTGTGGATCTGCTGAGACTATATTCAGACTGCAGTGTGCTTCCTGTATCGGAGCTGTTCATCAAAGTCCCATTTTTGTCACATGTAACCCAGGCCACTTTCATATGTGCTCCTAAAAGCGGCACACATCGGATCTTTTCAGTGTCACTTTAGTCTGAATGAAAGGTCGTGTTCACCTGACACAAATGTCATTCTATGGTAGGGCTGGGTACCATTAAATACCAGTACGGTACGGGAAAAACGTAGGAAAAATAAAAGTATCTACCAAAAAAAACATATATCTTTAGATCCAAGTTAGTTGGTCCATGGACAGCATTAAAGGGAGTGACTTGGTTATTTCAGCTCAAATAAATGATGCAAAGTTAATTGAATAAACATTATTGTTCTGTTTTCTGGTTCTCGATGACAAATATTTTCGTATAGGTATCAATAAGAGTATCGTTCAGGTATTGGTATCGTGAATGATATTGTTAAAGTACCACTGTAGACAAAAGTGTACGGTGCCCCCAGTCCTATTTGACGGAATGATGAAGGATAAAGTGTCAGTGAAGCCACTCATTCCACTATCCCACCTTTCCCCGTGGCTCTGGCTCTCACTGCCCCATGAAAATCCCCAAAAACCTGGCCCTCATCCGTGCCTGCGGGTCACTTTGCGGTCAGTACACAGATACAAGTCGCACTTCATTGGAAATGTGCATAACAATGCAAAAGCAAAGCAAAAATAGACTTTCACATGACGAGCTGCAGTCTGAAGGGAGCCTGAGCCTCTCCGCGTGCTGCAGGACGTCCGCTCTAAAGTGTGTCCCTATATAATGACAGTGCGTTATACTCATGCACTGGCCCCTCGCTCTGAGGCCTGGTTTGGTGACTTGCACAGTTTTGATATGTAGTTATAGACGAGGCCATGACAGTTACAAACCTAATACCACCTGGGCCATTTTCTCCTCTTTTTATCTACAATGCCTCCATTTTATTAAATGTACATATTTTCACAACTTTACATTTACACTATATGTTTTATTGGTCGGCAAGGTTCTGCTAGCATACGCCTAGGACTCGGTCACATTTCAGGATGGATCACTGCTGGTTCTGTTGCACAAATGTGTTGTTGGCTGTCTTTGTTGCCCAGAGAAAATGGACCAAAGTAACTCCTTCAGACGAATGTCTTTCTCCTTCAGAGACAGTGGGATAAATGTGATCCTCAAAGGATGCCCAGTTAAAGGTACGAGACAAAAGTCCTTTTAAAATGCTCTTATGAACGTAAAGTCTCCATTTGGTGTTATACTCTAGGTTACAATAGTTGTGAAGGTTCTCTGCTTAAGGTTGTGGGTGTAATAATCCTCTTGTAAAAAGACTGAATGAGAGGATGATGGAGACAAAAGGACAAGGAGAGGCTTCGGTAAAAAGTGTCCAGTCCAGTAAGCCGACTCTCTCTACCTGCTGACGGTGGAGGTCCAGGAGCGCAGGGTCCCGGGCAGTTTGTCTGAGGCAGGGGTGTTCCAGGCAGCAGTGCTCCGAGCAGCAGGCTCCTCCACAGCTTTAGAGGGGTAGCTCGGCCCGCTGTAAGCCCCACAGCGCTCCTCTTCTCTGGGACAGGCTCTCGAGAGAAGCCTCTCCTGGAGGCTTTCATCTGCACCGTTCAAATTCACATAGGAGTCCCAGGGCCACGCGGTGTGCAGTGCCTTCCTCTCACAGCAGGGGGAGCAAGTGTTCCTGGGCCTTCTTTCAGTGGAGGAGCCAAGGATGGCTTTAGCGGGCAGCAGCCGGGGCCCGCTGGGCCGGCTGTCCTCTCCGCTGTGGCCCCTGATCATACTCTTTTGCTGGGTGGACCTGCCACCAGAGAGCCCCTTGCCGGAGCTGTGCTCTGAGGGCTGTGGAGCTTTGTCTGCCATGCACACTGTGGCCTCTAGAGGGAGCTGATGGGGGGAGTCTGGGGCTGGATGGGGTGGGAAGAGGGGGCCGGGATGGAGTTCCAGGGTCACTTCCTGCAGGGCAGAGTGGGCTGAAGGAAGGGCAGGCCAGAGGCTGCCACAGTCTGTGGACAGAGAGAGATGAGTGAGGAGCTGTGGGACTGTGAGAGAACAGGAAACATGCACAAGACACAAAGTGCTCTCTTTAGATCAGTCACTTATCCTTCACTGCACTGGTGCTCTCATGCAGCTCACTCTTTTAAAGAATAATAATAAAGACTCTGGTGTGCATGCACCACACGCTCATGCACAAAGGCACTGCACAGTACACAGTACACAGTACACAGATGAAGTACATGCAGTTTCCACGAACCGTGTCTTTAGAGTGGCCCATTAGGAAGAAATATGGGGAGCTTAGTGTGTCACCTTTCATGCACATGGAAAGGTTGGAAGGTACCAATCCTGAGGGAGTAATACAGATAGAGCCTATAGCATCATTAGAAATAACAGACTTTGAGAAAACAGCAGTTAGTGTTTAGCCACATATACATGTGAGTGTACAGTATGACATGGGTTAATCTTATCAAACAGATCCATAGCAACACCCACCATAGTCTGGGACCTGCCCCGTGCCCCTCTTCAGCAGCAAGCGCACCCTCCTGCCCCCGCCTTGATGAGCTCGATGGCCCGAGCATGGGTCATGTCCCGGGTGCTGTCCCCGTTGATCTCGATGATCTGATCTCCCACCTGCGAGCACAGGACACGGCTAATCTCTACACACTGTTATGCACATTATCTGGGAATGAAGAGGCTCGGCCAAACGCACAGGAACTTCCACTTAGTCCAGTCAACACTCTAGTTAATTCACTTGGACTGGAGCAAGGAAAAGATTGGAATTAATTTGGTCCTGTTCTTGAACAGGGCTTTACTGACACACTGGAGGCAGGCGGAGCTGGCATATAGGACGGCTCTACCATCTGAGCCAACTGTGTTTCAGCTCTTTGCTCAGCACTGAGCCGGGGTTAGTCCATAATTAGTCCCGGTTTAGTCCTGCTATAGTCCTGGTTTGAACTGCCAACCCTCTGTCACAGAACAACTTGCTCTACTCTCTGCGCAAAGACAGACGCCCATGCAGTTCTTGTTGTTGTGACTGTGGTAAGTGTAGTCCTCCTTGTTAGTTGTGACTGTAGTAAGTGTAGTCCTTGTTAGTTGTGACTGCATAAGGTTTGTTTATTGGTTTATTGGTAGGAAGTGGCAAAGTTAATGAAAGCCACACGGATGTAGCCTGGGCTCCTAATTTCCATCCGTCGTCCCCCATGCGCACTCCTCAAAACACCCTCATTATCCTGGCCTATTGTATCAATGTTAATTGTAGGGGAAACCGGAGTACACCCGAGGACTACACAGACAACCGGGAGAACATGCAAACTCCACACAGAAAGGCCCCGGCCTTGGTGGGAACGAACCTGGACCTTCTAGCTTGAAGCAACAGGAGCGCTAAACCACTGTACTACCGTGTAGTCCTTGTTAGTTTGACTGGTAGTAAGTGTAGTCCTTGTTAGCTGTGACTGGTAGTAAGTTAAGTCCTCTTGTTAGTTGTGACTGTAAAGTTAAGTTAGTCCTTGTTATTGTGACTGCAGTAAGATTTGTTTATTGGTTTATTTGGTAGGGACACGTGCAAGTTAATGAGACAAGCCACACCGGATGTAGGCTTGGCAATTTCATGCCGTCGTCCCCCATGCAACATCTCTCAAAACACTCTCATTCATTCCTGGCCTATTGTACATGTTTATTGTAGGGGAAACCGGAGTTACCCGGAGGAAACCTACACAGACACTTTGAGGGAGAACATGCAACTCCACACAGAAAAGGCCCCGGCCTTGGTGGGAATCGAACCTGGGACCTTCTAGCTGTGAAGCAAACGAGCGCTAACCACTTTACTAACGTGTAGTCTTGTTAGTTGTGACGTTAGTAAGTGTGCCTTAAGTTGTGACTGTAGTAAGTGTAGTCCTTCTTATTGTTGAACTGTAGTTAAGTGTAGTTCCTTCTTAGTTTGACTGTAGTAAGTGAGTCCTTGTAGTTGTGACTGTAGTAAGTGTAGTCCCCCTTTTAAGCTGTGACTGAGTAATGTGTAGTCCTTGTTAGTTGTGACTGTAGTAAGTGTATCCTTGTTAGCTGGACTGTAGTAAGTGTAGTCCTCCTTGTTAGTTTGTGATGTAAGTAAGTGTAGTCCTTGTAGCTGTGACTGTAGTAAGTGTAGTCCTCCTTTTAGTTGTGACTGTAGTAAGTGTAGTCCTTTGTTAGGCTGTGACGTAGTAAGTTTAGTCCTCCCTTGTTAGTTGTGACCTGTATTAAGTGTAGTCCTTGTTAGCTTGACTGGTAGTAAGGTAGTCCTCTAGTTGTGAACTGTAGTAAGTTGTAGTCCTCTCTTAGTTGTGACTGTTAGTTAAGTGTAGTCCTTCTAGTGTGACTGTAGTAAGTGTAGTCCTTGTTAGTTTGTGACTGTAGTAAGTGTAGTCCTTGTTAGCTGTGACTGTAGTAAAGTGTAAGTCCTTTGTTAGCTGTGACTGTAGTAAGGTGTAGTCCTTGTTAGTTGTGACTGTTGTAAGTGTAGTCCTCCTTTGTTAGTTTGTGACGTAGTAATGTAGTCCTTGTTTAGTTTGTGACTGGTAGTAATGTATGTCCTGGTTAGTTGGACTGAGCTAGTAAGTGTAGTCTTGTTAGTTGTTGACTGTATGTGTAAGTGTAGTCCTTGTAGTTGACTGTAGTAATGTAGTCATTGTTAGCTGTGACTGTAGTGAGAGTGTAGTCCTTGTTAGCTGTGACTCGTAGTAAGTGTAGTCCTTGTTAGCTGTGACGTAGTAAGTGTATCTCTGTTAGTTGTGGACTGTAGTAAAGTGTAGTCCTTGTTTAGCTGGACTGTAAGTAAGTGTGAGTCCTTGTTAAGTTGTGACTGTAGTAAGTGTAGTCCTTGTTAGTTTTGTGGAAACTGTGTAGATTGGTAGTCCCTTGTTTAGCTGTGACTGTAGTAAGGTAGTCTTGTTGAGCTTGTGAACTGTAGTTAAGTGTAGTCCCTCCTTGAGCTGTGACTGTATAAAGTGTACGTCCCTTGTTAAGCTGTGACCCTGTAGTGAAGTGTAGTCCTCCTTGTAGTTGTGACTGTAGTAATGTAGTGCCTTGTTAGTTGTGACTGTAGTAAGTTGTAAGTCCTTGTTAGTTGTGACTGTAGTAAGTGTGTACTTCTTAGTTGTGACTGTAGTAAGTTAGTCCTTGTTTAGCTGTGAATGTAGTAAGTGTAGTCCCTTCTTAGTGTGACTCGTAATAAAGTGGTATTCCCTTCTTAGTTGTGACTGTTGTAGTGTAGTCCTTCCTTTTAGTTGTTGACTGATTAAGTTGTACGTCCCCTCCTTGTTTACTGTGACCTGTATAAGTGTAGTCCATTTGTTAGTTGTGAACTGTAGTAAGTGTAGTCCCTTCACTATTGTGACTGTTAGTAAAGTGTAAGTCCCTTGTTAGGTTGTGACTGTATGTGAAAAGATAGCTAGTCCACGCGTGAGCCGGACTGTACAAGTAAAGTGTAGTCCTATCTTAGTTTGACTGTAGTAATGTGTAGTACTCTAGTTGTGAACGTAGTAAGTGTAGTCCCTCCTTGTTAGTTGTGACTGTAGTAAGTGTAGTCCTTGTTAGCTGTGACTGTAGTAAATGTAGTCCTTCTTAGTTGTGACTGTGTAAGTTGTTGTTCCCTTCTTAGTTGTTGACTGTAGTAAGTGTAGTCCTTCTTAGTTTGGACTGTAGTAAGTGTAAGTCCTTGTTAGTTGTGACTGTAGTAAGTGTAGTCCTGTTAGCTGTGGACTGTAGTAAGTGTAGTCCTTCCTTAGTTGACTGTAGTAAGTGTAGTCCTTGTTATTGTGACTGTAGTATTGTAAGTCCTCTCTTGTGTAGTTTTGTGACCGTAGTAAAGTGAGTCCTGTTAGTTGTGCACTGTAGTAAGTGTAGTCCCTTGTTAGTTGTGACTGTAAGTAAGTGTAGTCCTTGGTTTAGAGTTGTGGACTGTAGTGAAGTGTAGGTCCTTGTTAAGTGGATCGTAGTGGAAGTGTGTTCCTTGTTAGTTTGACTGTATGTAAGTTTATCCTTGTTAGTTGTGACTGTGTAGTGTAGTCGCCTTGTTAGTTGTGACGGTAGTAGTGTAGTCCTTTTAGCTGTGACTGTAAGTAAAGTGTAGTCCTCCTCCATTGTCGTTGGGTATAGTTCTCAGTTCTCAGTCGTAACAGGAGTTTTCCATCTCAAAGTAGGTACTTGAGTCATCTTCTGTACTTGGTAGTTAGGTCTCCCAACGTTTCGCCTCTCACCAAAAGCCTTCCGTCAGTGAAACAAGGTTACGCCAGCACGCAGCGTAGATAAAGACCGGTTGGGAGGAGTTGGGGTTGACCCCGGCTCCTCCCTCTAATCACAGCTTAACTCTCACCTGTGGGTAAACACCTTTGGAAGTCGAGCGTATGGTACAAGCGCTGCGCCCGCCCAATATCGTCAGTCCTGTCCTATCATGGCTGATCACGCTAATTACCTGCCTATTGTTCTTACTTGTTGTTAGCTGAGGTATCGTCTCCTTGTTAGCTGAGTAATCGACCGAGCACTGGCCAGTGCTCTGTCGTTTCCCCGAAGCAGATTGGAGTAAAAGAAGAAAGATTAAATCTTAGCCCACCATTTCGGTTCAATGAGGGATTTTCTTTTCTGACAAAAATAAGCTATTTTTACTCCTCTTTCAAAAACCAACGTTCTTCTTAGCTAGAATTTTGAACTCTGCCCGTCCTTAAAGGATTGGTTGGGGCTTAAGGTGAAGGTGCACAAGCCGATCTGAGGGCCGCTTGTGCTTTCTCTTCGCGTGTTGAATATAAAGCAAGAATGCAAAGAAACATATCATTGAGAAACCAACACAGTCTTACAGAGACTTAATCAAACACCGAAGAGAAAAGCACGGTGTTGATAAAGGTAGTGTAGTCCCTCCTTGTAGCTGTGAACTGTAGTCCCTCCCTTGTTAGTTTGTGACTGTAGTAAGTGTAGTCCCATTGTTAGTTTTGTGACCTGGTAGTAAGTGTAGGTCCTCCTTGTTAGCTGTGACTGTAGTAAGTGTAAGTCCTCCTTGTTAGTTGTGTACTGTTAAGGTAATGTAGTCCTCCTTGTTATTGTGACTGCTGTAAGTGTAGTCCCTCCTTGTGCTGTGACTGTAGTAATGTAGTCCTCCTTGTTAGCTTGTGACTCGTAGTAAGTGTAGTCCTTGTTAGATTGCTGTAGTAAGTGTATGTCCTGTTAGTTGTAAGTGTAGTCCTTGTTAGCTGTGACTGTATAGTGTAGTCCTCCTTGTTAAGTTGTGACTGTAGTAAGTGTAGTACCTTGTTTAGTTGTGACTGTAGTAAGTGTAGTCCTTCTTAGTTGTGACTGGTATAAGTGTATCCTTCTTAGTTTCGACTGTAAAGTAAAGTGTAGTCCCCTTGTTAGTTCGTGATGTAGTAAAGTGTAGTCTCCTTGTTAGCTGTGAACTGTAGTAAGTGTAGTCCTTGTTAGTTGTGACTGTAGTAAGTGTAGTCCCTTGTTAGTTTGACTGTAGTAAGTGTAGTCTTGTTAGCTAGTGACTGTAGTAGAGTGTAATCCTTCTTAAGATTGTGACTGTATGTAATGTGTAGTCCCTTGGTAGTTGTGACTGTAGTAAAAAGGGTGTATCCTTGTTATTGTGAACGAGTAAAGTGGTAGTCTTCTTATTGTGACTTGTAGTAAATTGTTCCCTTCTTAGTTGTGACTGTGAAGTGTAGCCTCGCTTGTAGTTGTGATGTAGTAATGTAGTCCTTGTTAGCCTGTGATCTGTTAAGTGAGTCCCTCTTAGTTGTGACTGTAGTAAGTGTAGTCTTGTTAGTTGGACTGTTAGTAAGTGTAGTCCCTTTTAGTTGTGACTGTAATAAGTGTAGTCCTCTTAGTTTGTGACTGTAGTAATTGTAAGTCCTTACTTAGTTGTGACTGTAAGTAAAGTGTAGTCCTTGTTAGTTGTGACTGTAGTAATGTAGTCACTTGTTAGCTGTGAACTGTAAGTGAAGTGTTAGTCCCTTCTTAGTTGTGACTGTAGTAAGTGTATGTCCCTTGTAGTTGAATGAACTGTAGTAAGTGTAGTCCTCCTTGTTAGTTGTGACTTGTAGTAAGTGTAGTCCTGTTAGTTGTGACTGTTAGTAAGGTAGTCCTTGTTAGTTGTGACTGGTAGTAAGTGTAGCTCTTGTTACTGTGACCTGTAGTAAGTGTAGTCCTCCTTGTCTGTGGTAAGTTAATCTCTAGTTCTCAGTTCGATCAGGAGTTGTCCATCTCAAGTTAGGAGTACTTGAGTCATCTTCTGTTACTTGGTAGTTGAGGCTCCAACGTGCGCGCGCGATCCAAAAGGCTTTCGTCAGTGAACAATGGTTACGCCCAGCACCGCAGCGTAGATAAAGACCGGTTGGGAGGAGTGGGTTGAGCCCGCTCAATCCCCCTCTAATCACAGCTTACCTCACCTGTGGTAAACACTTTTGAAGTAGAGCGTTCCTCTAGTACGACCCTGCTTCCCCCCAATAATCGGTCATTCCTGTCCTATTCATGGCTGATCAACTGCTAATACCTGCCTATTTGTTCTTCTTGTAGCTAGGTATCCGTCTCCTTTGTTAGCTGAGGTAATCGACAGAGCACTGGCCGTGCTCTGTCGGTTTTTCCTCCGAAGCAGATGAGTAAAAAAGAAAGAAAAGATTAAATTTAGCCCACCATTTCGGTTCATGAAGGTTTTTTTCTGACAAAAGATAGCTTCTTTACTCTCTTTCAAACCAACCGTTCTTCTTAGCTAAATTTTGACCTTGCCCGTCCTCAAAGGAGTGGTTGGAGGCTTTAAGGTGAAGGTGCACAGCCGACTGGGGCCGCTTGTGCTTTCTCTTCGGTGTTGAATAAAGCAGAATCAAAGAACATAATTTGAGAAAACCAATACAAGTCTTACAGAGAGCTTATCAACACCCGAAGAGAAAGCACGGTGGTTGATAAAGGAGTGTAGTCCTCCTTGTTAGCTGTGAACTGTAGTCCCTCCTTGTTAGTTGTGACTGTAAGTATAGTGTAGTCCTCTCTTGTTAGTTGTGACTGTAGTAAGTGTAGTCCTCCTTGTTAGCTGTGACTGTAGTTAAGTGTATCCTCCTTGTTAGCTGTGACTGTAGTAAAGTGTAGTCCTCCTTGTTAGTTGTGAACTGTAGTAAGTGTAGTCCTCCTTGTTCAGTTGTGACTGTAGTAAGTGTAGTCCCTTGTTTAGCTGTGACTGTAGTGAAGTTGTAGTCCTTGTTAAGCTGTGACTGTATTAAGTGTAAGTCCTTGTTAGCTGTGACTGTATAAGTTGTAAGTTTCTCCTTGTTAGTTGTGACAATGTAGTAAGTGTAGTCCATCCTTGTTAGTTTGAACTGTATTGAGTGTAAGTTCCCTCCTTGTTAGTTGTGATGTAGTGAGTGTATCCTCCCTTGTTAGTTGTGACTCGTTAGTGAGTGTAGCCTCTCTTGTTAGTTGTGACTTGTAAGTAAGTGTAAGTCCTCCCTTGTTAGTTGTGACTGTAGTTGAGTGGTAGTCCTCCCTTGGTTAGTTGTGACTGTAGTGGAGTGTATCCTTGTTTAAGCTTTGACTGTAGTAGTGTAAGTCTCTCCTTGTTAGTTGTGACTGTAGTAAGTGAAGTCCCTCCTTGTTAGTTGTGACTGTAGTAGTGAGTCCTTTTAGCTGTTACTGGTGTTAAGTGTAGTCCTCTGTTAGTTTGTGACATGAGTATGTATCCTTGTTTTAAGCTGTGCCTGTGTAAGTGTAGTCCCTCCTTGTTTAGTTGTGACTTGTGTTAAGTGTAGTCCTTGTTAGCTGTGGACTGTAGTAAGTGGTATCCTGTTAGTTGTGACTGTAGTAAGTGTATCCTCATTGTATTGTGACTGTAGAAGTGTATCCTTGTTAGTGTGACTGTAGTGAAGTGTAGTCCTTGTTAGTTGTGACTGTAAAGTAAGTGTAGTCCTCCTTGTCTAGTTGTGAACGTAGTAAGTGGTAAGTCCTTGTTACTGTGACTGTAATATAGTGTAGTCCCCCTTGTTAGCTGTGACTGTAGTAAGTGTAGTCCTTGTTAGTTTGTTGAACTGTAGTAAGTGTAGTCCTTGTTAGTTGTGAGCTGTAGTATGTAAGTCCTTGTGAGCTGTGGACTGTAGTAAGTGTAGTCCTTGTTAGCGTGACTGTTATAAGTGTAGTCCTTTGTAGTTGTGACTGTAGTAAGTGTAGTACTTGTTAGCTGTGAATGTAGTAAGTGTAGTCCTTGTTAGTTGTGACTGTAGTAAGTGGTAGTCCTTGTTAACTGTGAACTGTGTTAATGTAAGTCCTTGTTAGTTGTGACTGTAGCTAAGTGTAGTCCTTGTTAGTTGTGAACTTGTAGTAAGTGTATCTCCTTGTTAAGTTGTGACTGTAGTAAGTGTAGTCCTTGTTAGCTGGATGTAATAAAGTGTAGTCCTTGTTAAGTTGTGAACTGTTAAGTAAGTGTATGTCCTTGTTAGTTGTGACTGTAGTAAGTGTAGTCTTGTTAGTTGTGACTGTAGTAAAGTGTATGTCCTCCTTGTTTAGTTGTGACTGTAGTAAGTGTAGTCCTTTAGCTGTGACTGTTTAAGTGTAGTCTCCCTTGTTATTGTGACTGTGTAAATGTAGTCCTTGTAGCTGTGACTGTAGTAAGTTGTAGTCCTCCTTGGTTAGTTGTGACTGTAAAGTAAGTTATTCCTTGTAGCTGTGACTGTAGTTAAAGTGTAGTCCTCCTTGTTTAGTTGTGACCTGTAGTAAAGTTGTATCCTTGTTTACTGTGACTGTACGTAATGTAGTCCTTGTTAGTTGTACTGTAGTTAAGTGAGTCCTCCTTGTTAGTTGTGACTGTAGTAAGTTGTAGTCCTTTTAGCTGTGACTGTAGTAAGTGTAGTCTCCCTTGTTAGCTGTGGACGTAGTAAGTGTAGTCCTTGTTAGTTGTGACCTGTAGTAAGTGTAGTCCTGTTAGTGTGACTGTAGTAAGTGTAGTCCTTGTTAGATGGACTGTAGTAAGTGTAGTCCTTGTTTAGCTGTGACTGTAAAGTAAGGTGTATGTCCTTGTTAGATTGTGGACTGAGTAAGTGTAGTCCTTGTTAGCTGTGAAGTAGTAAGTGTAGTCCCTTGTTAGTTTGTGACTGTAGTAAGTAGGTAGTCTTGTTACTGTGACTGTAGTAAGTGTAGGTCCTTGTTAGTTGTGACTGTAGTAAGTGTAGTCCTTGTTAGCATGTTGAACTGTAGAAAGTGTAGTCCTTGTTAACTGTGACTGTAGTAAGTGTTAGTCCTTGTTAGTTGTGACGTAGTAAGTGTAGTCCTTGTTAGTTCGTGACTGTGTATGAAGTGGTAGTCCTCCTAGTTCGTTGTGACTGTAGTAGTTAAGTCCCTTGGTAGTGTGACTGGTAGTCAAGTGTGTCCTCCTTGTTAGCTGTGAACTCGTAGAAGTGTATCCTTGTTAGTTGGTGACTGTAGTTAAGTATCCTCCCTTGTTAGTTGTACTGTAATGTAAGTTGTAGTCTCTTTGTAGTTGTGACTGAGTAAGTGTAGTCCTGTTATGTGACTGTATTAAGTGTAGTCTCCTTGTTAGTTCTGCTTGTAAGTAATGTATCCCTTGTTAGTTTGACTGTAAGTAAGTGTAGTCCCCTTTTAGTTGTGATGTAGTAAGGTGTTAGTCCTCACTTGTAGTTTGGAACTGGGAGGTAAGTGGTAGTCTTGTTGTTGTGACCTGTAGTAAGTGTAGTCCTCCTGTTAGTTGTGACTGTAGTAATAAGTGTAGTCCTGTTGAGTCTGTGACTGTAGTAAGTGTAGTCCTCTTGTTAGTTGTGACTGTAGTAAGTGTAGTCCCTTGTTAGTTTGACGTAGTATGTAAGTCCCTCTCTTGTTAGTTGTGACGTAAGTAATGTAGTCTCTGTAGTTGTGACTGTAGTAAGTGGTAGTCTTCGTTAGTGTGACTGTAGTAAGTGTATCCTCCTTGTTAGTGTGAACTGTAGTAAGTGTAGTCCCTCCTTGTATGTTGGTGATGTAGTAAGTGTAATCCCTTGTTAGCTGTGACTGTAGTAAGTTAGTCTTGTTTAGTTTTGTGACTGTAGTAAGTGTAGTTCCTCCTTGTTTAGTTGTGACTGTAAGTATAGTGTAGTCTTGTTAGTTTGTACTGTAGTAAGTGTAAGTCCTTGTAGTTGTGACTGTAGTAAGTTTGTAGTTCTCCTTGTTAGTGTGAACTGTAGTAAGTGTAGTCCTTGTTAGTTGTGACTGTAGTAAAGTGTATCCTTGTTAGCTGTGAACTGTCAGTAATGGAGCCTTGTTAGTTGTGACTGTAGTAATGTAGTCCTTTGTTAGTTGTGAACTGTAGTAAGTGTAGTCCCTCTTGTTATTTGTGACTGTAGTAAGTGTAGTCCTTGTTAGTTGTGACTGTAGTAAGTGTAAGTCCTCCTTGTTAGTTGTGAACTGTAGTAAGTGTAGTCCTTGTTGCTGTGCTGTAGTAAGTGTAGTCCTTGTTAGTTGTGACTGTAGAAAGTGTAGTCCTTTTAGCTGTGACTGTAGGTAAGTGTAGTCCTCCTGTTAGCTGTGACTTGTAGTAAGTGTAGTCCTTGTTAGTTGTGATGAGTAAGTGTAGCCCTCCTTGTTAGTTGTTGAGCTGTAGTAAAAGTGTAGTCCTTGTTAGTTGTGACGTAGTAAGTGAGTCCTTGTTAGTAGCTGTGACTGTAGTAAGTGTAGTCCTTGTTAGTTTGTGACTGTAGTCAAGTGTAGTACTTGTTAGTTGTGACCGTAGTAAGTGTAGTCCCTTGTTAGTTGTGATGTAGTAAGTGTATCCTTGTTAGTTGTGGACTGTAGTAAAGGTAGTCCTTGTAGTTGTGACTGTAAAAGTAAGTGTTAGTTTTCCCCCCTTTTGGTTAGTTGTGACTGTAGTAAGTGTAGTCCTTGTAGCTGTGACTGAGTAAGTGGTAGTTACTTTTGTTAGCTGTGACTAGTAATGTAGTCCTTGTTACTGTGACTGTATTAAGTGTAGTCCTTGTTAGCTGTGACTGTAGTAAGTGTAGTCCTCTTTGTTAGCCTGTGACTGGTAGGTAACGTGTACGTCCTTGTTAGCTGTGACTGTAGTAAGTGTAGTCCTTGTTAGCTTGGACTGTAGTAAGTGTAGTCTCCTTGTTAGTTGTGACTGTAGTAAGTGTAGTCCTCCTTGTTAACAGTTGTGACTGTAGTTAAGTGTAGTCCTCCTTTTAGTTGTTGACTGTAGTAAGTGTAGTCCTCCTTGTTATTGTGACGTAGTAAGTGTAGTCCTTGTTAGTTGTGACGTAAGTAAGTGTAAGTCCTCCTGTTTAGTTGTGACTGTAGTAGTGTAAGTCCCTCCTTGTTAGCTGTGACTGTAGTAAGTGTAGTCCTCCTTGTTAGTTGTACTGTAGTAAGTTGGTAGTCCTTGTTAGCTGTGACTGTAGTTAAGTGTAGTCCTCCTTTTTAGTTTTGACTGTAGTAAGTGTAGTCCTCCTTGTTTAGTTGTGACTGTAGTAAGTGTAAAGTCCTCCTTGTCTTAGTTGTGAACTGTAGTGAGTGTAGTCCTCCTTGTTAGCTGTGACTGTATAAGTGTAGTCCTCCTTGTTTAGCTGTGACTGTAGTAAGTGTAAGTCCTACTTGTTAGTTGTGACTTGTAGTGAGTGTAGTCCCCTTGTTAGCTGTGACTGTAGTAAGTGTAGTCCTCCTTGTTAGCGTGACGTAGTAAGTGTAGTTCCTCCTTGTTAGTTGTGACTGTAGTAAGTGTAAGTCCTCGTTGTTAGTTGTGATGTAGTAAGTGTAGTCCTCCTTGTTAGTTGTGACTGTAAGTAAGTGTAGTCCTCCTTGTTAGTTGTGACTGTAGTAAGTGTAGTCCTTGTTAGTTGTGAATGTAGTAATGTAGTCCTCTCTTGTTAGTGTGACTGGGTAGTAAGTGTAGTCCTCTTGTTACTGGACTGTAGTAAGTGTAGTCCTCCTTGTTAAGTTGTGACTGTAAGTAAAGTGTAGTCCTGTTAGCTGTGAACTGTAGTAAGTGTAGTCCTTGTTAGTTGTGAACTTGGTAGTAAGTGTAGCCTTGTTAGTTGTGACTGTAGTAAGTGTAGTCCTCCTTGTTAGTTTGACTGTAGTAAGTGTTAGTCCTCCTTGTTAGTTTGTGACTGTAGTAAGTGTAGTCCCTTGTTAGTTGTGACTGTAGTAAGTGTAGTCCTCCTTTTAGTGTGACTGAGTAAGTGTATCCTCCTTGTTAGTTGTGACTGTAGTAAGTGTAGTCCTTGTTAAGTTGTGAAGGTAGTAAGTGTAGTCCTCCTTGTTACGTTGTGACTGGTAGTAGTGTAGTCTTGTTAGTGGATGTAGTAAGTGTAGGTCCTCCTTGTTAGTTTGTGACTGTCAAGTAAGATGTAGTCTTGTTAGCTGTGATGTAGTAAGTGTACGTCCTGTTAGCTGTGACCTGTAGTAAGTGAGTCCTCCTGTAGTTGTGACTGTAGTAAGTGTAGTCCTTGTTAGTTGTGATGTAGTAAGTGTAAGTCTCCTTGTTTAGTGTGACGTAGTAAGTGTAGCCCCTTGTTAGGCTGTGACTGGTAGTAAGTGGTAGTCCTTGTTAACGTTGTGACTGTAGTAAGTGTAGTCCTTGTTAGTTTTGACGTAGTAAGTGTAGTCCTTGTAGCTGTGACTGTAGTAAGTGTAGTCCTGTTAGTTGTGACGTAGTCAAGTGTAGTCCTCCTTGTAGTTGTGACGTAGTAAGTGTAGTCATTGTTAGTTGTGACTGGATAAGTGGTAGTCCTGTTAGCTGTGACTGTGTAAGTGAGCATTGTTTAGTTGTGACTGTACGGTAAGTGTAGTCCTTGTTGCTGTGATGTAGTAAGTGTAGTCCTTTGTTAGTTGTGACTGTAGTAAGTGTAGTCCTTGTTAGTTGTGAACTGTTTAGTAAGTGTAGTCCTCCTTGTTAGCTGATGACTGTAGTAAGTGTAGTCCTGCCTTGTTAGTTGTGACTGTAGTAAGTTGTAGACTGTAGTAAGTTGTAGTCCTTGTTAGCTGTGACTGTAGTAAGTTGGAGTCCTCTTGTTAGTTGTGACTGTAGTAAGTGTAGTCTTGTTAGCAGTGACTGTAGTAAGGTAGTCCTTGTTAGTTGTGACTGGTAGTACGTGTAGTCCTCCTTGTTAGTTGTGACTGTGTAAGTGTAGCCTCCTTGTTAGCTTACTGTAGTAAGTGTAGTCCCTTGTTAGTTTGTGACTGTAGTAAGTGTTAGTCCCTCCTGTTAGTTGTGACTGTAGTAAAGTGTAGTCTTGCTTAGCTGTGACTGTAGTAAGTGTAGTCCCCTTGTTACTGTTGACTGTAGTAAGTGTAGTCCTTGTTAGTTGTGACTGTAGTTTAAGTGAGTCCCGTTGTAGTTTGTTGACTGTAGTAAAGTGTAGTCCCTTGTTGCTGTGCACTGTAGTAGTGTAGTCCTTGTTAGTTGGGTGACGTAGTAAGTGTAGTCCTCCTTGTTAGTTGTGACTGTAGTAAGTGTAGTCCTTGTTAGTTTGTGACTGTAGTAAAGTGTAGTCCTTGTAGCCTGTGACCGTAGTAAGTGTAGTCCTTGTTAGTTGTGACTGTATTAAGTGTAGTCCTTTTAGCTGGACTGTAGTAAGTGTAGTCCTTGTTAGTTGTGACTGTAGTAAGTGTATCCCCTTGTTAGCTGTGATTGTAGTAAGTGTACGTCCCTTGTTAGTTGTGACTGTAGTAAGTGTCAGTCCTTGTTAGCCTGTGACTGTAAGTAAGTGGTGTCAGTTGTTTAGCTGTGACTGTAAGTAAGTGTAGTCTTGTTCAGTTTTTTGACTGTAGTAAGTGTAGTCCTCATTGTTAGTTGTGACCTGTAGTAGTGTAGTCCTTGTTTTGTGACTGTAGTAAGTGAATTCCTTGTTAGCTGTGACTGTAGTAGTGTTATCCCTCCTTGTTAGTTGTGACTGTAGTAGTGTAGTCCTTGTTAGCTGTGACTGTAGTAAGTGTAGTCTTGTTTAGTTTGTGACTGTAGTAAGTGTCAAGTCCATTTGTTTAGTTGTGACTGTAGTAAAGGTAGTCCTTGTTAGTTGTGACTGTAAGTAAGTGTAGTCCTGTTAGTGTGACTGTAAGTAAGTGTAGTCCCCTTGTTAGTTGTGACTGTAGTAAGTGTAGTCCTCCTTGTTAGTTGTTACTGTATAATGTAAGTCCTCCTTGTTAGCTGTGACTGCAAGTAAGTGTAAGTCCTCTTTGTTAGCTGTGACTGTAGTAAGTGTAGTCCTTGGGTTAGCTGTGACTGTAGTAAGTTGTAGTCTTGTTAGCTGTGACTGTACGTAAGTGTAGTCCTGCCTTGTTAGTTGTGACTGTAGTAAGTGTATCCTTGTTAGTTGGACGTAGTAAGTGTAGTCTCCTTGTTTAGTTGGACCTGGTAGTAAGTGTAGTCCTCCGTGTTAGTTGTGACTGTAAGTAAGTGTAGTCTCCTTGTTAGCTGTGACTGTATAAGTGTATGTCTTGTTACGTTGTGACTGTAGTGAGTGTAGTCCTTGTTAGTTGTGACTGTAGTAAGTGTAGTCCCTTGTTAGTTGTGACTGTAGTATAGTGTAGTCCTCCTTGTTAGTTGTGACGTAGTAAAGTGTAGTCCTTGTTAGTTGTGACTGAGTCAAGTGTAGTCCTCCGTTTAGTTGTGACTGTAGTAAGTGTAGTCCTCCGTGTTAGTTGTGACTGTAGTAGTGTAGTCCCTCCTTGTTTAGCTTGACTGTAGTAAGTGTAGTCCTCCTTGTTCAGTGTGACTGTAGTAAGTGTAGTCCTCCTGTTAGTTGTGACTGTAGAAGTGTAGTCCTCCTTGTTAGTTGTGACTGTAGAAGTGTAGTCCTCTCACTTGTTAGCTGTGACTGTGTAAGTTAATCCTCCTTGTTAGCTGTAACTGTAGTAAGTGTTAAGTCCCTCCTTGTTAGTTTGTGAACTGTAGTAAGGTAGTCCTCCTTGTTAATTGTGACTTATAAGGTGTAGTCACCTCCTTGTTAGTTGTGACTGTAGTAATGTAGTCCCCCTTGTTAGTTGTGACTGTAGTAAGTGTAGTCCCCTTGTTAGTTTGTGACTGTAGTAAGTGTCAGTCCCCCTTGGTTAGTGTGGACTGTAGTAAGTGTAGTCCCCTTTTAGTTGTGACTGTAGTAAGTGTAAAGTCCCCTTGTTAAGCCTGTGACTGTAGTAAGTTGTAAGTCCTTGTTAGCTGTGACTGTAGAAGTAGTCCTTGTTTAGTTGTGAATGAGTAAGTGTAGTCCTTGGGTTAGCTGTGACTGTAGTAAGTGTAGTCCTTGTTAGTTGTGACTGTAAGTAAGTGTAGTCCTTGTTAGTTGTGACTGTAGTCAGTGTAGTCCTGTTAGTTGTGACTGTAGTAAGTGTAGTTCCTCCTTGTTAGTTGTGACTGTAGTAAGTGTAAGTCCCTTGGTTAGCTGTGACTGTAGTAAGTGTAGTCCTTGTTAGTTGTGACTGTAGTAAAGTGATAGTCCTTGTTAGCTGTGACTGTAGCTAAGTGTAGTCCTCCTTGTTGTTGTGACTGTAGTAAAGTGTAGTCCTTGTTAGTTGTGGACTGTGTAAGTGTAGTCTTGTTAGCTGTGACTGTATAAGTGTAAGTTCCTACCTTGTTAGTTGTGAACTGTAGTAAGTGTGTAGTCCTTGTTAGTGTGACTGTAGTAAGTGTAGTCCTCCTTGTTAGTTGTGCTGTAGTAAGTGTAGTCCTGTTTTAGTTGTGACTGTAGTAAGTGTAGTCCTTTGTTAGTTGTGACTGGTAAAGTAAAAGTGGTAGTCCTCCTGTTAGTTGTGACTGTAGTAAGTGTATCCTCGCTGTTTAGTTGTGCTGTAGTAAGTGTAGTCCCCCCTTGTTAGTTGTGACTGTAGTAAGTGTAGTCCTCATTGTTAGTTGTGACTGGGTAGTAAGTGTTAGTCTCCTGTTAGTTGTGACTGTAGTAAGTGTAGTCCTCCTTGTTAGTTGTGACTGTAGTAAGTGTAGTCCCCCCCTTGGTTTAGTTGGACTGTAGTAAGTGTAAGTCCTCGCTTGTTAGTTTTGTGACTGTATAAGTGAGTCCTCCTGTTAGTTTGTGACTGTAGTAAGTGTAGTCCTTGTTAGCTGTGACTGTAGTAATGTAGTCTTGTTAGTTGTGAACTAGTAAAGTAAGTTATCCTTGTTAGCTGTGACTGTAGTAAGTGTAGTCCTTGTTAGTTGTGAACTGTAGTAAGTGTATCCCCACTTGTTAGCTGTGACTGTAGTAAGTGTAGTCCCCCTTGTTAGCTGTGACTGTAGTAAGTGTAGTCTCCTTGTTAGTTGTGACTGTAGTAAGTGTAGTCCTTGTTAGTTGTGACTGTAGTAAGTGTAGTCCTTGTTAGTTGTGACTGTAGTAAACGTGTAGTTCTTTCCTTGTAGTTTGTGACTGGTAGTAAGTGTAGTCCCTTGTTAGCTGTGACTGTAGTAAGTGTAAGTCTCCTTGTTCAGTTGGTGACTGTAGTAAGTGTAGTCTTGTTAGCTGTGACTGTAGTAAGTGTAGTCCTCCTTGTTATGTGACTGTAGTAATGTAGCCTTGGTTAGTTGTGACTGTTAGTAAGTGTAGTCCTTGGTAGTTTGTTGACTGTAGTAAGTGTAGTCCTTTTAGTTGTAACTGTAGTAAGTGTAAGTCCACCCTTTGTTAGTTGTGACTGCGTAGTAAAGTGTAGTCCTCCTTGTTAGTTGTGACTGTAGTAAGTGTAGTCCTCCTTTTTAGTTGTGACTGTAGTATGTAGTCCTCCTTGTTTAGTTGTGACTGTAGTAAGTTGTAGTCCTCCTTGTTTAGTTGTACTGTAGTAAGTGTAGTCCTTGTAGCTGTGACTGTAGTAAGTGTAGTCCTCCTTGTTAGTGTGACTGTAGTAAGTGTAGCCTTGTTAGCTGTGACTGTAGTAAGTGTAAGTCCCCTTGTTAGTTGTGACTGTAGTAAGTGTATCCCCCTGTATTGTGACTGAGTAAGTGTAGTCCCCCTTGTTAGTTTGTGACTGTAGTAAGGTAGTCCCCTTGTTAGTTGTGACTGTGTAAGTGTAGTCCCCCTTGTTTAGTTTGACTGTAGTAAGGTAGTCCCCCTTGTTAGTGTGACTGTAGTAAGTGAGTCCCCCTTGTTAGTTGTGACTGTAGTAAGTTGTAGTCTCCCTTGTTAGTTGTGAGTTAGTCCCCCTTGTTAGTTGTGACTGGTAGTAAGTGTAGTCCCCCTTGTTAGCTGTGACTGTAGTAAGTGTAGTCCTCCTTGTTAGTTGTGACTGAGTAAGTGTAAGTCCCCCTTGTTAGCTGTGAACTGTAGTAAGTGTAGTCCTCCTTGTAGTTGTGACTGTAGAAGTGTAGTCCTCCTTGTTTATTGTTAAGTGTAGTCCTCCTTATTAGCTGTGACTGTAGTAAGTGTAGTCCTCCTTGTTAGTTGTGACTGTATAGTGTAGTCCTCCCTTGTTAGTTGTAAGTGTAGTCCTCTCCCTTGTTAGCTGTGGATCTGGTAGTAATGTAGTCCCCTTGTTAGCTGTGACTGTAGTAAGTGTATCCCTTGTTAGCGTGACTGTAGTAAGTGTAGTCCTCTTGGTTAGTTGTGACTGTAGTAAGTGTAGTTCCTCCTTGTTAGTGTAAGTGTGTCCTCCTTGTTAGCTGTGACTGTAAGTAAGTGTATCCTTGTTAGTTGTACTGTAGTAAGTGTAAGTCCTTGTTAGCTGTGACTGTAGTAAGTGTAGTCCCTTGTTTAGTTGTGACTGTAGTAAGTGTAAGTCCTTGTTAGCTGTGACTGTCAGTAAGTGTTAGTCATTGTTAGCTGTGACTGTAGTAAGTGAGTCCTCCTTGTAGTTGTGACTGTAGTAAGTGTAGTCCTTGTTAGTTGTGAACTGTAGTAAGTGTACGTCCTTGTTAAGTTGTGACTGTAGTAAGTGTTAGTCCTTGTTAGCTGTGACTGTAGTAATGTGTCTGTTAGTTTTGTGACTTGTAGTTAAGTGTAGTCCCCTTGTTAGTTGTGACTGTAGTAAGTGTAAGTCCTCCTTGTAGTGTGACTCGTAGTAAGCTGTAGTCACTTGTTAGTTGTGACTGTAGTAAGTGTAGTCCTTGTTTCGTTGTGATGTAGAAGTGTAGTCCTTGTTAGTTGTGACTGTAGTAAGTGAGTCCTCCTTGTTAGCTATGGTGACTGTAGTAAGTGTAGTCCTCCTTGTAGTTGTGACTGTTATAAGTGTAGTCCTCCTTGTTTAGTTGTGACTGTAGTAAGTGTAGTCCTCCCTTGTTAATTGTACTGTAGTAAGTGTAGTCCTCCTGTTAGTTGTGACTGGTGTAAGTGTAAGTCCTCCTTGTTTAGCTGTGACTGTAGTAAGTGTAGTCCCCTTGTAGCTGTGACTGTATAAGTGTAGTCCTGCCTTGTTAGTTGTGACTGTAGTAAGTGTAGTCCCTCCTTGTTAGTTGTAAGTGTAGTCCTCTTGTTAGCTGTACTGTAGTAAATGTAGTCCTCCTTGTTAGTTTGATGTAGTAAAGTGTATCCCCCTTGTTTAGCTGTGACTGTGTAAGTGTAGTCCTTGTTAAGTTGTGATGTAAGTAAGTGTAGTCCCCTTGGTAGTTGTGAATGGTAGTAAGTGTAGTCTCCTTGTTAGCTGTGACTGGGTCGTAAGTGTAGTCCTCCTTGTTAGCTGTTGGACTGGTAGTAAGTGTAGTCCCTTGTTAGCTGTGACTGTAGTAAAGTGTAAGCCTCCTTGTTAGTTGTTACGTGTAAAGTGTAGTCCTCCTTGTTAGTTTGTGACTGTAGTAAGTGTAGTCCTCCTTGTTAGTTGTGAACAGTAGTAGTGTTAGTCCTCCTTGTTAAGTTGTGACTGTAAGTAAGTGTAGTCCTCCTTGTTTGCTGTGACTGTAAGTAATGTAGTCCCTTGTTAGGCTGTGACTGTATAGTGTAGTCCTTGTTAGTTGTGACTGTAGTAATGTAGTCCTGTTAGTTTTGACCTGTAGTAAGTGTAGTCCTTGTTAGCTGTGACTGAGTAGTAAGTGTAGTCCTTTTTAGTTGTGACTGTAGTAGTGGTAGTCTTGTTAGTTGTGAACTGTAGTAAGTGTAAGTCCTTGTTAGTTGTGACTGTAAGTAAGTGTAGTCCTCCTTTTAGTTGTACTGTAGTAAGTGAGTCCTCCTTGTTAGCTGTGACTCGTAGTAAGTGTAGTCCCCTGTAGTTGTGACTGTATAAGTGTAGTCCTCCTTTTAAGTTTTGTGGACTGTAGTAAGTTAGTCCTCCTTGTAGTTGTGACTGTAGTAAGTGGTCAGTCTTGTTAGTTGTGACTGTAGTAAGTTGTAGTCCTCCTTGTTAGTTGTGACGTAGTAAGTGGTATGTCCTCTCTTGTTAGTTTGACTGTAGTAAGTGTGTCTCCTTGTTAGTGTGAACTGTAGTAAGTGTAAGTCCTCCTTGTTTAGTTGTGACTGTAGTAAGTGTAGTCCCTCCTTGTAGCTGTGACTGTAGTAGGCCCATCTCAAATTCTCCCCTTAGCCCCGCTTAGCTTTCCCTTCGTTGTGCGCGTTCACGAGAGACGAAGGGGTGTCCAATTCTATTTTGCGTGAGGGGTAGGGGTGAGGGAGAGGGACATAGCCCCTTCCAGCGAGGGTTTTTTTCAGATGCACACTTCAGAACGAAGGGGTAGGAGGAGTTGAACAAAACACGGAAATAAGCTGCGAAATGAATTCACAGAATATCATCATTAAGCACCTCTTAACAACATTTATAAAGCTGCAGAAGCTTCGTTCATGACTTTAATTCGCATTTGTGCAACAATTAGAACAGTCCATTTGCTATAAAACGTGTCACTTCTTACCGTTTCGCTTTGCTGGCTCGAACGCTCCCAAACTTGTCGATACGTCGCTATTGAAATGAACACGGGGTTCATGCCCTCGCGCTGCGCTCGATCTCCCCGCGCCGCATGTGCTCTGAGCCGGGTCCGGAGGCGGTCCGTCCCGGTCTGAGCGCACCTCGGCAACCTCCGCTCAGGCCCGGGGCTTCAGAGCGGAGGCTGCGGGTGCCTGTCCCCGCCCTGTGCGCAGTGCAGCGGTCTAACCTCTGACTGTCCCGCCGCCTCGAGTGCGCTACAGGAGCGGAGGGGCTGATCTGTCGGCAGCTCTGGCTGCAGACACAGCCGACCTGCGGTGAAAGCAGAAACACACGGACAGGGGGGAAGGAGAATGTAGCGCAGAAATGATGAAAATCTGTAGGGTTTGGCTGAGAAACCGAGTCCTGTTGTTTAGGTGTTACAAAACAGCATCAGTCAATGTAAACTGGTTCAGTAGAAACATAGCTCTATAGACAAGTAAGGCTTGCTTTTATTTTTAATTTTATTTTTATTTTTACATAACCTTAATCATCTGTTGTTACTTAGTAAAGCAGTCAAATGGAGGGCTGTCCCATTTCTTAGGGTGGATTTCAACCCTCGCCCTTCAGCCCTTGGTTTTCAGGGTGTAGGAAAGGGCACGGGCTAAGGGCTAGGGGAAGGGGTAGGGGTAAGAAAAAGAGAATTGAGATTGGGCTAAGTGTAGTCCCCTTGTTAGCTGTGACTGTAGTAATGTAGTCCTCCTTGTTAGTTGTGACTGTAGTAAGTGTAGTCCCCTTGTAGTTGTGACTGTAGTAAGTGTAGTCCTCCTTGTTAGTTGTGACTGTAGTAAGTGTAGTCCTTGTTAGCTGTGACTGTAGTAAGTGTAGTCCTCCTTGTTAGTTGTGACTGTAGTAAGTGTAGTCTTGTTAGTGTGACTGTAGTAAGTGTAGTCCCCCTTGTTAGCTGTGACTGTAGTAAGTGTAGTCCCCCTTGTTTAGCTGTGACTGTAGTAAGTGTAGTCCTCCTTGTTAGCTGTGACTGTAGTAAGTGTAGTCCCCTTGTTAGCTGTGACTGTAGTAAGTGTAGTCCCCCTTGTTAGCTGTGACTGTAGTAAGTGTAGTCCTCCCTGTTTAAGCTGTGACTGTAGTAGTGTAGTCCCCTTGTTAGTTGTGACTGTAGTAAGTGTAGTCCTCCTTGTTAGTTGTGACTGTAGTAAGGGTATCCTCCTTGTTAGTTGTGATGGTAGTAAGTGTAGTCCTTGTTAGCTGTGACTGTAGTAAGTGTAGTCCTCCTTGTTAGTTGTGACTGTAGTAAGTGTAGTCCTCCTTGTTAGTTGTGACTGTAGTAAGTGTAGTCTTGTTAGTTGTGACTGTGTAAGTGTAGTCCTCCTTGTTAGTTGTGACTGTAGTAAGTGTAGTCCTTGTTAGCTGTGACTGTAGTAAGTGTAGTCCCCCTTGTTAGTTGTGACTGTAGTAAGTGTAGTCCCCTTGTTAGCTGTGACTGTAGTAAGTGTAGTCCCCCTTGTTAGCTGTGACTGTAGTAAGTATAGTCCCCCTTGTTAGCTGTGACTGTAGTAAGTATAGTCCCCCTTGTTAGCTGTGACTGTAGTAAGTGTAGTCCCCTTGTTAGCTGTGACTGTAGTAAGTATAGTCCCTTGTTAGCTGTGACTGTAGTAAGTATAGTCCCCTTGTTAGTTGTGACTGTAGTAAGTGTAGTCCTCCTTGTTAGCTGTGACTGTAGTAAGTGTAGTCCTTGTTAGCTGTGACTGTAGTAAGTGTAGTCCTCCTTGTTAGTTGTGACTGTAGTAAGTGTAGTCCTCCTTGTTAGTTGTGACTGTAGTAAGTGTAGTCCTTGTTAGTTGTGACTGTAGTAAGTGTAGTCCTCCTTGTTAGTTGTGACTGTAGTAAGTGTAGTCCTTGTTAGCTGTGACTGTAGTAAGTGTAGTCCCCCTTGTTAGCTGTGACTGTAGTAAGTATAGTCCCCCTTGTTAGCTGTGACTGTAGTAAGTATAGTCCCCCTTGTTAGCTGTGGACTGTAGTAAGTGTAGTCCCCCTTGTTAGCTGTGACTGTAGTAAGTATAGTCCCCTTGTTAGTTTGTGACTGTAGTAAGTGTAGTCCTTGTTAGCTGTGACTGTAGTAAGTGTAGTCCTCCTTGTTAGTTGTGACTGTAGTAAGTGTAGTCCTTGTTAGTTGTGACTGTAGTAAGTGTAGTCCCCCTTGTTAGCTGTGACTGTAGTAAGCAGGTGCGATTTGCTGGGGGGGATGGGGGGGATTTTCCCCCCTTCTGGTTTTCTTGTCCCAGTCTCTGTTTCTTTAATCCCTATCCCTACTTCTGGCGTATTATTGTATTAAACGTAGGGGGAATAGAATCGTAAAATTGGCTGTGTTCAAGGTCCGTGCACCTTCTGGTCAGTTGATTTCATTTTATATGAGACGCGGGTGAGCTCTGCTTTAGCGGCTTTGATGCGCACAGAGAGCGAGGGTCTGGGGAGTCAGAAACACTTTCACCTTTCGCTGTTTCTTGGACTTTTTAAGTGTATAAGGCTACTGCATGTATCATTCATTTCTGATGAATCAATCTTATGCACAGGGAACTGTGTTCTGTCCTTATTGACTTGATGATCAGTTAAATGTATTTTGCACACATACAAAAATGAGCTTGAAATGAACAGGACTGGCGTGTAGCCTAATTATCCCTCGCGCTCTCTCTCTCCCTGTTCAGAGCGCTGAGAGGGGCAGAAAAGTTGTGCACAGACGCACATGCCGTGGAAAATAGACATTAAGCTCCACAAAAGCGTTTTTTGGATCACATTCAGCAAAACGCTGCTTATTTTGTGAAAATCCGCCGCATATTTATGTCAAACCCCGCTGTAAAGATGATAGAATGAATCGTGGCTGAACAATAAATGCGCGCACGGCGGCAATGAGTGGCGGCGACCGCCCAACCCGACCCGCGATCATAGGAGAATTTTATGACGGTCTGGGCAGCCGGCCCTGCGGGAACCGGCGGGGGAACCCGTAACCGCGCATCAGGTGCGTTAATGCCCCAGCCATGTGTGTTTTACAATAGCGACGTTTGACAAACAGGATGAGGAACCTTTACGCCATACATTTCGACAAGGGAAGCGATTTCGACAGAACACCGGTTCTGAGAAGTACCAGCCGCGCGCGTTCATTGTGCATTCCGTAACATTTCCAGCTCTGTCCCTCAAAAAAGAAAGACTCCTGTGGCCCTGGTCACACTACCCTGATCACTCAAAGTTTGATCAAGAGTTTTCCAAAACGGCCCAACTCCCTGAGCAACACACACGCTCTGGAGGGGTCGCCCCCTAGCTCGGACGTCTATGTACAAGGCAGATCCACCCCCTCCAGAGCTGTTAAGACAAGATGCAATGAGCTCCGCTCAGCGAGTCAGATGCAGAGTCCGGGCCTCTCTGTCCATGGTCAGGGCCCTACCGAGTCCCGCCAAAGCATGCAGGACATGTTCTTAAAACATGAAAGCACTGACATCTTTTTGCAGAATAGAACACATCTAACAACACTGGGTTTCAAGTTCAACAGCAATAAAGTGATTAAGTAATTATCCCCCTTCTGTTTTTTTGACAAATCGCACCCTGGTAGTAAGTATAGTCCCCTTGTTAGCTGTGACTGTAGTAAGTGTAGTCCTCCTTGTTAGTTGTGACTGTAGTAAGTGTAGTCCTTGGTGTAGTTGTGAGCTGGTAGTAAAGTGTAGTCCTCCTTGTTAGTTGTGACTGTAGTAAGTGTAGTCCTCCTTGTTAGTTGTGACTGTAGTAAGTGTAGTCCTTGGGTGCTTGGTGTAGTCTCCTGTGACTGTAGTAAGTGTAGTCCCCCTTGTTAGCTGTGACTGTAGTAAGTGTAGTCCTCCTTGTTAGTTGTGACTGTAGTAAGTGTAGTCCTTGTTAGTGTGACTGTAGTAAGTGTAGTCCTCCTTGTTAGTTGTGACTGTAGTAAGTGTAGTCCTTGTTAGTTGTGACTGTAGTAAGTGTAGTCCTCCTTGTTAGTTGTGACTGTAGTAAGTGTAGTCCTTGTTAGCTGTGACTGTAGTAAGTGTAGTCCTCCTTGTTAGTTGTGACTGTAGTAAAGTGTAGTCCCCCTTGTTAGCTGTGACTGTAGTAAGTGTAGTCCCCCTTGTTAGCTGTGACTGTAGTAAGTGTAGTCCTCCTTGTTAGTTGTGACTGTAGTAAGTGTAGTCCTTGTTAGTTGTGACTGTAGTAAGTGTAGTCCCCCTTGTTAGCTGTGACTGTAGTAAGTGTAGTCCCTTGTTAGTGTGACTGTAGAAGTGTAGTCCTTGTTAGTTGTGACTGTAGTAAGTGTAGTCCCCTTGTTAGTTGTGACTGTAGTAAGTGTAGTCCTTGTTAGCTGTGACTGTAGTAAGTGTAGTCCTTGTTAGTTGTGACTGTAGTAAGTGTAGTCCCCTTGTTAGCTGTGACTGTAGTAAGTATAGTCCCCCTTGTTAGCTGTGACTGTAGTAAGTATAGTCCCCCTTGTTAGCTGTGACTGTAGTAAGTGTAGTCCTCTTGTTAGTTGTGATGTAGTAAGTGTAGTCTTGTTAGCTGTGACTGTAGTAAAGTGTAGTCCCCCTTGTTAGTTGTGACTGTAGTAAGTGTAGTCCCCTTGTTAGTTGTGACTGTAGTAAGTGTAGTCCTTGTTAGTTGTGACTGTAGTAAGTGTAGTCCTTGTTAGTTGTGACTGTAGTAAGTGTGTCCTTGTTAGTTGTGACTGTAGTAAGTGTAGTCCCTTGTTAGTTTGACTAGAATGTAGTCCCCTTGTTAGCTGTGACTGTAGTAAGTGTAGTCCTCCTTGTTAGTTGTGACTGTAGTAAGTGTAGTCCTTGTTAGTTGTGACTGTAGTAAGTGTAGTCCCCCTTGTTAGTTGTGACTGTAGTAAGTGTAGTCCCCCTTGTTAGCTGTGACTGTAGTAAGTGTAGTCCTTGTTAGTTGTGACTGTAGTAAGTGTAGTCCCTTGTTAGTTGTGACTGTAGTAAGTGTAGTCCCCTTGTTAGCTGTGACTTGTGTAGTCTTGTTAGTTGTGACTGTAGTAAGTGTAGTCCTTGTTAGTTGTGACTGTAGTAAGTGTAGTCCCCCTTGTTAGTGTGACTGTAGTAAGTGTAGTCCTTGTTAGTTGTGCTGTAGAGTGTAGTCCTTGTTAGTTGTGACTGTAGTAGTGTAGTCCTCCTTGTTAGTTGTGACTGTAGTAAGTGTAGTCCCCTTGTTAGTTGTGACTGTAGTAAGTGTAGTCCCCCTTGTTAGTTGTGACTGTAGTAAGTATAGTCCCCTTGTTAGTTGTGACTGTAGTAAGTGTAGTCCCCCTTGTTAGCTGTGACTGTAGTAAGTGTAGTAGACTGAAGCGCGCTCAAAGGCCTGAGGTTGAGATCTAAAGCTTGGGTCAGACCTGGACCGGAGTTGTGCTCTTACCCTCATTCTGCCGTTGCGTATGGCAGGACCATCCTCCGCGAGGCGCAGCACAAACAGGTCCATCTTGTACTCTCTCCCTCCTCTGATACTGAAGCCGAACCCTTTGGAGCTTTTCTCCAGCTCCACAGTGAAGTAGTCATAGTCCTGGAACAACAACAGCACATTAAGGCTCTGGTCCAAAAGCTCGCCTTGTCCTGACGTAGGAAGTGTGACAAATGCCGTCCATACTTGGCCAGCTGAATGTGTGCTTATCTGTGTGGTTATCTCAAACGTAATAACATGTATTCATTTTGGCTGCATAGAAACAAGCAAAGGATCTTGGTCTCTGTAGGAATTGGCCTTCACTCTATCGTAGACACAAAAAGAATAAGCTCCATTGCGTGAATACAGTGACATTTTTCATGTTCATTCTCAATAGTACTTTTTAATTCATTTGTTTGACAGGGACATTGCACAGACCAGAGCTACAAGCTCATTTGCGTTTGTAGTCTCAGGGCAGAGTGAGCATAGTCCAACCCTCAACACACAGGGTCAAAACAAATCAGGACAAAGTTGCCCTGGTGCAACTAAGGACAATATTCAGTCTCTCCCAGGCAGGGGAATTTTCTTCCTCAAAGATTGCTTTGAAATGGTCACATTTACAGTATATAGCACTTTCCCATCTACATTAGGCTCAAAGCGTATACACCAGAGTCAGACACTGGAGAAAAGGAGGCTGAAGTGCCTTGTCCAAGGACACATTTGCTGTTTCCCAATTGCGAAGATCCGTCCTCCGTTTGTCCACTTCGTTGACGTCCTCGGTGTGGCTTCTCCCAAACGGAGGCGAGTGTCCTCGTACCGCCGCATTTGAGTTTAATTGGAAGGGCCTCCGGAGCGAGCGGCTGCGTCATGTCACGTGTCAAATCATATAATAAAATTTCAATATATGCTTACAAAAACTACTGTTTTATGAATAAAAGCTGTTTATAAACTGGTTTTGGTTGGATGTCTTACTGTTTGAACATTTTGTCCTGAATAAAATAATAACATTTCTGCAAGGATTTGTAAGAAATTCATTAAAATATCAAATACATTTAGCAGGTCCAGTTTATCACTAATCGCCTTCAATTGCAGACTTACGTTAACAACCATAGGCCTGATTTATCAATAAATAGGCCTATTTATTAGGCCTTTCATTACCTTTATATAAACCTCTTTTTTACATCTTTACTTGCTTACACACTTCTACCAATGATTTTATTATTACAATTATTTTTTTGCACAAATGTGGAACAAAACTTCAAACTAATAAAGTTTTGCAAGAAAATGGAAGAAAAATACAGTGTTGCAGTGCATCATGGGTAATTTCAGCTCTCCGAGGCAGTGGAGATCCGCCGGTGCATCCTTCGTAAATGAGCCAAACGGAGGAGGCGAGTGGTCTAAGTGACATGGAACACCACTTGGCGGCGCTGTGATGACGTGAATTACGTCCGAAGTGGTCGAGACGCCGAGGATCCTCGCAATTGGGAAACAGCCACTGACATGGGAGACTTTCCACTCACTGTATTCACTGATATAAAGTGTCTAAAGCAGAAAGCAGAATGCAGAGTGGTACCTGTCTGAACTCAGCGGGGAGGCCCAGAGGGAACTGAGCCGCGGCCGGGTGCCCTCTGAAGTCCAGCAGGCCTGGGGGTGTCTGTAGTCCAAGGTGGGGGGCGCGCGGTAATCAGTGACTGGGGGGTGGCGGTAGTCCACTGGTGGCTGCCTGTAATCAGTGAAGGGCGCATGGCGGAAGTCAGGTTTCACATCCTGCCTGGCCTTAACCTCTGACCTGGGAGCGAAGAATACAGGGTTACACAACGCACTGCCAGCTTCACTTACTGTTGGAAAGAAGAGATGCCAACATTATTGCACTCATGACACATTCAAGACGGGTTCAGTGCTGATTACTGGTGAGAAAAACAGAGTATTGTAGTTACAAACGTCCAAAGAGTAAAAAACAAAACAAGCTAAATGAAATGTCAAAATATCAATAAATATCAAAAGTGATGAAGATACACTAATAGAAGTTGAGCAGGTTTGTAGGTGCACGCTGCTTTTTCCCTCTGTAAAACTCTAGAGTGTTTTTTGTGCATTATACAGGACAAACCTTATAGTAAATAATTGACTGATACTGAGAGTTAAGAGGAGTTACGCAACTAAGTAGCAGTCAGTGTCTGGTGTTGAGGACGAGCTGACCATGATGCTAAGGAGGTGATGATAAAGGTATACAGAAGGTTCAAATATAGTGACAGAAATAACACACTCTTATATTGTTATTTTTAGCCAGCAATGTCCAGAAGAGGCCCATTTTTGTCTGTACTCATGAGAAAAAATGTGGATTTCAAGTAAACAAATGCAGCACACACTCTTACTGCTGTGAGCCGGGGTTATAAACAGTTATAAATATACTCTATCTTTGTTTATATGTTTTGGCAAAAACCAGTAGGCAACATTGTGTGAATCATAATCAATCAAAACTTTATTTATAAAGCGCTTTTCATACAAAGTTGTAACGCAAAGTGCTTTACAGATTAAAAGCAGTTCCCACCCACCCAACCACCCACTCTTCCAAATAAAAACAGACAATAATACTGCTCACCCACCCCTCCCCATAGCCGCACACACACACACACACACACACACACACACACACACACACACACACACACACACACACACACACACCACACACACACACGATAAGATAATGGACGTAGGGCTAAGTCTGGGTACAGACGAACCAGGTAAGGAAACACCATCAGAGGAGCCGTCTGCACCGGGCGCGGCACATCAGCCACAGGACGCCCAGCAGAGGCGCAGCAGAAACACCACACCTCCATCGGGGCACCCAGAGGACAGTGCCCCCACAGCCCACCACCACTCCCAGGGCAGAGGGCTCCCTCAGAGGAAACACTGGAGATTCTAAAAATGCAATTAATAACATTCAAATAAGATAAATAAAACAAATATAAAACTAACTAAGAACCAATATAATAAGCTAATTATAAACATACATAATAATAAAAATGACTGAATAAGTAAATAAATATCAGCTAAAGGCTAAGCTAAAAATGTTTTATGGTGAATAAGTCAATATTACAATATGAATATTTGATTGGAACATGGCGCAGTGGTTAGCACTCCTGTCCCAGGTCAAACCCTGGGTCGGGTGGGAGCGGGACAACAGATGGCTACAATCATTAACAAGCGCTGTCCCGTACAAAACAATATTTTATTCATATCTGGAGACAGTAGGGTCTTCAACTCCCACCTCCGGAAGAGCTTCACCCAGATTCCAAGGGAGGTTGGAGACATGGAGTCCGAGTGGACCATGTTCTCCTCCTCCATTGTTGATGCGGCTGCTCGTAGTTGTGGCCGTAAGGTCTCTGGTGCCTGTCGCGGCGGCAATCCCCGAACCCGGTGGTGGCGCCCGGAAGTAAGAGATGCCGTCAAGCTGAAGAAAGAGTCCTACCTGGCCTTGTTGGCTTGTGGGACTCCGGAGGCAGCTGAGAGGTACCGGCAGGCCAAGCGTGCTGCAGCTCGTGCAGTCACAGAGGCAAAAACTCGGGTCTGGGAGGAGTTCGGAGAAGCCATGGAGGAGGACTATCGGTCGGCCTCGAAGAGATTCTGGCAAACCATCCGGCGCCTCAGGAGGGGGAAGCAGTGCTTCACCAACACTGTTTACAGTGCGGGCGGGGAGCTGTTGACCTCGACTGGGGATGTGGTCGGGCGGTGGAAGGAGTACTTCGAGGATCTCCTCAATCCCACTGTCACGTCTTCCGATGAGGAGGCAGAGGCTGGGGACTCGAAGGGGGGTTCGTCCATCACCCAGGCTGAAGTCACTGAGGTGGTTAGAAAGCTCCTCGGTGGCAAGGCCCCGGGGGTGGATGAGATTCGTCCCGAGTACCTTAAGTCTCTGGATGTTGTAGGGCTGTCTTGGTTGACACGTCTCTGCAACATCGCGTGGCAGTCGGGGACAGTGCCTCTGGATTGGCAGACCGGGGTGGTGGTCCCTCTCTTTAAGAAGGGGGATCGGAGGGTGTGCTCCAATTACAGAGGGATCACACTTCTCAGCCTCCCCGGTAAGGTCTATTCCAGGGTGCTGGAGAGGAGGATCCGGCCGATAGTCGAACCTCGGATTCAGGAGGAACAATGCGGTTTTCGTCCCGGTCGTGGCACACTGGACCAGCTCTATACCCTACATCGGGTGCTCGAGGGTTCGTGGGAGTTCGCCCAACCAGTCCACATGTGCTTTGTGGATTTGGAGAAAGCGTTCGACCGTGTCCCTCGTGGTGCCCTGTGGGGGGTGCTCCGGGAGTATGGGGTGCGGGGCCCTCTGCTAAGGGCTGTCCGTTCCCTGTATGACCGCAGCAGGAGCTTGGTTCGCATTGCCGGCAGTAAGTCAGACTTGTTCCCGGTGCGTGTTGGTCTCCGCCAGGGCTGCCCTATGTCACCGGTTCTGTTCATTACCTTTATGGACAGAATTTCTAGGCGAAGCCAGGGGCCGGAGGGTGTCCGGTTTGGGAACCTCAGGATCTCATCTCTGCTGTTTGCAGATGATGTTGTTCTGTTGGCTTCATCAAATCAGGACCTTCAGCGCGCACTGGGGCAGTTTGCAGCCGAGTGTGAAGCGGCCGGGATGAGGATCAGCACCTCCAAATCTGAGGCCATGGTAATCCACCGGAAAAAGGTGGCTTCCCCGCTTCAGGTCGGTGGGGAGTCCTTACCTCAAGTGGAGGAGTTCAAGTATCTCGGGGTCTTGTTCACGAGTGAGGGACGGATGGAGCGTGAGATCGATAGACGGATCGGTGCAGCGTCAGCAGTGATGCGGTCGCTGTATCGGACTGTTGTGGTGAAGACGGAGCTGAGTCAGGGGGCAAAGCTCTCGATTTACCGATCGATCTACGTTCCCACCCTCACCTATGGTCATGAGATCTGGGTAATGACCGAAAGGACAAGATCGCGAATACAAGCGGCCGAAATGAGTTTCCTTCGCAGGGTGGCTGGGCGCACCCTCCGAGATCGGGTGAGGAGCTCAGTTACCCGGGAGGAGCTCGGGGTAGAGTCGCTACTCCTTCACGTCGAAAGGAGCCAGCTGAGGTGGCTAGGGCATCTGTTCCGGATGCCTCCTGGTCGCCTCCCTCGGGAGGTGCTCCAGGCATGTCCTATTGGGAGGAGGCCTCGTGGAAGGCCCAGGACACGCTGGTGGGACTATGTCTCCGAGCTGGCCTGGTGTCGCCTCGGGGTCCCCCCAGAACAGCTGGAGGAGGTGTGCGTGGATCGGGAAGCCTGGGCATCTCTGCTGAGACTGCTGCCTCCGCGACCCGGCCCGGATAAAGCGGAAGAAAATGGATGGATGGATGGATCTGGAGACATAAGTGAGCTTACATTTCACCTTCAATAAACCTGATCAAGTTAAACCAACAGAGAACAAAACAATATAAAACTATTTGGATGATAGTTTTACATGATTACAATCAAAGAAAGACTGCCTGCTTCTGCATTTGACAGGTTTATGTGTTGGATAGAACATGGGCAGGGCAACATGGCCAACAGAGAAATCATCTTGATTTGCTTACGTTTGATGTGAACAGTGTTGTCTGTTGGTCCAGGGGGAGCCCTAACCCACAGACCTGCTCATATGAGCCGAGCACAACTGTCCCTGAACTGTCTAAAAAGCTGTTCAGTGGACACAGAGGACTTGATTGTAGGATTTATTTTTATCATCTCATTGTCTGACATTCAACCAGAATTAACTTTTTTTGTTTTTTTTAGGTCAATTAGAATTTTAAATATTATTTCTATTTGCTAAATCTCAGAAGAAGGAGAGTTAGAATTTATTAAAAATGTTTTTTTTGGTTTTTTTACTTTTTACAAAGTCAGAAGTTTACATACACTAAGATTACTATACCTTTAAACAATTTGGGAAAGCCCAGATGACGATGTCATGACCTTGGAAGCAGAAGTCTGGTTCATCCTTTGGTACAATTTCAAGACACTTGAAGGTCCAGTTTCATTGGTTAAAACAATGATAGAAATGACCAATCATCAAACAGATCAGAAAAAGGCGGCTTCTATGTCCCAGAGATGAACGTGCTGTGTCTGAAATGTGAATATCAACCCAAGAACAAATGCAAAAGACCTGGTGAAGATGCTGAACCTGGTAAGAGTTTGTCATTATCCACAGTGAAACAAGTCCTGTACCGACATGGGCTGAGAGGGAACTCTGCCAGGAAGAAGCCCTTACTTTGGAGTTTGCGAATAAAAAAAGGATAAAGACTGAGATATATCCTGTGGTCTGACAAAACAAAACAAAAAATTGCATTTGGAGGAAAAGCCTGAGAACACCATCCCAATTGTGAAATACGGGGGTGGCAGCATCATGCTGTGGGGTTGTTTTGCTGCAGGAGGGACTGGTGCACTTCACAAAATAGATGACATCATGAAGAAAGAACACTATCAGAGCAACACTATCAGAGCAACATCTCAAGACATCAGCCAGGAAGTTAAAGCTTGGGCGCAGATGGGTCTTCCAAATGGATAATTCCTAAAGCATACTGTTGTCCTTAAGCCACATTGTAACCAGTTTGGCAAAGTCAATGTTTTGAAGTGGTCATCACAAAGTCCTGATCTCAATCCAGTTGAAAATGTATGGGCAGAGCTGAAAAGGCATGTGTACGCAAGGTGTTGTTTGGAGGAATGGACCAAAATTCCTCCCAACTATTGTGAGAAGCTTGTGGAAGGAAATCCAAAATGTTTGACCCAAATTATACAGTTTAAAGGCAATTCTACCAAATATTAAAGGGGGGGTATTATGTAAAATTGACTTTTTCAAGCTTTATATCATGTTATTATGTCATTCCCTCATTAAACACATGCCTGGAGTGTTGCCTTGGCTCATTCACATATTTTTGAGTAATCAGTAAAAACTTAGACGGCAGCCATTTTAGGTGTAGCTACGCCTCAGTCCTCCTAGGAACGCCCCCATCTCCTGGAGACGCCTCTGGACCTTTTGTCACCAGCCAAGCCACCAACCACTGCTCCTCAGCTCAGCAGAGCCCCCTCCCCACACAGTAGTGTTGTTTAAATGCCACAGCAGTGTGCTGAAGGGGGTGTGTCGGAAAGAGACAGAGGCCTATTTCAAGACGTTCAGTACAGCCATTTTGAGAGAGCAATTTTATTCAAGGCAGTTATTTTAATTTACTGCATATACAGACCAACAGAAGGTTACGTCATCATTGTAGTATGCTATAGACTGGTGCTATGTGATTGAAAAAAGCATAATACCCCCCTTTAATAAAATGTATGTAAACTTTGGTTTTGTAAAAAGTAATATAAAACCATGTAGAAATTATATCTCTCATTCTTCTGGAATTTAGCAAATAGAAATAAATACAATTCTAATTGTCCTAAAAAAAAGAAGTTAATTCTGCTTTCATGTCAGACAATGTAAAAAAAATGCAAATGTGTGTTTTTATAAAGTGTATGTAAACATATGGTTCCCACTGTACATTATTTCACATAAGGGAGTACACACCCCCAACATTTCTGCAAATATTTTCTTATCGCTTTCCATGGGACGACATTGTGACACTTTGCTACAGTATAAAGTAGTCCGTGTGCAGCTTGTACAGTCCTGATCCAAAGTTTATGACCAGTTGAAAAATGGCAAAATTTCACATTTTGCATGGTTGGATCTTAACAAGGTTCAAAGTAAAACTTCAATATGCAACAAGAAGATATGGGAGTGAGAAAAAAAACGTTTTGAGAAAAACAATAATCTGAAGTAGTCTGTTTTTGCAGCTGATCAAAAGTTTAGGATCGCACGCCCTTAAAAGGCCAAATCTGTGCAAAAATGTGGATTCAGTGTCATTTTCTGTCAGGTATTCACACTGTCATGACTTTGTCCTCTCGCAGTGCGCCATCCTCAGGTGGGACGCAGTAACACAGTCATTTAGAATTTCTAAAAAGTCTTGAGGATTACGGAACAAAAAAGTGGAAGACCCAAAAAATGTCCCCAGCACTGAGCCGGAGGATCTGATGGGCTGGAGAATCCTCGACTCAAATGAAGCCGTTAATGGAGTGACTGCAGCCCAATAACCATCAGAGGCATTGAGACTGGAGGCCTTTAAAAACAAAACACGTTGAAGACGTTGAAGGCCTCGTCTCCTTGAGCCACAGAGTCTGTTTGGACTTTGTGAGAGAGACCAAATATGGGACATTGAAAGCTGAAAAGCACGAGGTCTCTGACATCACCAGGTCTGTGATGTGGTCAGAGAGGAGTGGAAGAACAGTCCAGCAGAGACCAGTGAAGCTCTGGTGAACTCCATGGCCAAGAGGATTAAGATGGAGAGTCCAATGTGTACATTTTCTATGAGGGGTGTACTTACTTTTGGTACAGCCAGTTTTTACATCAATGTGTGTGCGTTGAGATACTTTGATGGGACGTTACAATCACTCTGTTATACGAGCTGCGCACAGACTACTTTATATTGTAGCATAGTGTCATTACTGCAGTGTCGTCCCATGAAAAGATAATAATGAAATATTTGCAGAAATGTTAGAGGTGTGACATATGAGTATTTGCATATAGTATATATATATATATATATAATATATATATATATATATATATATATATATATATATATATATATATATATAAACTCTTCCTCACCCTCCGCGGGCGGTCTCTTTTTCCTCCCAGCTCGGGTCCTCTACCAGAGGCCTGGGAGCTTGAGGGTTCTGCGCAGTATCTTTGCAGTTCCTAGAACTTGCACAGACCAAGATGTCTGATGTATTTCCTGGGATCTGCTGGAGCCACTCCTCCAGTTTGGGGGTCACTGCCCCGAGTGCCCCAACGACCACGGGCACCACTGATGCCTTCACTCTCCAGGCCTTCTCTAGCTCTTCTCTGAGCCCCTGGTATTTCTCTAGTTTCTCATGTTCCTTTTTCCTGATGTTGAAGTCGCTTGGTATTGCTATGTCAACCACCACGGCTTTCCTCTGCTCTTTGTCCACCATCACAATGTCCGGTTGGTTCATTACCATTCTGTCCGTCTGTATCTGGAAGTCCCACAGGATCTTGGCTCGGTCATTCTCTACCACCTTTGGAGGTGTTTCCCACTTTGACCTTGGGGTTTCCAGCCCATACTCTGCACAGATGTTCCTGTACACTATGCCAGCCACTTGGTTATGGCGCTCCATGTAAGCTTTCCCTGCCAGCATCTTACACCCTGCAGTTATGTGCTGGATTGTCTCATTGGCCTCTTTGCACAGTCTACACCTGGGGTCTTGTCTGGTGTGATAGATCTGGGCCTCTATTGTTCTGGTGCTCAAGGCCTGCTCCTGTGCAGACATGATGAGTCTGTGCTGTCCCTCAGGCCAGCTCTGTCTAGCCATTGGTAGGATTTCTTGATATCCGCCACTTCAGGTATGTATATACACTCACCTAAAGGATTATTAGGAACACCTGTTCAATTTCACATTAATGCAATTATCTAAATCACCAATCACATGGCAGTTGCTTCAATGCATTTAGGGGTGTGGTCCTGGTCAAGACAATCTCCTGAACTCCAAAGTGAATGTCAGAATGGGAAAGAAAGGTGATTTAAGCAATTTTGAGCGTGGCATGGTTGTTGGTGCCAGACGGGCCGGTCTGAGTATTTCACAATCTGCTCAGTTACTGGGATTTTCACGCACAACCATTTCTAGGGTTTACAAAGAATGGTGTGAAAAGAGAAAAACATCCAGTATGCGGCAGTCCTGTGGGCGAAAATGCCTTGTTGATGCTAGAGGTCAGAGGAGAATGGGCCGACTGATTCAAGCTGATAGAAGAGCAACTTTGACTGAAATAACCACTCGTTACAACCGAGGTATGGAGCAAAGCATTTGTGAAGCCACAACACGCACAACCTTGAGGCGGATGGGCTACAACAGCAGAAGACCCCACCGGGTACCACTCATCTCCACTACAAATAGGAAAAAGAGGCTACAATTTGCACGAGCTCACCAAAATTGACAGTTGAAGACTGGAAAAATGTTGCCTGGTCTGATGAGTCTCGATTTCTGTTGAGACATTCAGATGGTAGAGTCAGAATTTGGCGTAAACAGAATGAGAACATGGATCCATCATGCCTTGTTACCACTGTGCAGGCTGGTGGTGGTGATGTAATGGTGTGGGGGATGTTTTCTTGGCACACTTTAGGCCCCTTAGTGCCAATTGGGCATCGTTTAAATGCCACGGACTACCTGAGCATTGTTTCTGACCATGTCCATCCCTTTATGACCACCATGTACCCATCCTCTGATGGCTACTTCCAGCAGGATAATGCACCATGTCACAAAGCTCCAATCATTTCAAATTGGTTTCTTGAACATGACAATGAGTTCACTGTACTACAATGGCCCCACAGTCACCAGATCTCAACCCAATAGAGCATCTTTGGGATGTGGTGGAACGGGAGCTTCGTGCCCTGGATGTGCATCCCACAAATCTCTATCCTATCAATATGGGCCAACATTTCTAAAGAATGCTTTCAGCACCTTGTTGAATCAATGCCACGTAGAATTAAGGCAGTTCTGAAGGCGAAAGGGGGTCAAACACAGTATTAGTATGGTGTTCCTAATAATCCTTTAGGTGAGTGTATATATATATATATATACCACCAAGTATGGAGTGAATGAATAATGACGACAGTGTAGCGCTTTGAGAAACTTGGTAATACAGGCTTGTAAAGCGCAATACAAGTGTAAGGCATTATTATTATTATATACCGTAAATTTTGGCCAAATAAGCACACCTTACTTAAAGCCACGCCAGCTACATTTGCAGCATACAGGCCGCACTGGAATAAAAGCCGCTGGTTTTCATAGTGCTGTGCATCGGCTCAGAGGGGCCCATGGCGCAGATGGAGGAAGAGACACCTCACCCCGGAGAAAGGTGGAGTTGCAGGCAGAGGGAGGACAGCAGGGATAAATGTGTAAAAAAGGCAGAAATGGCCAGTGTAGCCGACCTCAATGTGGAAGTGTAGAGGCCCACGCACACCAGAACGCAGCGCACCGGGTCACGGCACTTCAGAGGCTTTTCTCAAACCGTGTGGGGCTTTACACACGTGATTTATACATTATCATAAATAAAAGAAGACACGTATGTCCATGTTGTAAGAGAGAGAGAGAAACCTGGCTCTTTTTTGTAGGTTAGTACATGCTTCCCCTGATGCCTAAGCCCTAACGATGGTTTCTCTGTCACCGCGACTTCTCTCATCCAAACAAACAAAGTTTATGGCCGTCTCCCTGTCTGTCATGGCCAGACCCGCCTCTGTAACTCTGCAGGAGGTTAAAAGCTTGTGTTTTCCTCCACGGCGGCGCGTCTGGATTAAGCAGGATCGTGGCGCGGGGTCCAGCGTCGCCGTGCGTCACTGCAACCTCGGTGTGCGTTCTCTCATAGAAAATAAAGGAGGCGGCTCTTTTGCCGCGCGTCAAAAGTGTCTCCGTGTGCGTTGGCCTAACTCATCTACCGTTCCTCAGTCAAGAGCAGCGTTGATTAGAAGTCCCGTCTCACTTTTGCGTTTACTGCTAGAGACGCCTCTGTAATGGCAGTCTTTAGAGTTAATTAAACTAAAGGCAGTAATACACTAATTGTGAAGTACCGTCTGGCCCGCTTAATCAATGCCCGAACCCATCCCCTGTGCTTTATCTCGGCTCCTCTTGTTTGGAGCTCATGCTGAGCCTTTGGTCGGGCTGCTGGGGAGCGCCGGCTTTCTGCATCACAATGGACACAAAGACCGCTGCGGATTGCCCCTTCACATCTAAGACAATAGGCCAAAGACGTGTCCTGGCTCTAAGGCCAGGTCTCCGTCTTGCTCTAAATGGCCTGCCTTTACATCTGAAACTGTGGCTCCTCCCACCTTGATGCTGTGACCGCCTTTCATGTGCCTGTCTATATTAACTTGATCAGAGTTCGCCATGGATTTACGTGTATTTCTGTGTCGGCTCTCCACATGTGTGTTAAATTAAAACTTACACTTTTGATCAGACAAATATCTTTCCAGCTTCTTTCCTTTATTTGGTAAGAAATTCCACGACACCTCTAGTGCCTGTTGGCGGCTCTATATTGGCCGCACCGTCATGTTGGCCGCAGGGTTCAAAGCGTGGGAAAAAAGTAGCGGCATATTGAGAATGAGGAGTCACGTGCCGAGTTGGGGTGATTTGGGGGGGGGCTCTGAGCCGGTCAGCCCTCTTGGATGCCGATTAGGGGCACGCCCCCAGAATTTCACGCATTCCTCATATTCCAGAGCACTTTAAATTTTGCGCATTTACGTTTTCGGCGAGACAGAGACAGATCTACGAATACGACAATGAAAAGGAAGAAAGTAAAGCAATGCTAAGAGATAAGGCGAAAGAAAAGGGACCTTTGTTGGCTATTTCTATATCTGTTTTTGTTATTATAGGCTTTAATGATTATATGAAACTGTGTTGATTGTAATCTGTGCTTTTGGGGGTGATTTGAATTGAATTGTTGTCCTTACTCTTGCAGTCCACTGGGGGGCAGTGTGTTAGGAGTCAGATGGCGCAGACGCAGAAGAAGTGTCAACAAGGAAACGCCTACTTCCTTTGTCTATAAAAAAGCCAGGCAGGGAGCAGCTCGGCCCTCTTCTTGCTCCGACCCCTGGCTGGCCACCCAAGATCATCATGTAGCCTTTACCATAGTTTTTGTTTAGATTGTAAAATCAGGGAATAAAACAATGATTTTGATTTAATAGAACGAGCATCCGTATTCTTTTTCATCCTTATTTTTGAACATTTCTTTAATTGGTGACGCCGATGTGATATGAGAGAGAATAGGAGCGCTCGAGAACAAAGAAATCACAGATTTCGCCAGAAAGCAGATGTGCAGGACCGCAGCTTTAAAACAAGGTAAGAACGATACCTTTTAGCAAACTTGTTCATATTAGCTACGATGAAAAAACAAAAAGAAAAACGCTTGTACATCTGTTTTATGGTGTTTGAGATTTGAGACCACGCTAAAATAAAAAATAATAAAATAAAAAACGAAACTTAAGAAAATGCAACTTACGTGTTCAGACTGTATGCCTTGAAGCGTCAAAAAAAATGTGCCTAAAGACCTGTAAAGTTGTGTTTTATCGAAGTTACACCACTTAACCGCGCCTCAGAAAAACAGGCCGCAGTGCACCCATGCTTGAATCTCTTTGTTTCGAAAAAATACCTGCTGTTTAAAATAACTACTATACCACTTTACTATTTACATGTCCCATGAATTGTTAGCTTCTCATTGTCTGTGTAGAATAGTTCCTAGTATTTAAGTCTATTTCCTGTTCAAATGTTGTGCAGGCTTAGTCAGGCCTTGTGGTTAGCTGTTAGCCGCGTTAGCTTGGCGATCGCTAGCATCTCATAGTTGATAAAAAGCATTTAAAAACCGGGTGTTAAACACATGTGTTGGGCACAGCTTAGTGTGTGACCATGGTGATGGCTGCGTTGTGTAGTTAAAGGCTTTATTTGACGATTGTTTGAGGTGGAGATATTTTTAAATAATGTGGAAGCATCTCTATATATATTTATTTTGTTAGATGTTAGTGACTTCTATATATAGCAGCTGATAGTGAAGCTCTCTGCCTGTTTTACATATAGGTGTGACATTCCTTGGGGGGGTTACGGCCCTTTGTCTCTACTGATTGAAGCTCTGGGGGCAGGTTCAAAGGTGGAGAGGTTGAGCAAGACGCTCTGAGTACATCATGGAGTCAGATTATAGACAGGAAGGATGAGCCAGGAGAATTAAACAAACACTGTTTGTTTTTCTCTGTTGCTGCTGTGCTGATTGGTTTATCTACACAGTAGTACCGGAGGCCGCCATTATGGCCGCCATATTTGTAGTAACAACATACCACCACTAAACTTTTACCAAATCCATTCCGCAAATCCATTTCGGATTTTTGTTTTGAGTTACTACCCTCGCCTGTTAAATCCAGTCCGAGTCCACGTTTTTTTTACGGATCCAGTCCGCTTTTTGATTTTGGCTCCTTTTGTTTTAGCATAACACAGATTCATAAACTGTGGAACTCACTGTTATATATTAAACATAAATATAAGGAAAATCCAAACACCCATGGAAAAATTAAATAATAGCCTAACATTGCAACAACATAATTTTTTCTTATTAATGTATTTTCAATCTATATCTGAGGCTTTTGGAGCATTTTTTGTCTGAACACGTATAATCTTGTTAAAGCAACTAAAATATAATTGTAAAGTCCTCTTGGTGGCCAGCGGGAGGATCAGAGGGTGAGCATTGTCTTGTTTGTGTCTTGTTTGTGTCTTGTTTTTTTTTCTTCTCTTTTTTGTGTCTTGTTTTTGCCTTGTGGTGTGTGTGGTTTGTTGTAGGGATGAGCGATGTGACAAAATAGAATATCATTTTTGAATTATAAACTCCCAATTTCGATTTGATTATGAACTAAATAATTTAAAAACTTTGCCATAATAAATAAAGCAAAATAGACATAGGACTTAGTTTGAACTAGACTATACAAAATAAAAAATCTCACAATAAGAGTAATAAAGTGTTAACATACTGTGTCTTTTATTGTGTAAAAGGTTAATCGGAGCAGATGGCTCTGGAGATCGTACGACGGTCTGTCACATTGCTCAGCCCTAGATTGTTGGTGATATAAAAAAAAATATATAAAATTTATAAAATGATTAAATCCAAAAATAGAGAGAGGTGGACGCGATCGCACCGAGTCGCTAATGGAGTTCGGGAGTGTGTTAGCCAATGGAGATGTATGCTACTAGCTGCAGAGAAGGCGCATCCCCATGCTAACTGTGGAATTTCCGAGCTCTATGACTCTTACTTTTTAGTTGTAGCGTTTATCCGGTATTCGCTGAGGACGTGGTGGTCCTAAAAAACCGGTGAAATAATAAAGACAAAAATAGAGAGAATAAAGGTGGACGCGTTTAGCCTTGGTCACGTAAAGAGAGAATAAAATAATAAAGACAAAAAATAGAGAGAATAAAGAAAATAGAACGGACCTAAATTTTCCGCGCCTTAGACAGGTGCCTAGCTCGACGGGGCGAAGCGTAGTAACGTTTATCCGGTATCCGTTGTGGACGTTGCGGACCTCAAAAACCGGTGAAATAACAAAGACAAAAAATAGAGAGAATAATAAAAAGAAATTGAGAGAATAAGAGATAAAGTACTGGCCAGGTTATGTTATTATGTTATGATATTTGTGAATATTCTACTGGCCAAATGCAAATGAGCTCTTGTATGGCCAGGTTAGATATTTGTACATGTGGTGATGGGATTATTGTGAAATTCTGGTGTCTTGTTGTCTTGTGTCGTTGTCATATGTGTTTATTGTGGAGTGACGAGTGTGTGACGAGTGTGGAGTTTGTGTGAACAAACGAGGTTGAATGAAAATGTGTGTGTAACGGAAAGCAGATTGTGAGTGGCGTGGAGGCAAGAGAGAGAGATTTGGAAAGTATTGAAAAGTGTCTGGTGGATGCTGAAATGGCATTGAATGTGGTTTGCAATTTAATAAGGTGCGTGTGCAAGTGAAAAAATGAAGGTGGTTGCAAGTGACGGAAAGTTATAAAATAAGGGAGTTCCTTGCTCAGAAGAAATCTGTGCATGTTAAAGTTTAGAGATGTTACATGGGTAAGAAATACAAAAAAAAAGAGGCTGTATTTGCTCTGTCTGCATTAGTGTGGATGGAGCAAAGAAAGAAGATTGAGAAATTATTAAACATGAGGTCTTGATACATTGAGGAAGTGGCCAATCCATCTGTATTCAGAGATCCATGTAAAGGAGGTGTGGAGGAAATAGCTTCCCTCCTGAAAAAGGGAAAACATCCTGAATGTATAATAACGAAGTTATTATTTTTTAGACATTTCTGCTGAAGGCAGTGCTATGTCTAAATAGCATAAAATTGCTATTTTGAAATATCAAAAATTAACTAATGTGTGATAAATGCTATTTTTTTAATTTTGTGTGTGTGTCTGTCGTGAATAGAACATTTTAGGCCCCTGAAAGAGATGTTTCTAAAAAATTAGAATCTCTCTCTCCACTGTGGTGACATGGAATGAGAACAAAAGTGTTTATAGGTTATAACTTTGGATGCATTGATTTGGAGTACAGACCGTTATCCATTTAAAGTTTGTTTGTTTATGCACAATCTTGGATGCATTACTAAAAGTTATGAAGAAGCAATATGCAAAATTTTGAATTATTATTTTTAGGAGACCAAATAAACAAATTTAATAAATTAATGAATACATTTATGGTACATAATATGGTGTACGCCATTGACCCGAAGTGAGAGCAAGCTGAATTAAAAATATAAAGAAAATTAAGTGCAACTTTAAAGATGCAGCTTAAAGAAGTAAGCAACAAAATTTAATAAAGAAAAATCTAAAAAGTTTACCTAAATGTGGAGCGATTTATGGTTGTGGTGGTTTTGATGATAATTGTGGTTAAGGTGTTTTCAGACGAGATCCAGAACCAAAATTGGACCAGCAACGTTCGAGAACGAGGCGGTTGCAACAACGCTGAGGGCCATTCCTGGCTGTAGGTGTACAGCCATGGTAGAACTTGTGTTACCAGTGAACAGACAGACTCTTGGCATGTTGGTGCAGACAGGTGAAACACATCTGAACTATAAGATTGTTACCTGACACCACATTAGTGGGCTTCTCGGAAGAACCACAGAGTCTGTGAGCTGCCACCACCCAGAGCCTATTGGTCTCCCAGGACAATGGTTGCTGACGCTTGAACTGGACCCTCCACAAATCATCTCTGATTACCGCCTAAACACGCATAAATTGCTACACAAGAAATTTTATTATGACAAATTAAGATTTGGTATATGGAGAAGCTTTTAAGGCTAACTTTAAGGGACATAAAGGTTCCCTTAAACCAACAAAATGGTAAAAGGTAAACACGGTGTGACTGCAAATTGTTTACACCTTTATTGGAACAATAATATGAAATATTTTTATTCTCATTTGCTCTCTCTCCTGGACGACAGGCTAAAATTAGGCCTCATGATCAAAGCGCTGAGTGAAACAAAGTTTTGTAACATTTTTGAATTTTTCAAATGTCCTGTACTCTTAATCTGTGTCTTATTTTTTTTTAGATGTTGATGCTAGACTTGTATCAGTTTTTTAAAACATTCCAATTCATTCCACGACACAATGGTGGAGAATCATTTTCACTACCTGAAATTTATCTTTAAAATGCACCAAATATATAGTGGTCCTTACGACCTGATGATGCTGGCTTATTTACTAACAATTAATCAATTATCTTTAAAATTACAACTAATACAAAGATTAGAATATCTCAATACAAAATTTAAATGTGAAGCCTTAGAGGCAGTGTTATGTTGGAGTAATAGAACTCTATAATTATAAATCGCCTAAATGGTCTTAAATTGAAATGAATTGGGCTTTGGCCCTTACTCTTGCTCTGCTCTCGGTGTTCAATCCGTGAGCAGATCAACAGGTTACTCTTATGAGCTTTTACTGGCCGATTGATGCCTGGATCCGGCTCCTCTTTGCTCATGGGACTAAAGAGGACCCTGATTTTGACAAGATTGTATGTTATATTGAAACTATGTTGACTGATTTAGTTTTGTAAGTTTATTCACCCAGAATCTGAAGTCTCTGCTGTGTTCATTCCCGGGAGCTGCTGAGAGTGCTCCTTGCCAACCTTGCCTGATTCTGGGCCGCAATTGGACTGAACAGAGTTGGTCTGATCGTTTTTGGAGTTATGGACTGACCTGATACGCTGTTGCCAAGGTCCCAGAGAAACCAGACGAGTGGTCTCACACCTATCACTCGCCCTGTTGAACCACATTGACTCAATGCTGAAAGTATTAATCTCCAGTGAACTTTTGAGCTGGTTTGCTGTGTTTCCTGTTCAAGGATAGAGGTCTCATCTATGGAAGGTTGTTTTTACACGTTTACATGACTCTTTGTTGGACTGAGTTTTTCTCAGTCCAAGAAGGGGTGTTAATTATGGGACGATTATAATTTGGCTTATTTTGGGCACGGGAAAGAACAAATGCAAATATATCTAAAATACAAACAAAGAAGTGACAAATTGATAAATTTTATGGCAAACTAAGATGTAAGACATACGTTTCAGATAGATAGATAAATTTTATAATGCTCTGTTTTCGGCATTTGTTGCAGTTCTGTGATGCGCACACAGAATTGTGCAAGTGTGGAGAGCAAGAGGCTAAAAGGAGTTTATTCTCTACAAATTTAGGATTAATGAAACCTGTGTGCTGTAACCTAAAAACCTAAAAAACTGTCCCATTGTTCCTACGTTTTCCATGTCTATCGTGTGAGGTATTGGAGCAGTTTTTAACACAGCAGTGACTTCCAGGCGGTAATACAGTGCAGAATAGCAAGAACCTCCGCTACTACCGTGTTAAGAACACACAGAGTGTGTGTGTGTGTGTGTGTGTGTGTGTGTGTGTGTGTGTGTGTGTGTGTGTGTGTGTGTGTGTGTGTGTGTGTGTGTGTGTGTGTGTGTGTGTGTGTGTGTGTCATATATACATACACGCACACACACACACACACGTGTGAGCTACTTTTACAAATCATAATGGCAGACAGCAACTAATTTGAGCAACTATGGGCCAAAGGCAAAGTACACCCAGGACAGGTAGTACAATGATAGATCAACACACACAGAAAATGTGTGTCCATGCAATATGTTCCTATATTGGTAGACATAATTGCATTGTCTTTGTAGCGTTCTTTCCACGCTCATTTGGTGCACAAACAGTAACTGCTTGGACAGCGGAGTTGTTAAGCCTTACCTGCCATCGTGAAGGTAAAGCTGGGCAGCGGCCTGTGTGACTGGGCTCTGCTGGCTCCCTGCTGGCACTGACTGGCTCCCTGGTGCTGCAGGGATGGACACAGGGGCGCTCTGTCCCGGCTGAGGGGGATTGGCCCTGGCTGGGAGAGCACTGGCTGGCCGGGCTGCAGCACTGCCTGGTTCATCTGGGCTACACTATTGGGCTGGGTCTGCGGGCTGTGTTTCTGAGTCATAGGGCTCTGCTTCTCCGAGCTGGGCCCAGACGTAGAGCCTGCAGGTGAGAGACAAACAATCATTCACAAAAGGAAGACAAAGTGCATTCGCCTGTTCAACAGAATGTAGACCAACTTTGTGTTTGTTGTGAATCTTGTCCTGTTTTTGTTCATACATTCTTTCATACGTTCATACATTCTTCGTACATTCTTTTAACCCTTTATAAGTGACTATTGTTGGTCATTTCTGCACTCTTTACACATGGCCTCCCTGCTGCACATCAGTAAGGTAAAGAAGTATATAGTCCTCACTCAGCCAATCAGAAGAGATCACCCTACATTACAGATCCCACTACTGTGGCATTTGACCAATCAGCAGAGACCAGTCGCACTCTCAACTTCCTGTTTCCTCTGAAGTCTGAAAAAGATCCAAGTCTGGCTAAATTTCTTTACATAACTTGAAAACTAACCACGACAAGTTGATGAAACTCAGCACAATTAAGTGATGATATATGTGTTGGTTTTGGAGGACGTAGTGAAATAAGTGAAATTACGGCATGAAAAAGGCAGGCACCATATTTGATCATTCGTTCACTTAGACGTAAAGTTAATTAGTAATGTCCATATGGACATGCCCGTCGCACCTATAATTCATACTTACAGTATTTTCTTGACAAAATAAACCCTAGGACTATGTTTTTATGTTGTCAAAGGTTATTTTTAGGCAAATTTTAGGCAAACAATTTTGGAGGTGACTGACCCCTCCCACTGCACGTAAAGCACAATCACATGACAAAAGCTCTTACCTTAGTTGCCTATGACAGTTGTGATCATTCAAACATCAATATCACAAAACACAACGCAACCTGAGTACCAGCACCCACCTAGACCTGAAAGTACTTTTTGTATATTTTATATATACAGTATACCTTTGTATTTTTTACCCCTTAAAGGGCAATGAACTAAATATGCCAACTTTGTTTACATGTTTACGGCTTATGTCCTAGGTTTATGTTTTATGTCCCCCACTATTAAGTTGAAATTGTTTATTTCAAAGTATTTCAATGAATGAATGTATTTGTAATGACCGAAAGGACAAGATCGTGAATACAAGCGGCCGAAATGAGTTTCCTTCGCAGGGTGGCTGGGCGCACCCTCCGAGATCGGGTGAGGAGCTCAGTTACCCGGGAGGAGCTCGGGGTAGAGTCGCTGCTCCTTCACGTCGAAAGGAGCCAGCTGAGGTGGCTAGGGCATCTGTTCCGGATGCCTCCTGGTCGCCTCCCTCGGGAGGTGTTCCAGGCATGTCCTATTGGGAGGAGGCCTCGTGGAAGGCCCAGGACACGCTGGTGGGACTATGTCTCCGAGCTGGCCTGGTGTCGCCTCGGGGTCCCCCAGAACAGCTGGAGGAGGTGTGCGTGGATCGGGAAGTCTGGGCATGTCTGCTGAGACTGCTGCCTCCGCGACCCGGCCCCGGATAAAGCGGAAGAAAATGGATGGATGGATGGGTATTTCAATGAGTGCCCTATAAAGGGTTAAAACGTTTATTACTTGTATACCTTACTGACCTTATTCAGGTACATCTGAGGAGTTTTTACCCACAACTAGTTACTATTTCAACAAAAAAGCTTAACATCCACACATGGCCAACTAAAAGTTCATTCAAACTCGAACAACATGATGAAAGTCCTTACCCTCCTCGGGGATGATGTGCAGTGTCACGGTGAGCCCTGCGTCCTTGATGAGTTTGACGATGTCTGCGTGGGGCATGCTGATGATGGACTGTCCGTTCACTGCCAGGATGCGGTCTCCCACCTTCAGCTTCCCACAGCGGTCTGCAGGGCTGCCCTCAATGATGCGGCCGATTTTGTGAGGCACAGCTGCACACAAGGCAGAACAGAGTGAGGGCTCTGAATACTGTTATGCTCTTGATTAGCTCGAGGGCCAAATGCCCCTGAGTCACGTGATGATTAAAGCAGCCCGCCGATAAATGGCATCAAACATGTAAGAACTACATTTCTGATAAAGCACCGCATGGTAGCGCTGACGATGCGGCTGATGTAGCGTATTGGTGGAGAGTAAACAAATTGCTTGATGAGGGATGGCGCCTTTTGAACTTTTTTCAACAAAGAAACAGACTGAGAGTGCAGCAGCTTCTGAAACATGTGAAGACTGTCAGAACAGTTAAACGTTCTTTGTTCAGCTTATCATGAGCTGGAAAAGTCACAGCTGCATGGCATTGCAAAGCAAATGTCATAATCACAAACAGAGAAATGAGGAAAATTACATTTGTAAATGTTGGCCAAAGAAAAAAGATGGTTTGAAAGAGGAGTAAAAATAAAGAAAAAATGTGTTAAGAAACAAAACCATTGAACAGAAATTGAAGTCTGAGATTTCATCTGTCCACCTCTGTATAGCAGCTTCACCTGAGGGCAATTGTTTCTTCCTGTTTAGACTATTGTAATAGCTTATTCACTTGTCTAAACAAAAAGGTGAGGTTCCTGACTGGCACAAACAGAAGGGCTCATATTACTCCCGTCCTAAAAGCCCTTCATTGGCTCCCAGTTACTTTTCGTTTCAATTTTAAAAATCTGGTGTTGACCTCCAGAGCCTTGCATGGTCAGGCTCCCTCCTACATTAGAGACTTGTTGTGTCCTTATAGGCTGAGGTCTCAGGATCAGAACCTTCTCATGGTCCCTCGTACTCGTTTCAAGACCAGAGGAGATCGCTCCTTCCAGGCGGTTGCGCCAACGCTCTGGAACGATCTTCCACGTTCCTTACGTTTGCTTGATTCTGTTGATGCTTTTAAGAGCCAACTGAAAACCTATTTGTTTCAAAAAGCATTTAAATTCCAGTGATAAAGGGTTGTTTTATGACCATCATATTCTGTGACTGTAACTGTAATTTGTATTGTATTGTATGTATTTTGTGAAGCACTTCGCGAAAGCGAAACCTTAACCTTAAAGTGAGTATACATAAGTTTAACCACAGATAAATATATACAAATTTAAAACGTCTTCCTCATACATGCTCCTGCAATGCCTGTAGAATGAGCCCTGGCCTTTTCACCGTGATTGCCTCTATATGCCTGTAAAGTCACTTAAATAGAGAACAAGCAAACAGCGTAATGCGTAATGACGTCATGAGCGTTCACAGCGTTAGCGATCTTCTCCAAACTGACGCTGCCGACCGAGAGGTAACTTTGGAAGGATGGATTTAGCGGAGAATAAGAAAAGACCAGCTTCAAGCACCATTGAAACTCCAGCCCAGACAAAAAAACAAAAACAAAATATAAATAAGAGTTTATTTGAGTGCGAGAAAAAGGGAGAAAGTAGAGTCTGATCGGCGTAGGCAAAGAACCAGAGTAAACATCGGAAAATGTTGAGAGAAAAAGACCCGCAGTTAACATCATTGTTGCTTGAAAGATAAGAATTATGACTAAATACGTGGGGAAAAAGTGTTGTTGATGCTTTCAAAACAGCAGTCTCCGTGCATGTTGTACAAACTTCACTGAAACAAGCCATAAAATAATCATATTTGGAAGTTGATCTAATAGTTTTATACCTACAGACAAGTTATGTAGTTTTAGTAGCAGACTAGTAGAGTCAGTAATAACAATAATTAGCTGTACCTACATAACATTTGAGTAGTAACAGTGGTAATGGTGCTGTATTTACAATGGCAAAAATAATGCTGCTAATGTTAGCTTTTCTTGGCCACAAAATAAGCATGACTGTTCACGGAAGTAGTGAAACGACTACAAAAAGTGGACATGTGCCGTTTACAAGCATAGTTTACAAGTTAGTGGGCCCAGGGAATTGAAGAGACGATTTTGGCTTTTCCTTGTAGCATTTATACCAGTGGAATGATTTTATTATTACAATTAGGCCTGCGTTTATGCATACAAAGTATACGAGTATTTTTTTTTCCTCCTTCAAAGGTCATTCATTTCTTTATTTGTATTATTTGGCTTCTTCACTCGATTCACTTCGCTATGCATTTGCTCAAGTATCACATCTTGGAAAATATACATGCAAATTGATTTGGTCTAAATATTGTTTCTTACCTCAGTTGAAGTCACGCCTGCAAATCTGTAAATTGACCAGGACAGGACTGTTTCTGGTGCTCTTAAAGCCTGAGCGCCTCATGCACGAGTTTATCATCGAGGCTGGAGTTATGTGTTTGGCCTGAGGGGGCAATTACGAGTACAAAACGGCCAAACTCCACACAGCCCCTTTTAGGATAGTGGAGTGTTACAAACTAACCCTAACCTTACCTTAGCCCTAACCTTAAGGATAGTGGAGTGTTACAAACTAACCATAGCCTTACTTTAGCCTTAACCGTATCTGTAGTCTGTTCATTACTATTCACATGGTGTCTCCTGTCCCACTCCCCCTTGGGAGTGCCTGTCTAGATCGAACGGAGGAAGCCTGCCTACTGGATTGACAACAAGGACTGGATGGTCTCGATCCTGGCCCTTCTGCTGAGGGATCCCATCGGCCTGGGTCTCTATAGCCTGTCCGTCCATGGGAGTGGATCTTCCCAGCTTCTGTGGTTCTCCCCGAGGTTTCTCGTTTCTCCCACCGGGTTTTTGAGTTTTTCCTTGCCGTGCTGGAGAGTCTAAGGACAGGGGACACCCGCGCCGCTCGTCGCCACCTACTGCTGACGCTTATTTGGACATTATGTTTGCCTGGATACTTGATTTAAATGTTGTAATCTGTAAAGCACTTTGTGATGCCTTTGGTATGAAAAGCGCTTTATAAATAAAGTTTGATTGATTGAACCTTAAGATTAGTCGAGTTTACAAACTGTTGAATATTTCTATACATGTTTTTGTTATAATAGGCTTTAATGAGTATATGAAACTGTGTTGATTGTAATCTGTGCTTTTGGGGTGATTTGAATTGAATTGCTGTATTGTTGTCCTTACTCTTGGACTCCACTGGGGGCAGTATGTTACAATGCGGAGTCAGATCACGCAGCAGAAGAAGCATTCCAAGGACATTGATTGGTTCTTCAACAAGTAGCCGCCTACTTCCTGTGTCTATAAAATGCGAGGATACCGAGACGCGCCTCCCTCGCTGCCCACTGAACATCATCATGTAGCCTTTAGCATAGCTTGTTTTAGATTGTAAATTCAGGGAATAAAACAATGATTTTGATTTTAATAGAACGAGCCTACGAATTCTTTTTCATCCATTTTTGAACACAACAAAACTAACCATAACCTTACCTTAGCCTTAACCTTAAGGGTTAGTGGAGTGTTACAAAAGGTCTTTCAGGTGTTAGTAAGAATTTGACCAATCCAGGGAGTCGACATGCACATGTGGTCTTTCCCATCCTGGGAAAAAAAATGTTCTGGAAAAAAAGGCTCTGTCATGCTAATGCTAATGCGGCTGAAACAGCCCAGGACAGATCAATAGGCAGGTAACAGCAGGCAGTTAAAGAGCAGGGTCGTTGAGATTAAGAACAACACAGGCTGTTTACTCACAAGTTAAGTTCCCTTTGAATTGAATAGAGGGGAGGGACTTCGCTACCCCTTGTCAGTGGTCTTTATCTAGTCTGTGTGAGAGCTGGAAAGTGTTGCTGACGAAGCCTTTTGGATGAGAAACGTCCTACATTTCATCTATGGAGTACAGACGACAACTCAAGAACCTTCATCTACAGTAGGTGAAGTGAGGAGTCGAGGACTGTGGCCTTTTCTCTCTCTCTCTCAAACGCCATCTCTCTCCCAGACACAACATGGAGGACGATGATGGGTTAAGAACAGACAAAACCTGTTTGGAGGAAAGATCATTCATTGATGCCCTGAAGAACAAAAGCAAATAAAAACCCTGGAAGCATAAAATAATGTACAGATCTAACAGTTTGGGTCTATTGGAAAGTATATTATAGCAAATAATAACAGTTGCTAAATTATAATTTACTCGTTGCCTAGTCTGTTTGCATGTTTGGCTCCTGCTCGTGTTCTTCGTGTATGACCCCTGACACACAGATGTGTGTGAGCTCCAGGCCCCTGTCACTCAGCATCATCATGTGGTGTGTGACTCACTGATGACCGCAGTGTTCTCTGGTCTGTTGAGGGAGCTGATAATGACGAAGCCGAAGCCCTCATTCTCTTTACGGTGAATGACCACGTCGCTGGTCTGCAGGGCCGTTCCCTCTGGGGCAGGGGTGCCTGCAGGGACAACTGCCCCCAGAGCAGCTCCATGGGCATCAGTGCGAGGAGAGCTGTGCTGAGTGGACAGTGAGCCAGGACTACGACCATTCACCGGACATGCATCACCTGTGGACAAACACACGGGTCACCAGGATGGACACATTTACTTCTGTCAGTCCAAGTCCGGACTGAGCAGAAGATCTCACACAGGTCACATGACACGCTTCACCAGGCCGTACTGTGGCACAGCCCTGGGAGACATTATTTAACACTTCTCAGCTCTCCTCTTTGGAGACTCGCCAGTTTTGCAGTATTTATTACACGCAACACTGCTCTCTTCTGCTTCCCTTTGGGATTCCCTGTCAAAGGAAAACCTCTGTTTGCATTCAAACAGAGAGATAGACTCTCTTTGCATTCCCAGAGAAAACACCAGATTCACAGTGGCTTCAGGAAAGATTTAGAGCCGTCTTTTTATCCCTATTTTATTGAAAACTTTCTTATTTAAGTAAACAGTATAGAGGCTGTACCTTTCTGTACCAGGAGCAATAAATAGAACTCCTAAAGAGTTCTTATAGAAGTCTTAAACTGTGATGAATATTCATAAACACTCAGCCAAAACCCAGTGGACAGTTTTTCATTCACTGCATTGCCAGTGGGACAAAGGCCATCATCACCAGCCACCCCCTCACCCAGGCCCCTGGTGTTCCCTCACAGTCTCCCATCCAGGTATGACCAGGTCTGACCTGGGCATCCAGACCTGCCAAGGCAATCAGAGAAGAATGTTTCCTGAAATGATGATTTTAGTATCAGACGAATGTGTCAGAGACATGTTTGAAAGTGAATCCAGATGTCTCGTTGAGATGTACACAGTGCTATTGGAGCCAGTGCTGCTACCTGTTGGAACCTGTGTGAAAACCAAAGCCATGCCTCTCACCTGGCATGGGCACCCTTCTCCTCACGGTCAGGCTGACTTGGCCGTTGCGCGCCGCAGCGTGCATCAGGTCGATTACGTATTTGTGTGGTTTCCCAGCAACCACGTTTTTATCCACGGAGATGAGCTCGTCTCCGGGCCGCAGCCGCCCGTCACGCTCAGCCGGAGTGTTCTCGATTATAGCACCAATGACAATCTGTTGGAGACCATCCATATTAGAAGCATAGACAAAGGAGAAGAGGGAGGAGTGACAGGAGTGTGAACACAAATACCTTCATAAGCTTGGTTATTAGCTGTGAGGAAGACCAATTCAGCCATAGTTCATAAATAAAAGTCCAAATTATTAAACTTTAACTACAAATGCCGTAGACTTTAACAGGTCACTTTTTGTTAAAAGAAGTAAGTAAATAAATAAAGTCAAATCATTATTTTCAGCATTTATTTATCCGTTTCCCCATCTTCCAAGCTGAAATCAGTCGACCAGTGCAAATGAGCTCATGCTGACCTGACGTGTGTCGGGCTGTGAGCACAGAGTTAGTATCATTAGCATTGGACATTAGTGGCTTCGTGGTACCTAGATCATAAGCTCATGTTGTCACTTTCAGAGCATGCCAAGTTACACCTGGAGGATTTTAACATTTTATTTTCATTGTTGTTTAAAAACAATATATACAGTGCCTCTCGAAAGTACTAATAAACCTTGAACTTTTGCACATTTTGTCATGTTTACAACCATAAACATAAAGATTTTATTTTGAATTTTTTACTGAAGTAACTCAACTGTGAAGTGAAAGCAAAATGGTACATGATTCTGTTATTTTTCAAAAATAGAAAAGTGAAAAGTGGGGCGTGCATAAGTATTCATACAGCATGACTTCATACTTTGTGGAACCCCCTTTTGCTGCAATAACAGCAGCAAGTCTTCTGGGGTTTGACTACAAGGTTTGCACATGTAGAGACTGACATTTTAGCCCATTCCTCTTTACAAAACAACTCAAGCTCTGTCAATTAGAAGGAGAGCGTTTGTGAACAGCAGTTTTCAGGTCTTTCCACAGATTTTCAATAGGATTTAGGTCAGGACTTTGACTGGGCCATTCTAACACATTAATATGTTTGTTTTTAAACCATTCCATTGTAGATTTAGCTTTGTGTTTAGGGTCATTGTCCTGCTGGAAGGTGAATCTCCGCCCCAGCCTCAATTCTCTTGCTGACTCCAGCAGGTTTTCCTCCAAAATGTCTCTGTATTTGGCTCCATCCATCTTCCCAACTATTCTTACAATCTTCCCAGTCCCCGCTGAGGAAAAGCAGCCCCATAGCATGATGCTCCCCCCACCATATTTGACACTGGGGATGGTGCACTCAGGACGATGAGCAGTGTTAGGTTTGCTCCATACATAACGTTTTGCATTTGGGCCAAAAAGTTTAATTTTTGTCTCATCTGACCAAAGCACCTTCTTCCACATGGTAGCTGTGTCCTCCATATGACTTCTAGCAAACTTCAAACGGGATTTCTTATGGCCTCCTTTCAATAATGGCTTTCTTCTTGCCACTCGTCCATGAAGGCCAGATTTGTGTAGAGTACGACTTATAGTTGTCCCATGTCCAGATTCCCCCAGCTCAGCGGCAGTACGTCACAGCTCCTCCAGAGTTATCTTGGGCACTTGGTTGCATTTCTGACCAGTGCTCTCCTTGTTCGGTCTGTTAGTTTAGGTGGACGCCCGTGTCTTGGTAAGTTCGCAGTGGTGCTATACTCTTTCCATTTCCGAATGATGGATTGAACAGTGCTCCGTGAGATGTTCAAATCTTGGGAAATCTTTGTATAACTTAACGCTGCTTTAAACTTCTCCACAGCTTTATCCCTGACCTCTCTGGTGTGCTCCTTGGCCTTCATGATGTTGTTTAGTGACCAATACACTCTGACCATAGCTCTGAGGCCCTCACAGAACAGCTGGAATTATACTGAGAGTAGATTACACACATGTGGCCTCTATTTAATGGTTAGAGCAAAGTGTGAACTTACAATAGTATGGCACAGTTTGTTATATAGGAATGTTATAAAGGCAATTTAATGCACTCAGAAAATGCTGTATGAATACTTGTGCACACCCCACTTTTCACTTTTCTATTTTTGAAAAATAACAGAATCATGTATCATTTTGCTTTCACTTCACATTTGTCTGTTACTTTTTGTGTGAACTTTCAGTAAAAATTCTAAATAAAATCTTTATGTTTAGGGTTATAAACATGACAAAATGTGCAAAAGTTCAAGGTGTATTAGTACTTTTGAGTCGCACTGTAAGTTGTTATTTATTGTTAAAACATTAAAAAGAACAAAGCGTATTGTCCTGATTTGAATATACTACAAGACATTTTTGTATATATTTCAGCATTTGTTGTTCCATTTGCCAATGCAGACATCTATTGATTGATTTGGCCTTTATTGTCCTCCTTAATGTAATTATGGATTTCAATTCGAGCGTTCACAGTAAAAGTGAGGAATAACCTGTGCTAAGTAAGGACTAAATACGGTCTAAATGAGTAATGACATCAGATGATGGAAGCGGTTCCTAAACCGTTACCATAGTTACCATGCGAACATTGTGGAAAGTCATTGATAAAAAATAATACTTCCCGCACACTGCCAACCTTGCAAAAATAGTTTATTAGGAAATGGTCAACGTTTCGGTCCTGTGACCTTCATCAGGCAACTACAGTAAGTCATAATATAGATAATATCAGATTGACATACTAATGGGCGGCACGGTAGTACAGCGGTTAGTGCTCTCGCTTCACAGCTAGAAGGTCTGTGTTCAATTCCCACCTGGACGGGGCCTTTCTGTGTGGAGTTTGCATGTTCTCCCCGTGTCTGCGTAGGTTTCCTCCGGGTACTCCGGTTTCCCCTACCACTAAAAACATGTACAATAGGCCAGGATGAATGATGTGTGTGTGAATGCATGGAGGTGGTCTGAGGGACCGTTGGCGCAGATGTGTGTAGTCGCGACGGCGCTTCTGTCAGTCTCCCCCAGGGGAAACTGAAGCTACTAATGTAGTTTACCACCACCAAGTATGGAGTGAATGTAAAATGCTCTCATGTAAAGCGCTTTCTGACCATGTCTGTGAAAGGAGCTATATAAATAAAGATCTTCTTCTTCTTCTTCTAATATGTAAAATATTGTTTACTTTGTCATTTGGAATTCACAAATCTGTGCAATTTCCAGATCAGAATAATCTTAAATAAACAATATGTTCAATTTTAATCATCTTGGGACCCGCCTCCACTTTGGGAGTCACGGAATTAGACCAGTCAAACAATATGTATTGTTAAAAACCTCGTGCCATATGTCGCCTTTGGTTGTTTTAAAAAACAGTGGTCCTTCGCTACAACGCAGTTCACCTTTCGTGGCCTCGCTGTTACGTGGATTTATTTTTAGTACAATTTTGCATGCTTTTTTTTTACAGCGTATGAACGCCATACGCTCATTGTGTTGTGCATCCTGAATGGCTAGTTGCAGAGTGAGGCTCCTCTCGCTGCAGAGAGGATCTCTGTCAGTGTCCCGTCAACACATCAGTGCACACCACAGAGTCACAGCAGCACAGGGCGGGCATGAGCCGGTCTGACTCCGCGTTTACTTTCTCTGCACTTTTCCTCGGAAATAAACACCACTAGCATGTGGCGCTCGCCTGAGCTAAACACTCGCCTTCTGAAGCCTGAAACTGCTGCGATAAAACTTTGGTTGTAGCTACGATTGTCTCTTAATTTGAACAATCGCACAGCGGAGATGAGAGCAGCCCATGATGTTACCGTCCCCACGTCTGTAATGTGAATCTAAAAATCTTATTAGACAAAAAAAATCACACAGTGACACCAGGCATAAGGAGAACCCGTGTGAACTAGTGATTTCGTCTATTGCGAGTTATTTTTAGGACGTAACCCCCGCGATAAACGGGGGACCACTGTATAACTAAATAAGGGGCAAAAAAAATAACAAAGTCAGAACGCCAGCAGTATGAGTGCACTACAGCCACTATAAATTGGCTAAACTCTGGAAATATTGTATTTCTGCGATAAAGACCAACTAAACTCAAGAGACAGAGGCATATTTATGGATAAATATGAGTCAGATACGTTTTATTTCATGGCTTTTACATGAATGAAGAAAACGGATTGGATTATTATTGCCTTGTTGTCCGAGAGAGTAAGCTATCGGTCATATAACAGCTTGAGCTAAAGGTAAGCAGCTAACATTAGCATCTTTTCACCGTAACCGTTTATATTCAAGTAGTTTATTCATGAGAAATACGCCACATGCGACTGAAACAGCTGATTTCATTCAGTCGTGTTGTGTTTAGTTCAAAGACTTGTCGCTGTCGGCTGTTCTCCTCTGACTCTCACAATGCATTGTGGTCTATTCAGGCCGTTTTAGTGACCACCGCTGCTCACTACGTTTCAGAATGCATTGTGGAAATTGTGCACTACTATTTTCTCTCTGGACATTGGGACACCAAGACAAAATGACGTGACCACTATATACGTAGTTCACTGTATAGGGAATCGTGAGGACATTCTAACACAGCAAGAAGGGCTTTCTGGTTAAAGAGGGGTGGAATTTGATCGTTGACTTTTAAATTTCACTCTCTCCTCACTTTGCAAACTTACAGACTCTCACTTTTAATTACTGCTTACAATAATTGTATTCATATTGAGCACAAGACAATCTAACAATCAGAGAAAAATCTAAATCCATGGCTAAATATTAGTTGACCAAACAGATACAGGTCTCAGCTACAGACAGCTACATAACCAATCCGGAGCGTGTGAATACTGGTTGGGGTTACTGTGATGTCTTATGAGATTAGGTGTGTGTGAACCAGCCCGTCCCATACGAGCCTTGTCCCGGGCGTCCGGAGTCACAGCCTGCACGGCCTCGTCTCCCCCAGGATCCGGAAGCCGAAACCCGTCTTCTCCCTCAGGAGGTGCACTTCCACTTCCTCATACTCGGGACCTATAGTGTAAACATGCCCAGGCCTTAGCTAATACGGTCTGACAGTACACTGCAGTAGAAGCGTGTGGAGGAAGTATAGCTCACGTCTGCTCTCATACAGCGCCCGCGACTTCTCATACAGGTCGTACGGGTCTGGTTTGTTGAGGTCAAAGCCCTCTGTGGAGTCGGGCACAGACGTCCGGTGCTGAGGATGATTTGGGAAAGGCGTCCCAGGCGGTAACACGGAGAGGTTGGTTTGAGGGCTTCCGTGCTGGTCCCATTGGTCAGGCAGCTGCCGCGGAAACACAAGGACAAAAATGTGAAGAAAATTAAGAAAAGGCAAACATTGAACCAAATCTGTCCGTTTGGAAACGCCAGGAAGCCTGGCGAATATAGTGAGTGAGTGGTTGGTAGTGGTTGGAGGGGCCAATGGCAGAGACTGGTTGCCTCACTTCCGTCAGTCTACCCCAGGGCAGCTGTGGCTACAATAGTAGCTTACTACCACTGAGTATGGAGTGAATGAATAATGCAATGTAAAGCGTTTTTGAGTTTCCAAAAAAGTGCTATATAAAACCAATGCATCATCATCATCACTGCATTTGACAACGAGTGCCTATGAGGAGCAGCGGGGCATCCATCTCTGAGTCTGAGCAGCAGGGCTTGACATTAGCTCCGCCATCCCGCCAAATGTGTGTAGATTTAGGCTGTGGTGGGTGATGCCGTCTCCCTCACTAGCCACAGTGGCGGGTCAGACTGCTCCCATTCATTTTCCTTCAGTATCCCCTCATTAACATCATTCTTCTGCACTATAACTCTCCTACAACCTAAATATTCTCTACCAGCTTCACTGTCACGTGCACCAGCACCAAGCAGCACCGCTCCACTCCACACAACCATGTCACATGCAGACTTTCCCCTCTGTTTTTCTCAGGTACTACAGTCATTTTGATATGCGCTATGAGTGAAGAAAACAATGGATGACAGCGCAGACAGCACGCAGTTAATGAACACGATGAGTAAAAGAGAGAGGCGCAGTGAAGGGAGGCAAGTGCTTTAGACGTGGTGAAGATGTTCACCTCCATCACTTTGGTCTCAGTCTGGACCCTTGGGAAAGCTACAGCGTGTTAGACAGACTAAAGCTCTATCTACAGCCTGCACATATTCTCTGGGGCACTGGCTAAATCCTGCTCATGTAAAAAGGAGAGATTATCAATAAACTTGCAATAGTCCTACAACAGCAGGCTGAGTAACCTATAACAACTATACATTTACTACAAGCCCAAGGCAAGCTGTGATTCTATTTTTGGTTGATTTCTTATTGGGTTTTCTATGTTCATCTGATCAAGTTAACCCTAGAGAGTGAGGTTTTAAATATACATTTTAGTTTTGGCAAGTGAAATCAATTGGTGGCTAGGAACTTTAGAAAACCACTTCATCAATACACGGCCTAAGTGAAAAACCATGTGTGCTGCAATAAAAGCTAAAGGTGAGCCAACCAAATATTAGTCTGTGCCCATCCTTCTATAAATGAGCGACACACTGACTACGCACACTGAGTTTCTGATGAATAATCCCATATAGTGCATTAAAAATCCAGAGGAAAGTGCAAACCAACCGACAGAGGAAAGCTGGCAGAGTATCAGGTCAGGACACCCTGCCTCATTAAGCAATAACACACGTCAGACTCATTGGAGGAAAATAACATTTCTCAAACGCACCTGTTTGGATGCCTTCCACGGAGAGACTTGTCCTGTGGGGGAGAGGAGAGTGCAGTTACCAGCCATAATAAACCAGCCACAGTTACAACAACACAAGCTTTAGATTAACAACAGGACACATTCGAGTTGATCCTTATTTCTGGGGCATTTCTTTTTCTAAATGGAACTAAAATGCTGAGTTTGCAATATTCAGTGAGCTCAGGCTCCTGTACACTTTGGTGTGATGGTCTGATGGTAGAAGTTCAGATGGAGGCCGGGCCTACAGAACTCTGCTCTTTGGGGATATTGTGATTTCGAAATACAGTAAATAGTAAAACAGAAAACCTTTCCAGACAATCACAGAGGGAGCACATACATTTTAAAGTGTTAGTTGTGTCCAAACTCATTCTTACATTCCTAACATCCCAATTATTCGCAGGCATGGGTTTATAAATTTGTTTCACAACTTTTCAGGGAGCAACAGGGACTGATGTTTAAGTGTGCATACTTTTAACACAGTCTACTGCTGTAGCTGATAAAGGCAGTCCCTCGCCACGGGTTCAACTCCCTGCTCTACTCATCCCACTGACATCGCTCCCTTCATGGCTCAATATAAAATAGCAGATCTTTGAACAGTTTTGAAATCGTTTCTTTTAACATTATGCCAAACTGTGCCATACTATTGTAAGTATGAAGACTATCATCCGTCTTTAATACCTTCACTTCAACCCATTATATACTTACTCTCTTAGTGCTTTAAGTGTTTCATACTGTCTTTAGCGTAAGTGATGGATAAAGCTCGAAGCTGAAGCCATAACTCATTCTGACTGCACTCGTTTGATGATGCAAAGGTCGGAGGGTATAGACATTCATTATATAAATCAAACATATATTATTTGTCCCATTGAGCGACAGCTACGGCCTTCTCTCGTAAAACACAACGGTTTATGGGTAAAGACGTCTCAGAGAAGTCTGTGAGCACGTTCAGCACTCAGAGGAGTGGCCGTACTCTCAAACTGAGCACCGGCCTTCTCAAAGCATTGTACTCACTTAAGCAATGCACGGTTTATATAAAAAGTGCCAAAGGGACAGGGACATACAGTATCAATAAACACAACCTCCCACAGCAAAAAGTATGAAATAAACTTCTATATATGAATAAGATCTGGTGATAACATCTTTACAAGATCAAAATCCTCTATTTTATTTGTGAGTGTATCCTCTTATACATATTGCTGTTGCATTTGTTTTCAATATAATGACATCATTAGCTGTGTGTAATAGGAAGTATAACCCTGTAGACAAACAGAGTTTTCATTACACTGAGGCAGCTGCAAGGAAATGGACAGGAAGTGGGATGGATAAATAAGGCATGGAGGAGCTCCCCTGCAGGCGCTGCTGAAACCAGTCAAGTCATCAAGAGAAGACCTTCATTTATTATTCAGATGATGAGGTTTCCTTAGAAAAGGCTCAGAAGAGAGGATTTATATGAACAGGAGAAATGTGTGGACTTCAAAAGATGAATTTGAAGAACGTGTCAAACTGATTGTAGACTGTTTGAAGAACGTCTGTGAAGTCGAGCTGCAAAGGAATCACCAATGAATTGGATGGTGACAGAGAACAACTTATCCTGGCTCCAAAGAGTCTGCACGACCTGCATACCATCTGAGCCACTGTCTGTGTAGTGCTACCCTTTAAAAACAGGACCAAAGTGGACTGGAAACTTTGGGTACCTCCTGATTCGATACACGGCTTAAGATAGCGATAACCTTACAACACGCTAATACTGCAAAATCGATATAACGCACAAAAACAACATACGATAATCACAGTTTTTAAAGAAATGTATACGACCTTCTTTTTAACATATTACATATTATTCATGACTTACTTTTTTTCATGTGCCCTTTTAAATAAATGTGAATCAATGATCCCTGACTTGCACAGTGAAAATGGGTCTATATATAGATATTTCTAAAATAAACAAGAAACCACAAATGAATCTCCTTTATAATCATAAAACGATAATGTACTAAGATATTTGTGTGACAGTGTCTGGTCCAAGTGCCGCCCTCTACTGTTCTGACTGAGTCCTTGATAATTGTTGGCCTCTGTTAACGGTGAAAGCAGTAGAGCACTGCAGTCTCATGAATTCGGTATTGTATCGTCCCGCATATATCGCAAAATCAATATATTGTCACACTCCTAATTGCAATATTATATTGCAAATTGCGAATGTTGTGCCTATTGAGATGTCAGTAAAGTGCTTTTCTTTTAATGGACATGTTTCTACAGTTCCTCACAACGTGCACTACCGCATCATCAAATCCAACGTAAAAGAATGATCTCACATTTGGAGCCAGAAATATTTCAAAAGTGGAAGTGTGGAGGCCCGGGAACAACCAGTAGTCCTCCAGGAGCTGTCCTTGGTGCTGAAGTGTCCCTAATGTGTTTGAGGTCAGAGGGAACAGGGAGCAATCCGAATGACCCGACCGACTGACCAGTAACTGGAGTATTACAGGCCGACTGTCCCACTAGAGGAGCACCGTCAGGGCGACTGACCCACCAGAGGAGCACCGTCTGTCCCACTAGAGGAGCACCGTCTGTCCCACTAGAGGAGCACCGTCTGTCCCACTAGAGGAGCACCGTCTGTGCCACTAGAGGAGCACCGTCAGGGCGACTGACCCACCAGAGGAGCACCGTCTGTCCCACTAGAGGAGCACCGTCTGTCCCACTAGAGGAGCACCGTCTGTCCCACTAGAGGAGCACCGTCTGATACGTCCCCACTAGAGGAGCACCGTCTGTCCCACTAGAGGAGCACCGTCTGTCCCACTAGAGGAGCACCGTCTGTCCCTGAGACCCGTCCCACTAGAGGAGCACCGTCTGTCCCACTAGAGGAGCACCGTCTGTCCCCACTAGCAGGAGCACCGTCTGTCCCACTAGAGGAGCACCGGTACTGGGGTCGCCACTAGAGGAGCACCGTCTGTCCCACTACAGGAGCACCGTCTGTCCACTACAGGAGCACCGTCTGTCCCACTAGAGGAGCACCGTCTGTCCCACGAGAGGAGCACCGTCTGTCCACTAGAGGGCACCGTCGTCCCACTACAGGAGCACCGTCTGTCCCACTAGAGGAGCACCGTCTGTCCCACTAGAGGAGCACCGTCTGTCCCACTAGAGGAGCACCGTCTGTCCCCACTAGAGGAGCACCGTCTGTCCCACTAGAGGAGCACACCGTCTGTCCACTACAGGAGCACCGTCTGTCCCACTAGAGGAGCACCGTCTGTCCCCACTAGAGGAGCACCGTTCCCTGTCCCCACTAGAGGAGCACCGTCTGTCCACTAGAGGAGCACCGTCTGTCCCACTAGAGGAGCACCGTCTGTCCCCACTAGAGGAGCACCGTCTGTCCCACTAGAGGAGCACCGTCTGTCCACTAAGGAGCACCGTCTGTCCCACTAGAGGAGCACCGTCTGTGCCACTAGTACAGGGAGCACCGTCTGTCCCACTAGAGGAGCACCGTTCTGTCCCACTAGAGCACCGTCTGTCCACTAGGAGCACGTCTGTCCCACTACAGGAGCACCGTCTGTCCCACTTACAGGAGCACTGTCTGTCCCACTAGCAGGAGCACCGTCTGTCCCACTACAGGGAGCACCGTCTGTCCCACTAGAGGAGCACCGTCTGTCCCACTAGAGGAGCACCGTCTGTCCACTAAGGACACCGTCTGTCCCACTACAGGAAGCACGTCGTCCATAGGAGCACCGTCGTCCCACTAGAGAGCACCGTCTGTCCCACTAGAGGAGCACCGTCTGTCCCACTAGAGGAGCACCGTCTGTCCCACTAGAGGAGCACCGTCTGTCCCACTAGAGGAGCACCGTCTGTCCACTAGAGCACCGTCTGTCCCACTAGAGGAGCACCGTCTGTCCCACTAGAGGAGCACGTCTGTCCCACTAGAGGAGCACCGTCTGTCCCACTAGAGGAGCACCGTCTGTCCACTAGAGGAGCACCGTCTGTCCCACTAGAGGAGCACCGTCTGTCCCACTAAGAGGAGCACCGCTGTCCACTACAGGAGCACCGTCTGTCCCACTAGAGGAGCACCGTCTGTCCCACTACGAGGAGCACCGTCTGTCCCACTAGAGGAGCACCGTCTGTCCCACTAGAGGAGCACCGTCTGTCCCACTAGAGGAGCACCGTCTGTCCCACTAGAGGAGCACCGTCTGTCCCACTAGAGGAGCACCGTCTGTCCCACTAGAGGAGCACCGTCTGTCCCACTAGAGGAGCACCGTCTGTCCCACTAAGAGCACCGTCTGTCCCACTACAGGAAGCACCGTCTGTCCCACTAGAGGAGCACCGTCTGTCCCACTACGAGGAGCACCGTCTGTCCCACTAGAGGAGCACCGTCTCCACTAGAGGAGCACCGTCTGTCCCACTACGAGGAGCACCGTCTGTCCCACTAGAGGAGCACGTCTGTCCCACTACAGGAGCACCGTCGTCCCACTAGAGGAGCACGTCTGTCCACTAGAGGAGCACCGTCTGTCCACTAGAGGAGCACCGTCTGTCCACTAGAGGAGCACGTCGTCCCACTAGAGGAGCACCGTCTGTCCCAGAGCACCGTGACTAGAGGAGCACCGTCGTCCACTAGAGGAGCACCGTCTGTCCCACTAGAGGAGCACCGTCTGTCCACTAGAGGAGCACCGTCTGTCCCACTACAGGAGCACCGGACTGTCCCACTAGAGGTTGCACGTCTGTCCCACTTTAGAGGATCACCGTCGTGTCCACTGAGGAGAACCGTCGTCCGCATGAGGGAGCACCGTCTGTCCTACAGGGACCGTCTCGAGTGTTTCACTAGAGGAGCACCGTCGATGTCCACTACAGGAGACGTCGTGCCACTACGGAGCACGTCTGTCCACTTAGAGGTATGAACGTCGTCCACTCAGAGGGCAGCGTCTGGTTCCCATAGAGGAGCCGTCTGTGCCACGTAGAGGGCCCGTCTGTTCCACTAGAGGGCACCGTCTGTTGCCCTAGGGTGAGCACGGTCTTGTCCCACTAGAGGAAGCCGTCTGTTCCTAGAGGGCACGTCTTCCCACTACAGGACCGTCTGTCCACTAGGGCATCTGTCGTGTCCCAGTTACGGTAGGCACCGTCTGTCCACTAAGGGCACGTTTGTCCATAGAGGGCACGTCTGTCACTAGGGAGATCGTCGTGTCCACTACAGGAGCACTTTCAGCCTACTAGAGGGCACCGTTTCGCATAGAGGAGCACGTCCTGTGCCACTAGAGGAGCTGGTCTGTCCCCTAGAGGGGCCACGTCTGTCCACTAGAGAGACGTCGATGTCCCACTAGAAGGTCAGCACTGTCTGTCCCTAGGGGCACCGTCTTGTCCAATTAGAGGAGCACCGTTTCTGTCCCCCTGAGGAGCACGTCCTGTCCCAATCGGAGCCCGTCTGTTCCCACTAGAGGGAAGCACTGTCAGACCTAAGGGAGCACTGTCAGACCACTACAGTGAGGCACGTCCTGTCCACTCAGGAGACCGTCTGTCCCACTAGAGGAGACCATCTGTACCATACAGGAGCACCGTCTGTCCACTACAGGCACCATCTGTCCCTACGAGCATGTTAGACCCACTAGAGGAGCACGTCTGTCCCCTTAGAGGGGACCGTCTGTCACTAGAGGAGCACCGTCTGTCACTAGAGGGCACTGTCAGACCATAGAGGAGCACCGTTTGTCACTAGATGGAGCAGTCTGTCCCACGTACAGGAGCACCGTCTGTGCACACTAGAGGAGCACCGTCTTTGCCACTAGAGGAGCTACCGTTCGCCACTAGAGGGCACCGTCTGTCCCCTAGAGGAGCACCGTCTGTCCACTAGGGAGACCGTTGTCGCACTAGGGAGACCGTCTAGTCCATACAGGGAGCACGTGTTCTGTCACACTAGGAGCACGTTCTGTCCCACTACGGAAGCACCGTCTGTTCCACGTCAGGAGCCCGTCTGTTCCATAGGGCGATAGCACCGTCCTGTCCCACTAGAGGAAGCACCCTATCTGTGCCACTAGAGGAGCACCCGTCTGTCGACTAGAGGAGCCGTTCGTGTCCCCACTACAGGGCACCGTCTTGTCGCCAATAGAGGAGACGGTCTGGTGCCATAGAGGAGCACCGTCTGTCCATGAGTGAGACCGATCTGTCCACTAGAGAGCAACGTATGTGCACTGAGGAGCACGTCTGTCCATACGTAGCACCGCTTGTCCCACTAGATGGAGCACCGTCTGTCCACTGAGCGCACCGTCTGTCCACTAGAGGAGCACCCGTCTGTCCACTAGGGAGCGACCGTCTGTCCCATAGAGGAGCACGTCTGTCACCATAGAGGAGCACCGTCTGTCGCACTGAGGAGCACCGTCTGTCCACTACGGGCACCGTCTGTGCCACTAGCAGAGCACCGTATGTCCACTTACAGGAGCACACTCGTGTTTCCACTTACAGGTGAAACCGTCGGTCCATAGAGGAGCACCGTCTTTGTCCCACGTCGAGGAGCAGCCGCGTTCCTTGTCCCACTAGAGGGAGAAGCACGCGTCTGTCGACTAGAAGGCAGCACCGTCTGTCCCGACTACAGGTAGACCGTCTGGTCCATAGAGGAGGCACGTCTGTCCACTACAGGAGCACCGTCTGTCCCACTACAGGAGCACCGTCTGTCCCACTAGAGGAGCACCGTCTGTCTTGTCCATAGAGGAGACCGTCTGTCCCTAGAGGAGTGCACGTCATGTGCACTAGAGGAGCACCGTCTTTGTCCACTGAGGAGCACCGTCTGTGCACTGAGAAGGGCCCGTCTGTCCACTAGAGAGCACCGTCTGTCCCATAGGGAGCACCGGTCTGTCCCACTACCAGGAGCACGTCTGTCCACTACAGGAGCTGGTCTGTCCCACTAACAGGCAGCACCGTTTGTCCACTACGGGAGCCACAGTTCTTCCTGTCCCTAGCAGGGCACGTCTGTCCCTAGGGAGATCGTCATTGTCCACTCGGAGCACTGTCAGACCACTAGAGGAGCCGTCTGTCCACTAGAGGAGCACCGTCTGTGCCACTAGAGGAAGCACTGTCTTCCCACTAGAGGAGCACGTCTGTCCCCTAGAGGAGCACGTCTTGTTTCCACTAGAGGGCGCGTACTGTCCCACTAGAGGAGCTACGTCTGTCCTAGAGAAGCCGTTCTGTCCACTAGAGGAGCACCTTTGTCCCACTAACAGGAGCACCGTCTTGTCCCACTTTAGAGGAGCACTGTCAGACCCACTAGAGGCGCACTTGTCAGAACCACTACAGAAGCACCGTCTGGCCCATAAAGGGCCACGTCTGTTACCCATGAGGAGCACATCGCTCCCCACAGGCACCGTCTGTCCACTCAGGTAGCCACATCGTCCACTACAGGGTATGCACTGTCGACACTGAGGAGCACGTTCTGTCACTAGAGGAGGGAAGTCTGTCCACTAGAGGGCACTGTCTGTGCACTAGAAGGGGAGCACTGTTCAGACCCACTAGAGGGCCGTCTGTCCCAATAGATGGACCGTCTGTCCCACTAAGGGCACCGTCTGTCCCACTACAGGAGCACCGTCTGTGCCACTAGAGGAGCACCGTCTGTCCCACTACAGGGCACCGTCTGTCCCACTAGAGGAGCACCGTCTGTCCCACTAAGGGAGCACGTCTGTCCCCACTAAGGAGCACCGTCTGTCCACTAGAGGAGCACCGTCTGTCCCACTAGAGGAGCACCGTCTGTCCCACTAGAGGAGCACCGTCTGTCCCACTAGAGAGCACCGTCTGTCCCACTAGAGGAGCACCGTCTGTCCCACTACAGGAGCACCGTCTGTCCACTAGAGGAGCACCGTCCTGTCCCCACTAGCAGGAGCACCGTCTGTCGCCCTATAGGAGCACCGTCTGTCCCACTAGAGGAGCACCGTCTGTCCCACTACAGGAGCACCGTCTGTCCCACTAGAGGAGCACCGTCTGTCCCACCTAGAGGAGCACGTCTGTCCCACTACAGGAGCACCGTCTGTCCACTAAGACACCTGTCCCACTAGAGGAGCACCGTCTGTCCCACTAGAGGAGCACCGTCTGTCCCACTACAGGAGCACCGTCTGTCCACTAGAGGAGCACCGTCTGTCCCACTAGAGGAGCACCGTCTGTCCCACTAAGGAGCACCGTCTGTCCCACTACAGGAGCACCGTCTGTCCCACTAGAGGAGCACCGTCTGTCCCACTAGAGGAGCACCGTCTGTCCCACTAGAGGAGCACCGTCTGTCCACTAGAGGAGCACCGTCTGTCCCACTAGAGGAGCACCGTCTGTCCCACTAGAGGAGCACCGTCTGTCCCACTAGAGGAGCACCGTCTGTCCCACTAGAGGAGCACCGTCTGTCGCCACTAGAGGAGCACCGTCTGTCCCACTAGAGGAGCACCGTCTGTCCCACTAGAGGAGCACCGGTACTGATGTCCCACTAGAGGAGCACCGTCTGTCCCACTAGAGGAGCACCGTCTGTCCCACTAGAGGAGCACCGGTTCACTGTCCCACTAAGGAGCACTCTGTCCCACTAGAGGAGCACCGTCTGTCCACTAGAGGAGCACCGTCTGTCCACTAGAGGAGCACTGTCAGACCCACTAGAGGAGACCGTCTGTCCCACTAGAGGAGCACCGTCTGTCCCACTAGAGGAGCACTGTCAGACCCACTAGAGGAGCACCGTCAGGCACTGACCCACCGGAGGAGCACCATCAGGCCAATTTTGTCCGGCCTTGGGAGGATCCCGATGGTCAGACTTGTTTGGTCATCTTTGGTTTCTTGGGGCTGGAGACTAACACCAGGCGGCTGAGTCCACTAATGGTCAAAGCTAACTGTGATAGTGTGCACTGCATTTGAACATAATCGGTCACTTGTTCCGAACTGCGCTGTCAACTGGCTCCGTCACATTCTACAATAATTATTAAAGAGAGCAGAGTTAACATCTTAACTTAGGAGTGAGTATTCTATTTTGCCAAAAGTAAACAATGAACATACTATAAGTTAAGCTTCCAAGTCAACTACAAGTACTGTATATATTATATACAGTACTTGTAGTTGACTTGGAAGGTGTGTGTCTCACACTGATATCAGTGTGGTCAGTTTGGCAGCGGAGCCCGGCCTGACAGACTAGCCTGCTGAGCCCTGGCTCGCTCTCAAAACTCCACCTGATTGGCCAGTACCATTGCCCCGTGTCCTCATAGTTGGATGTTAAATGATCCTGGTGTTGGGGTTGACTCGTCTCCAGACCTATCTGCTCACAGCGATGCTCTGGCTCTTTGCCCACGTGTACTAGCGAGGATGAATCTGGTATCTGTACACACGCCTCAACCATGTTCTGCGTGAAGGCAACACAGCGGAAGAGCTGAGTCTGACTTTGGGCTCACCCCACAGTGGAGAGGAGCGGGGATGAGCATGGACTGTCAGCCTCGTAATCATGGGCGTCGGACTGGGGGGTAAAGGGTACTGAGTACCCAGGGCCCAGAGCAGGGTAGGGGCCCTCAAAAGTGCTGCAAAAAGCGTTCTGTACTGTATTTTCTACATTTCCTCATAATTGATACTATAAGAATTGAACACAACCGGGTGGAAATACAGTGGTTGTGGGCCGGAATTTTGCACAAACAATAATGATGGATGAATCTCAGGGCCCTGACACCCCTTTAAAAATGTGCCAAATAGTTCAGCCCACACACCGGCGTTCAGCACCGCGCTTCAATTCATCAGTAACTTTGATGAGGTGCATTGCTCTGCAATGCAATGACACAGAGCTAGGAAAGAGAAATATTAGTCTTGCCACGCTCTTATGTGCTTTTATTTAACACTAGCCTATTGTAACTGACCTTAGATACAACTTTCTGTCATAAATGACAGTTAAACATGAGGTGAGGCGAGTCCTGCCTGTGTGGATGGTGCAGAGTCAGAGAAAGAGCCACAGACAGAGCTCCTTCTTTCCTCGTTTTAACCTCTGAAGTTTCTCTTTCCTTAGTGTAGGTAGTGTGGAGCCACTGATGTGGACGACGTGTCGTTTGTGGACAGCAGCAAAACAGCACCTACACCGTGAGAAAGAGACAGGCCCGTTTCCCCAGATCTTTACATCTCAATAATGATAAAAGTTATAGTGATAGAGTCTATGGTGAATTATTCCAAAGTGCTACACCTGAAGATCGACAGTAGGAACAGAAAACTAAATCAAGTGAAAGCTCCATATATTTGTCTTTGCTTAGAGTATGATCAGACTTTACTGAACCCCAGAGCGAGCTGGTGCAGTTGAAATATTTCCCAAAATAGTGAGTGAGTTGGTGATGATCATAATTAGCATTTAACCCGTCTTGACTCCTGCTCTCACTGTCGAGTCCACTTGACTCCTCAGTGGACCGGCAGCTGCTGTAGAGGCCAGTCTCATATTCATACGCATTCATCTTTTGTTCTTTCGTTTCATTAATACATGCTTTTAATGAGTCACAGTTTTAGGACGAGGACTAGCCAAATCTCACCGCACTGTGGCACAATGTCATAAAGTGCAACATAATGGTTACAATGTACTCAGATAAACCCATGGCCCAAAATAGAACTCTGCTTGCAGTTAGCTCATTTGCTAAGAAAGTGACGTGAACAAAACTCGCTTTTTGTCTCAAAGGGGAAATAAGCATCCACTTTTTAGTTAACTGCATGCTAGCAAACGATCTTGCCGTAATAAACTGTCACGGTCTCTGTATTTGGTCTCTTCCCTTTTTAACATGCAGTAAGTGGAAGACTTTTGCTATGGCAGTATTTTTACATCCCTAATGATGAACAATTTAAAGTTCCAACATGTCCTGATTGCTCATTTGCCATATGTTCCCGTTGATTTGTCTTTATCTTGGAGCAACATGCAGCAAACGATGAACGCTGGAAGGTAACAATTACTCTGGAGCTGGTGGAGCTACAGATGGTCACCGTCTAAAACACCACAGAGCGTCTCCGTTTCCTGGGGTAGATTTGTTTATATGGCAGAAAATCATCACGAGGAGCATTGACAAAAACATCTCATGACATTATCTTATGATTATTTAAGTGCGATTGCATTTGCGATAGAAGTTTTAGAAGAAATGTATATTGAGTCCATGGTGCACATTTGATACACGTCAAGGAGCATCAGTATCTGAGCTCAGACTTGAATAGGAACCGCTAAACTAAACCAGGGCAAAAAGCCGTGCAACTTCTATTTTTTCTTTCTTTTTTTGCCTTTTCTATCTTTCAATCTTATCTTGTCGTGTTTTGTTAGTATTATTCATCCACTGTTACACTTCATTCCACAGTGACTCATCAACCCAGAATCATCAACACTTTATTTATGTACTTCTTTATATTTTACTTTTCGTCTATGTTTTGGAATTTTTACCGACAGTATGTTGCATGTCACAAACTAAAATATATTTAGTGTTATATTTGGGATTCTGTGGTACAATTAATTTCTTTCTCTATCCAAATGCAGATGTTTGACATGTTTATTGTTAACGTCTGTAATTAGTTCATGTTCTGTAGACTTTAGACACGTTAAAAACAACTTTAATGCCCGGTGCCTAATTGTTTGGAACTGTCTAAAGCTAGATATTCCTCCTGTGATTACGCTGGGTTAGACACAATCAGAGGCACCGGGCTGGTTATGGTAGGATACATTTTAGAAATCTCCTACTTAACGGAGGTCGGACTGTTAGCATTGGAGCTGCGCGAGCTACACGTCACGCAAGGGCGGAGTCTACAATGAAGATCCCGCCCTTATGCCCTTATTAGGAACATGCTTCGTCAGAGCTGGGGAGGAGGAGCCTGTAAATCCACCATGATTCCCCCTCGAACGTGGTCATTGTGGTAAACGGGGAGGAGTGAGTATTGATTGAGTATCTATTAATTTAGCCTTATTTTTATTTGAGCAAAACGAACTACCAGTAGAATGAAGAAAAACGAGATTTGTGTCCTTTGAACCTAAAATATTAGGTTCCTTTATTAATTAACATTGCAAACACTCCCAGCGGCTGGAACATTGACGCTTTTATTTTGTAGGGACAACAGGAAGCGTTTCGCTGCTGTTAGCGGAACATTGACATCAATGTCACTGCAGGTTTCTCTTTTTTCTTCTTCTTTTTTTATTTTTTACCGCGGACCGGATTGTTTGTTGTTATCTGGTGTAAAGGCGAGTTTAGACGGAGCGTTTGTGTTTGTGATCGATCATAAAACAGACCCGAGAGAAGACGAGACGTTCCGCCGATCGGAGGATTACTTTGAGGTGTGGGACTGACCTGCACACGGAGCCGCTGGATGAGCTTTGAGGACTTTATTAAAACCCTGGAGGGTCACACAACATTTGTTGCTTGCCCTGTTTATAGTCACAGAAGGTTTGAAAAGTGGCTAAATCTGTCTCAAAGTTACGCTTGGATCAGCTCTGCTCTGCAGCAGCGTTCCCTCTCTCGGCCCTGGTTCCCGTTTGTTTACATCCTGCACGTGAGTTATCGTTTACACGAGTATGAGACGAATTCCGAACATGGGAAATTCTACCGCTATAGTTTCTAATAACAGCCCCGGCCTATTTTAGAGACCGGCTTTTATTTGCCTCAGTTACGTTATATGTAAAAAAATAAAAATAATGCATTCAGCTTTTTGGCTACGCCAATGCTCTGCCCCAAACGTACCATCGAACGCAGGGCATAACACACGGTATGGGGCCATGACAGCGAGACGCACACCATCCCTGAGCATGGAGCATCTGGGGGCTACATCGTGGAACAGTTACCATGATGCGGAGCTAAATTATAAAACCTCCAGTTAGGGCCAGTAAATAGTTACGTTAAAGGGCAATGAAATCTAGAGCAAACGCTACCTGTCCTTCGGAGGAGCGAGGAACGCACTGACACACCGGCTGGACCAGGAAGTGAGTGACGTCAGAGAACAAAGTAGTGAATGTATTGCGCTTATATACCCGCGGCGCCACCAGCTGGCAGGAGGAGATGCAACAGGCGCCATGCCACATTAACTATACACACACACACACACACACACACACACACACTCATTCACACAATACACATATTCAGTGAGATGCCACTGCATTGAAGAAACAAGCGAAGTGTAATGTGGAGTGTAGCCACTTAAGTTGACACGGATACAAGCAGTTAAATGTTCATCAGAAAGTCTCGTCCTAAACTTTGACTTAATAACATTCATGTCAGAAAAAGCTGACTCACAAAAGGTAAGTAGACCCAAACAATGCATACATTTTTAGAGCTACCTGGTTAAGATTCTTATAGTTATCTGGCCCTACAAGACTCCAGAAATGGGAGGACTGTTGTTGAGACTTGAGCTGCACATTATTTTGAATGTTAATGATTTCCATTTCATTTTCCACTGGAGTAACACAGAAAAGTTCAGCCATCTGACCTGATATCTCACTTATGTCCACATCCATAAATGGGTTTGCCATAAATTTCACACAAGCCTCAAGTTTGTCAAAATCACCAAACCGGTCAGAAAACTCCTGTCCAAGCCTTGCCAGTAGATCACAGTACTTGATAACATTCAAAACACTGGCTGCATCTGCGTTACTCTCACACATCTTTGATGCAGAGGGGAAATGCCGCAACCTTTGGTTTCTCACTTGCTTAATGTAAAATGAGAGCTTTGCATTGAACGCCCTGACAGCACTGATCATATCAGACACACGTTTATCCTTGCTCTGCAACTGCTGGTTTAGCTGGTTGATTTTTTCAGTCACGTCAGTCAGAAAAGCAAGATCAGAAGCCACTCAGCATCATTTAAAAGGGCGATGTCCTCTCCCCTACTTTCCATAAAAGTCTTAATTTCACCAAGCAAGGAGAGAAAGCGCTGCAGTATCTTACCGCGACTCAGCCACCTGATGTCCGTGTGAAGGAGATCCCCATACTCCGCTGTAAATTCCTCGAGAAACACCTTGAAGCACCTGTGCTGCTTTGCCTTTGCCCGGATGGAGTTGATTATCTTGACAACCAGTCCCATGATATGATTAAAATCCAGAGCTTTGGCGCAAATAGCTTGTTGATGTATGATGCAGTGATAGTTAAGAATCTTGGGAAAGTCCGGGTCCTTTTTACAGTGAGCAATAAATGCAGAATGACGGCCCGTCATAGCAGGCGCGCCGTCTGTTGTTATGGACACCAGTTTTTCAATGGGCACCTTTTTGTCCACAAAATAGCCCTTTACTACTTTGTAAATATCAACTCCTCTGGTGGTAGTTTTTAGTGGAAGCAGAGTCAAAAACTCTTCTTTGGTTGAAAAGTCCTCGAAGACCATACGAACGAAAACAGCTAGCTGGGCTGTATCGCTGGCATCCACCGACTCATCACATTGAATAGAGAACCATTTACACCTCTGAATGTCCGAATCCAGCTGTCCCACAGCGTCCTCAGACAGCGCAGTCACTCTCCTGGCCACAGCGTTTGCTCCAAGTTGCACATCACCGATAGCAGACATAATCTCTGTCTTACTTTTCTGATCCACGAACAGTGTCTCGGCCGCCGCGGTCATAGCCTCCTTCACAACGGCACCATCGGTAAAGGGCTTTTTGTGCTTGGCTAGTATGTGCGCTACTTTAAAAGATGCCTCCGTGGCTGCATTTGCCTTCTTCGTAGGTTTGGTGAACAAACATTGTTGTCTCTGGAGGGCAGATTTTAGCTCCTTTATCTTCTCCTTTCGTAAGTTTGTGCCCGTGGGAAAGTCACGCGAAATGTTTCCGTGGATTGTGGTAAAATGGCGCTCCACATTGCTTCGCTTGCCGACTGACTGTGGCCCCACAGATTAGACACACGCACTTGTCGTTGACATTTGTGAAGCAAAATTCTGTCTCCCATTCTTGGTGAAAGTTGTATGATTTTTGCTTCTTAACGGCGCTCATGGTGGCAGCGGAGCAACAGCGGTAGTTCAGTGACACATCAAGCTTTACTGCAGGAGCACGTTGATTGACGGCGAATTGGCTAATTGGAAGTTTGTACATACAAAAGGGGCGGGATTCACGAGATATCAAGGTTTTTTCATTGGATAGATGCATGAGGTACGTAGCAGTCAATGGCCGCTAGCTGCTCTGCTTTATGACCGCAACACTGGAGGCCGCCATTTCTGTAGTACCTCCATATAGCCGCTAGGCCCCCATTGAAAAGCATTGGACTTTAGACACATTAAAAACAACTTTAATGCCTGGTTTCTATTTTTTTTTAAACACTTTCTATGGCTACATATTCCTCCTGAGATAACGCTGGGTTAGTCACAAAAAAAGAAACCAGGCTGGTTTTCGAAATATTAAAAAAAAAAAATCTCCTACTTAACGGAGGTCGGACTGTTAGCATTGGAGCTGTGCGAGCTACACGTCACGCAAGGGCGGAGTCTACAGTGAAGATCCCGCCCTTATGCACTTATTAGGAACATGCTTCGTCAGAGCTGGGGAGGAGGAGTCTGTAAATCCGCCATGATTTCCCCCTCGAATGTGGTCATTATGGTAAACGGGGAGGAGTGAGTATTGACGGTCTATTAATAATATGTCTATGGTAGCAGTGCATTTGCCAGCATGAAATCAAACTTAACTGTTAAATTTAGATCAGGTTCAGAAATCTTTACGCGAGCTACTCAAAAGTGCGCCGCGAGATGCCTGCTATACTGTATATCACCGTTTACCTGTGCCCAGGGGGCAGTAGGAAATAAGCCAAAAATAATAAAGACTAGACACATTGTGTAAAGCAATTAAATAAATAAATAAATGATGAGCAAAAGAAGTATATTACTATTGAGAACAAAATAATATTATTAATAATAATATTAGTAAACACATCCGTTGACATTTACCACTTAAACTAACTACTTAAAGCAAAACTAATATAGCTCTATCACAAGGTTATGTCCAATTTCGCTGTAGAAGGGCACATTTTGTCTTGGGTTAGATGTGTGAAGGGCACCCTGCTTATAAGCAAAAGGGTTAATTGGGTTGCCGAAATGTCCAGTTTTTTGTCAGACATAAGTGGCAACCCTGAGAGAGCGAGTCAGAGAGACAGAGAGAGTCAGACACACTCACACACACACTGACCTGTGCCCCCTCTCTGGATGAGCAGTGTGGCCTCTGCCCCAACAGGACATTCCTTGAGCAGCTCCACCACGCGGTTGTGTCCCGCTGCGGCCACCGGCTGCTGGTTCACTTCCAGGATCAGGTCTCCCTCCATCAGGCTGGACAGTGGCCCCTGAGGGGCCCCAGGCTCCAACACCTGCGCCACAGTCACCTACACATTAGAAAGACTCACAGTGCTCAGTCGTCAGCACATTGCCACACCTGATCAAAATAAAGGAGTCTATAGTCCAGGATCTGAATATTGAACAGATAAGTTTGGGATTAAACCAGAGAGCAGTGCAGAGTAGGGAACACTCTACACACAGATACAGTGCCTTGCGAAAGTACTAATACACCTTGAACTTTTGCACATTTTGTCATGTTTACTAGGGGTGGGCCATATCGTATCGCATATCGTTATCGCAATATAGTTTTTGGATATCGTTGTAATTTTTTATATCGTTGTGGACACGATATAATTTATGTTACGCTCAGCTCCATCAGAGCAGCAGAAACACTGACTGTATAACACAGGGACAGGCGCTTACAAAGTAAAATGACATGAAGGATATAAACTGCTTGAGTAGATCATATTTGCTAGGAAATTAGTATTAGCGTAAAAAAATGAATAAAATATCAAGGCAAGGCAACTTTATTTATACTGCGCATTTTGTAAATAAGGCAACTCAATGCGCCTTCCGTCAATGAATTAATCTTCCCAATAGGCGTAAGGCTGGGATTTTGTAAGTAATTTGTCCATTGTCAATTATATCGTTAAATATATTGTTATCGTGATATTTCTTTTTATATCGTGATATAGATTTTAGGCCATATCGCCCTGCCCTAATGTTTACAACCATAAACATAAAGATTTTATTTTAAATCTTTTACTGAAAGTTCACACACAAGTAACAGACAACTGTGAAGTGAAAGCAAAATGGTACATGATTCTGTTATTTTTCAAAAAATAGAAAACTGAAAAGTGGGGCGTGCATAAGTATTCATACAGCATGACTTAATACTTTGTGGAACCCCCTTTTGCTGCAATAACAGCAGCAAGTCTTCTGGGGTTTGACTACAAGGTTTGCACATGTAGAGACTGACATTTTAGCCCATTCCTCTTTACAAAACAACTCAAGCTCTGTCAAATTAGAAGGAGAGCGTTTGTGAACAGCAGTTTTCAGGTCTTTCCACAGATTTTCAATAGGATTGAGGTCAGGACTTTGACTGGGCCATTCTAACACATTAATATGTTTGTTTTTAAACCATTCCATTGTAGATTTAGCTTTGTGTTTAGGGTCATTGTCCTGCTGGAAGGTGAATCTCCGCCCCAGCCTCAATTCTGTTGCTGACTCCAGCAGGTTTTCCTCCAAAATGTCTCTGTATTTGGCTCCATCCATCTTCCCAACTATTCTTACAATCTTCCCAGTCCCCGCTGAGGAAAAGCAGCCCCATAGCATGATGCTCCCCCCACCATATTTGACACTGGGGATGGTGCACTCAGGACGATGAGCAGTGTTAGGTTTGCTCCATACATAACGTTTTCCATTTGGGCCAAAAAGTTTAATTTTTGTCTCATCTGACCAAAGCACCTTCTTCCACATGGTAGCTGTGTCCTCCATATGACTTCTAGCAAACTTCAAACGGGATTTCTTATGGCCTCCTTTCAATAATGGCTTTCTTCTTGCCACTCGTCCATGAAGGCCAGATTTGTGTAGAGTACGACTTATAGTTGTCCCATGTACAGATTCCCCCAGCTCAGCGGCAGTACGTCGCAGCTCCTCCAGAGTTATCTTGGGGCACTTGGTTGCATTTCTTACTAGTGCTCTCCTTGTTCGGTCTGTTAGTTTAGGTGGATGGCCGTGTCTTGGTAAGTTCGCAGTGGTGCTATACTCTTTCCATTTCCGAATGATCGATTGAACAGTGCTCTGTGAGATGTTCAAATCTTGGGAAATCTTTGTATAACTTAACGCTGCTTTAAACTTCTCCACGCTTTATCCCTGACCTCTCTGGTGAGCTCCTTGGCCTTCATGATGTTGTTTAGTGACCAATACACTCTGACCATAGCTCTGAGGCCCTCACAGAACAGCTGTAATTATACTGAGAGTAGATTACACACAGGTGGCCTCTATTTAATGGTTAGGGCAAGGTGTGAACATTCTGCAGTCATTAGGAATGTTATAAAGGCAATTTAATGCACTCAGAAAATGCTGTATGAATACTTATGCACGCCCCACTTTTCACTTTTCTATTTTTTGAAAAATAACAGAATCATGTATCATTTTGCTTTCACTTCACAGTTGTCTGTTACTTGTTTGTGAACTTTCAGTAAAAAATTAAAAATAAAATCTTTATGTTTAGGGTTGTAAATATGACAAAATGTGCAAAAGTTCAAGGTGTATTAGTACACCGCAAGGCACTGTAAGCTGTGCTGTATATCAGTGGTTCCCAAATGTTTAAGGTGGAAGTAGCATTTATGATCATTTAAGGCACAAAGCATTTAAAATCTGCTCTACTAATTAGCAGGGGGGGGCAAAACTGATAAACATGAGTTTATTTGAATACTTTGTTTTAGTTTCACACAAAATAAAAATCCAAACTACTTTAAATACAATCTCATAATTTCTGAAAATATTTCATGATATCACCTGGCGACTCCCTCCTCTGTGTTTCACCACCCCCACTTTGAGAACCCCACATACTGCATAATACTGCATATTGAATCAACAATCCTGTTCCTACATAAGGAGAAGAACAGGCCGACACACGGGGCTCCCTAGTGTCAGGACAGCATGGTGCTACAATGTACAAGCACATGTATGAGCCATGTCCTTAACCACAATCTGAAAGTTATTTCTGTTTTACTTAATTTTGTGTCTATGAGTTGTGCTGTTGATTGAAAAGAGACATGGTAAATACTGCAATATAATCTACTATAAGACTAATGGTTTTAGCTCCTACATTTCTACAGAGCAATGTTAGCCAACAAAATCTATTTGAGCCGGTAACTACTTACTCTCAACAGTGACTTTTGACCTTAGATCTAATATTGTAAACAAAAGGAACATTAAACGTGGCAAACCCATTCTAGGCATAGTTAAACTGTACCAACTTGTTGTATTTATAGATTCACCTAATACAAACATCAATAGTCTTTTATTTCATTAAGCATGAGCAAAAACATGACATAATTCAATTACTGAGTGGCAAGAGCGTATGGAAAAGACTAGCTTCAGTGGTCTGTGCACTAAAAAGTTGTTGTTCTCTAATCAGTGCAATCTAACTGACTCGTTGCATGATGGGTTTAGTCAATGGCTCTACGCAATCATATTTATTTGTTATGGGGATGGCTTGGACTCATTTGAACAAATGTAGTTATTAAAGCTTACGTAGTGGACAGCAACATCAGCATCTCTTTGCTTGACATAGTTCTGTCGAGGAGGACAAGTCTCTTGGGGTCTTGGTCACGATTGATCGACAGATGGATCGCTGACGTGTCTGTAGTGATGCGGTTGCTTTATTGGACTGTTGTGGTGAAGGAGCCGAAAGGGAAAGATTTTCCGGTCGATCTACAGTCCTACCCTCACCTATGGTCATGGGATCTGGGTCATGACCGAGAGGACAAGATTACAGTTTCAACCATGGATAGGCCACAATCTCTGCTCAGACAGCAGCCTCCATGACCTGACCCCGGATAAAACGGAAGAAGTTGACGGATGGTTATAGATTTTTTTTACATATCACCTATATTGGTCACTTTCTTTAATAATCTGAAAATATACCAAACCAAACAGCCCAAATAGCTGGTATGCAGTGTTGCGGTATAGTATCAGCAAAGAGGAGACTCCTCACCTGTTTGACCCGCTGTCCTGTGGGACTGTCTGCGATAGTGAATCCAAACCCCTCTGCCCCCTTCACCATAGTCACTGTGAGCAGCTCCGCAGGCTGCACCGTTACCCCGGGCACCGCGGAGGTCCCCCCTGAGCCCATGGAGGCAGTGTCCTCATGGGGAGTGACGGCTGACCCGGGGGTAGTGGGGGGTAGGGAGGACCCATCCAGGTGTGTGTCCCCGGGGTGAGGCGTCCCCGCCAGGCTCTGAGAGGGCAGCTGGGAGCTCAGAGACAGGTACTCCAGGTAAGGATCGTAACTGCCACGGCCGTTCACCACTAGGGGACGGTGCTCCAGGCCGATGGGGGTCAGGGAGGTGCCTGTGGCGGCGTTGGGGTCCTCGGGATCGAAGGGCAGGGGGTAGCCCCGACACAGCACCAGGGTGACGCTCTGACCGATGGGCACAGACTGGAAGAGTTTGACCACGTCTGCGTGAGTGGTGCCCAGGACACAGATGTCGTTGATGTAGACGATGACGTCGCCTGAAGAAAGAAGGAGCTTTGTTTAAAAGAGAAATACATCTATTTGAAATAGTTCAGATGTCATAAATGTCTAAATCCTTAATAATGATATTTTGAGTTCGCCAACCGGCATGGTGGCACAGTGGGTAGCGCTCGTGATTCACAGCTAGAGGGCCAAGTTCGATTCCCTGCCTGACGGGTTCTCCCTGTGAGGTTTCCTCCCGTTTCTGTCAGGGCAGCTATGGCTACATACGTAGCTTACCATCACTGTGTAATTGTCCTATGTAAAGTGGTTTGTGACCGTGTGCAATAGATATATACACATTTTACTGTTAATGCTGATTTATTCATAATTACAAAAACATTTTTTACATGGTGTAAAAGTAGTTAATAGTAATAGTAGTAATTTTCATTTTTCCTGACTACAAATCGACTGATGTAAGTAACTAAGTAAGTAAGTACTTTATTATCATTGTAGAACTGTACAACAAAATAGTGTTCAGGTGTTAGTCCTGAGCTGCCACTGTGTCAACCTGACCCGCATGACCTTGGAGGTCGGGGAAACTGTAGCACTCAGAAGAAACCTGGCTGGCTGCCCTCTGTCTCCTCTGATCCTCTGAAATGGTGTAGTGCCTCCTGGGTTTGTCCCTGTTTCAGAGCGTGGTGTCCTGCACTGGTCAGCTCCACCTCCTTCCTCTTCCTCACTCCGCTTCACAACAGTCTTTCATCATCTCTCGTTTGTCCTTTTATGTTTCCTGTAGATCCTCTTGTGACTCCTCCACTGTGCTGCAGCTGTGGGGGCTCTTAGTGTCTCAAATGGGTTTAGCTGATAAGCTAGCATTTTGTTTACCTTTAAAAAGCTGCTTTCTTCAGGACCATTTTATAATAATAATAATGCCTTACACTTGTTGCGCTTTACAAGCCTGTATTACCAAGTTTCTCAAAGCGCTGCACTGTCGTCATTATTCATTCACTCCATACTTGGTGGTGGATACTTTTAGACTCTCAAAGTAAATAAATCCACCAAAGCTCCACAAAAACACGGCAAAGACGTACAAAAGTATCCAGAAAAACAATGTGGAACACAGAAACCACAAATGCAGTTCACAGAAAAAGGTTAAAAAAAAGCTCAGCTGCACAAGCAGGGGCGACAATGGCGCAGATGGTAGAGCGGGTCGTCTCATGATCGGAAGGTCAGGGGTTCAAATCCCGCCTCCTGAAGGTGCACATTGTCGTTGTGTCCTTGGGCAAGACACTTCACCCACATTGCCTCCAGTGTCTGCGTACACTGGTAGCCCCCTAGGAGAGACCAACAGGCCCGGTTTGAACCATGAGGCCGTCCTTCCGTGGACCCACCACCTGCAGAAGGAGCCATGGGGGCCGGTGCTATGTGACCTGGGCAGCTTCAACGGCTGCCCCCACGACCCGGCGACGGACAAGTGGATGGATGGATGGATGGAATTTTAAAGCTGACTTTAACTATTTAAACTCCTTTTACGCCATATAATCAAATTATAATAATAAGCCAACTAAGTTGATCCTATTGCACTGCAGCACCAGAAACGGATCATAAATAAACATATTGGGGCGGCACGGTAGTACAGTGGTTAGCACTCGTGCTTCACAGCTAGAAGGTCCGGGTTCGATTCCCACCAGGGACGGGGCCTTTCTGTGTGGAGTTTGCCCCTACCACTAAAAACATGTACAATAGGCCAGGATGAATGAGAGTGTGTTTGAGAGTGCGCATGGGGGACGACGGATGGAAATTAGCCCAAGGCTACAATCCGGTGTGGCTTGTTCATTAACTTGCACTGTCCCTAACAAATAAACCAATAAATATTATTGGAAGGATTTGAAGTCATTCACTGGCTGCACGTCGTCAATGGCCCATGCTGGAGCTGATAATCTAAAACGTGCACCATATCAGTCTGTAGCATTATGGCAATCATTATTCTTTAATTCACAAGATTAAAAACTACAGCTGAACTAACTAACAACACAATGTCATATCCACATTTCCTGCTTTAAATTGGTAGTAATGGCTTTGTTCATTCCTCCACTCTTGTAGCGTGGTGGATGCAACAGGGAAAGGATCATATTTGTGTGGTGCTACTCCAGGCTCTGGGCAGCCAGTGTGTGAGACGACGAGGTGAGAGTCTGGGAGTTTGACAGCCATCTGCTGCACACTGGTGTCCACAGGGACCACCTTATGTTTAGAACACTGCGCCCGTGTCCCAAATAGATTTTCCCTTGAATCCTTTGACCGCTGCAGAGAGGCTGTTATCACGTACCCACTGTCTGTCTACAGCTGCTTGAACTTTCTTACATTTGTTCAGCTCTTTACATACAGCACTGAAGCAGAAATCATGTACACTATCAGCCCTTCGTCCTGTCTTAACACAGCCCTCTGGTGCCCCACTTCCACCACAGCAGCTGAATCATAAGCCTCCGCAGCCGTCACCACCAGCAGTGTGAAGGCCAGGGGCGGCTAAACTTCTCTTCCTCTGAGGGACAAAACAGTTTAATATTATCACACTGCGGGTTGAGTGCAATAATGTGTTGGATGGAAATAGATCATATATCGTCAATGGCATAATTATTTAAAGACAGACTGCGTAACATTTCACCCATTATATAGAATAAATCCAAGCATTTATTGTATTAAAGATAGTTGAAAAATGCCTCCAAAATGACCAAACAAACGTGTGTTGACCTGACTTTACTAGGGAGCAGGACGTCTCCAGCTCGTCTCTATGTAGACGTTGACTAAAGGTGGCCAAATAAAAGATATAATAGGTTAGGTCCTCATCCGTTTTTAGCTGGTCATTAGGAGCAGGTTTTGTAGTCCTATAACAGTGTTGTCCAAAATGTTATGCAGTATGCCTTTCATTTTGTCATTTTGAAGGTATAGAAAAATGCTCTTTTCATTAAATGTTTGACCCTATTGTAATGGTGAGTTTTACTAGAGTAAGGGAAAACATAAAACAACAAATTAATAAAAGGAAAAAAAACACAATTATTGCACTGAACTTAGCCCAAGGCTACAATCCGGTGTGGCTTGTTCATTAACTTGCCTGTCCCTACCAAATAAACCAATAAACTAAACTAAACTAAACTTGGCAGACTTTGAGTCATACAATTTGTCATTTGTTTTGACCACTCAATGTTTTTCAATGTAAAGCATTTGTGATGCACTTCTGTATGAAAAGTGCTCTATAAGTAAGTAAGTAAGTGCTTTATTGTCATTGTATAAGCGTATAACGAAATAGTGTTAAGGTGTTAGTCCTGAGCTGCTGCGGCTGAGCCGCGCTGCCACTGTGTCAACCTGACCCGCATGACCTTGGAGGTTGGGGAAACCATAGCACTCGGAAGAAACCTGGCTGGATGCCCTCTGTCTCCTCTGATCCTCTGAAACGGTGCAGCGCCTCCTGGGTTTGTCCCCCGTTTCAGAGCATGGTGTCCTGTACTGGTCAGTTTCCCCACCTCCTCCTTCCTCTTCCTCCTGCAGCTCTGAGGTGGCTAGGGCATCTGTTCCGGATGCCTCCTGGTCGTTCCAGGCATGTCCTATTGGGAGGAGGCCTCGTGGAAGGCCCAGGACACGCTGGTGGGACTATGTCTCCGAGCTGGCCTGGTGTCGCCTCGGGGTCCCCCCAGAACAGCTGAGGAGGTGTGCGTGGATCGGGAAGTCTGGGCATCTCTGCTGAGACTGCTGCCTCCGCGACCCGGCCCGGATAAAGCGGAAGAAAATGGATGGATGGATGATTATTTACATTATTTAGATTAACATTGTTGCAGTGCAGAAAATAAATAAAGTAACAAAACTCAAAAGGAGTAGGCCGAAGCAAGAAAGTGATGTTTTTCAAGATATTTTAAAAGTCCAGTTATCAAAGCCACATAAATATGAGCCTACGTGAGTTTACATGAAATAGACAATCCTAATATGGCCGTCAGAGTTAACATGAGTTCCAATTGGTTACCATGGCAACGTTCTGTCTGAAGTTTTATTAATCACCTTATTCTGCCCCCGCCCACTTTTGCCACTTTTCACCACGGATCGGCACTTCATTGTATTGACACTTGACACAGCATGAAGCCCGTTCATTAAGTGGAGAACGAGAGAAAATGTTCGCCGCTAAAATCTGATGTTTAGTAGATTGATTTGTGTAAAATGTCTAATGTTTATTTGGACCAACAAGTCAACACTGCACCGTTTCTGCACCGTTTCTGCCGAAAAACGCCTTTGTATTCATGTAGTAATTGATTTTATTTGGACTTCTTCAGTCCCATATTAACTAATAATATGGGACCAAGTAGAGCGACCCACTGCTTGGTAGAGCGGGTCGTCTCGTGATCGGAAGGTCGTGGTTCAAATCCAGCTCTCGCAAATGCACACTGTCGTTATGTCCTTGGGCAAGACACTTCACCCTACTTGCCTCCAGTGTCTGCGTATATTGGTGTATGAATGACCAATGTACCAATGTGTGAACGGGTGACTGGTTCCTTAGCGCTTTGGGCCTGATAAAGGTAGAAAAGCGCTATATAAGTTGAGTCCATTTCGTCCATCGTTCTACTCCCGGGTCCAAGGGAACTTTAACCCTATTCATTATAATGGGATTTTGCTGATGTAATCTGCTGTAGAGCTGAGTACAGGCTTTTTTAAACATCTGATCAAACAAAAATATTACATTTCCTCTTTTCTGACATTAATTATCAAATTATTTTTCAATACACAATCAATCCAATCCAATCCAATCCAACTTTATTTATAAAGCGCTTTAAAAACAACATAGTCGACCAAAGTGCTTTACACATAACATAATATAATTACTGTACATGAGTAAAGATAAAACATAGTACAGTAAAAGTCAACTCTCCAGGGTGTCAAAAGCCAAACGGAAAAAATATGTTTTCAGGAGAGATTTGAAAACAGGGAGTGAATCAGTCAGTCTGATATTCAAAGGCAGCTCATTCCAAAGTTTAGGACCAGCCACCGAAAAAAGCACGATCACCTCTCAGCTTTTTCTTAGCCTTAGGAACCACCAGTAGAGCCTGATCTGCTGACCTCAGTAAGCGGGAGGGACATAGGGAACAAGGAGGTCACACAGGTACTGAGGGCCAGGCCATGCCGACATTTAAAAACAAATAAAAGAATTTTGAAGTCAATGCGGAAGTGCACAGGGAGCCAATGAAGGGATCAGAGATGGGAGTTATGTGATCAAATTTCCGTGATCCAGTTAAAAGGCGAGCGGCGGCGTTCTGAACTAGTTGCAGTCTTGCCAGTGAGGTTTTGCTAAGTCCTGAATAGAGAGCATTGCAATAATCCAGACGGGTGGTGATAAAAGCATGGATTAAAATCTCAATGATGTGACGAGATAAAAAAGCTTTTACTTTGGCAAGTTGCCACAAATGATAAAAGCTGGACCTCACAACAGCACTTATTTGGGTGTCCAGTTTAAAAACAGAGTCCATCTTTACACCTAAATTAGTCACGACAGGACTGACAGCTTGGGATAAGGCTTATTTTATGTATAAAATATCTTCGTTTTGACTGGAGATCAAGAGATCAATGATTATCTATTCAGCCCATTCATTGTAATGGTCCAGAGTCATCGCTGAAATTAAAGCCGTACTAAGTAACTCATGCCCCTATAGGCCATAGGCTATAGGCCTATGCCCCTATAGGCTTTTCTACCTAAAGGTAGAAAGCACTATATAAGTTGAGTTAGTTCATTTACCATGAAAGACACCCTAATCATTCCATTAACACTTGTATTACCCCTAGAGGGACTATGAAAAGGATTTATTAAGGTAAACAAGTTACTTAGTACTGCTTTAACATGGCTGCGCAATCTCTACCTTAAAAGGGGAGTGTCCACTTTTTAGTGCTGATGTACAAACACCAGCGTATGTCCCCCAGCTCAGCGTTGTCACATGGGTCATAGCAATTCTTAGAAAAGAAAATCTCTTTAGAGCCAGGCTTTTAAGCAGTGCTAGGGAAGGTCAAAGTGCTCATAAGAATGCTGTTTACCAAGTGCCTTTTGGAGCCGTCCCTGGCCACCAGGGGGTGGTATTGGTGCTAGAATACCACCAGGGGATGGAGCTGCCATGAGGTCCATAGGGAAGCGCAATTCCTTCCCATTGGGTGAGATATAATTAGGTATAAAACGGTTGCTGGACTTTTATCTGTTGTTATTTCAGCAGGAGATTCCGATAAAGTTGTGTTTTTTTGCAGTGTTTTTCAATGGAACTCTCAATTGTTTGGACCCGGAAGTAACTTAGTGATGTCACACTTAACAAACGCATAGAGCTGTGTGGAACTGTGTCAGTAGGTCCACACTGTCTGTTGCCCACCACTTGAGCTATTCACTTTTTATCTAATGGTTGGATCAATATCACCTTGAGATGTCAAAATCAACCATTAAGGGTCAAATCTGATGTTTGTTGCACTGGAAGCATCGTCCATAGAGCATATTTACTACTTACATACTTTACTTTCAGTTAAAGGCTAATTTGATTCTGCCGATGACGACACAGTCCCCATCTCTGTGAAAATCTGGCTGTTCTTCCTGTGATAGACCCAGGGCACTTGCAGCAGAGTAACTATTTCTATGTGGTTAAACGGTTTCCACGGCCACTCGACATGTGCACCGCTGAGAGCTGAACTCACATAGTTCCCATCCAAAGGCCAGGCCACAGATATGAGCAGCTAAAGAGGTTTACATCTTTCTGCTTGCTTTCAAGGAGATTCAACCTATCAACCCAAAACCTGCACAAATAAAATCATGTTGTTTTTATACGGCCCAGTATCACAGCAACAGATGCACCAATATCACTAATTCACAAATGAAAACAGCTTGGAAACCAGCAATGACACAGACATAAAAACAGACAAACACATATAACGTCCAAATGAGCAGTCGCCAGTAAAATGGATAGTTTAGGATGGACACGATTCCCCCCCGATTCCCGAAACCCAGTGGGAGAAAAGAGAAACCTAAAGGAGAACCACAGGAAGGACAGCTCCCATGGATGAACAGGCTGTAGATAGACCCAGGGCTGATGGGAGTCCCTCTGCAGATAGGGCTGAAGACAGACTAAAGATAGACCCAGGCTGACAGGAGTCCCTCTGCAGATAGGGCTGAAGACAGGCTAAAAATAGACCCAGGACTGACAGGAGTCCTCTGCAGATAGGGCTGAGACAGGCTAAAAATAGACCCAGGACTGACAGGAGTCCCTCTGCAGATAGGGCTGAAGACAAGCTAAAAATAGACCCAGGACTGACAGGAGTCCTCTGCAGATAGGGCTGGAGACAGGCTAAAGATAGACCCAGGGCTGACAGGAGTCCCTCTGCAGATAGGGCTGGAGACAGGCTAAAGATAGACCAGGGCTGACGGGAGTCCCTCTGCAGATAGGGCTGGAGACAGGCTAAAAATAGACCCAGGACTGACAGGAGTCCAAAAAAAAAAAATCTGCAGATAGGGCTGGAGACAGGCTAAAGATAGACCAGGGCTGACGGAGTCCTCTGCAGATAGGCTGAGACGGCTAAGATAGACCAGGGCTGACAGGAGTCCCTCTGCAGATAGGGCTGGAGACAGGCTAAAGATAGACCCAGGGCTGACGGAGTCCCTCTGCAGATAGGGCTGGAGACAGGCTAAAGATAGACCCAGGGCTGACGGAGTCCCTCTGAGATAGGGCTGGACAGGCTAAATAGACCCAACGAAGGAGGCGATAGGGCTGGAGACAGGCTAAAGATAGACCCAGGGCTGACGGGAGTCCTCTGCAGATAGGTCTGGAGACAGGCTAAAAATAGACCCAGGGCTGACAGGAGTCCCTCTGCAGATAGGGCTGGAGACAGGCTAAAGATAGACCCAGGGCTGACGGGAGTCCCTCTGCAGATAGGGCTGGAGACAGGCTAAAAATAGACCCAGGACTGACAGGAGTCCCTCTGCAGATAGGGCTGAAGACAGGCTGTCGATAAACCAGGGTTGATGGGAGTCCCTCTGTAGATAGAGCTGAAGACTGAGGAGATAATGTCCAGACCTTGCAGGAACTTCAAACGACTCAATATGCTAAAACCTCCAGCTAGGTACTCCTGAACTTGGCGCGGTATCTGGAGATGGGTCAGCACTCTGCTCCTGACAGGTCGCCCTGGGGCACTGGCAGCAGTACGATTGACGGATTCAGTCAGTGTTTGCAGCCTCTGAGTCTGTTGCTTAGAGATCTGCACACAAGGTTGTCTCGTTGCCATGGTTACCATGTTATTATTGTGTTGGACTAGTTTTCATTGTCATTCTGTTTATCAAGGTTTTTCCTGGAGTAAACAGAAGGTGAAAGGTGTCCTTGGTCTACTAGAGCACATACTAATAATTGCCGGCCCACACGCCATGCCTCACTTTTGCAATGGACAAATGGTCATTTGTAACACACATTTCTGAACATTTGTCAGATCAGATCATTTCTAATGAAATTGTTCAACCTGAAAATGCCTGAGCATCTCTAAGTCATTTCATGGTAGAATTGTGCAATATATAAGTTTTTAACACTTACTTTCAATCAAATAGTTAGACCCACCAAAACATTTAGGTGTTGCTTGAGTGTATTGAGGCATTGCTACCAAAATGGTTAAACCATACAGTATGTCACAATATGTCAGGCGTGGTGTTCTTCACATGTATGCTGTAGTTTTAGACCGGAATGATATTGTAATAATCACGGGCGTAACAGGATATGGTATGGTTTAGTTTATTAGTTTATCTGACAGCGACAATGTACAAAATACATTAATTTGAAAGAAAAGATGCTTTGTACCAGAATGAGCTAATGCTAATTTCCATCTGCAGTCCCCGGGAAGTTGCACAATGTTAAAACACACAATTACAAATAACTGTCAGTAGCACTAGTCACATTTTAAATCTATCAGAACGGTTTGTTTTCAGGAAACCATCACAACCTCCAATTAATACAAATACCTATACTAAATAAAAAGATCTACAGAAAACTTCAAACTGTCTGGAAGTTGATTCCATTGTTTGAGTGAGAACAAACAATGTTCTCTCTCCAATGTTCTTAACATATGAAAAGCTGTCTGTGCAAAGGCAGAGTATCATGATTTATTGCGGCACAATACAATACTGATACATTTTTATGAATAGCGATCTTTTGATGAAATGCATATTAGTTTTTCACAGTGGCTTTGGCACATTTCTCAGATCAGAACTGATATTTTCAAAGCGCATTTCTCAAAGCAATTCGTACAAACAGCAAAATACAATACAACAATTGCAGAATCACATCAGCTGAGTAAATGAATATTTGTGTCAGTGACACGTTGTCGCCTCAGAATAAACAAGCATAAACAAGCAGGCTCTTTGAACTTTGAGTTAGTCACTGTATGAGTTGGACTTGACACTCTTGGCCTGTACTAGAAAAATAGCTTTTCCTACTGCCAAATATGCAAACAAAAAAGCTGACATAGCAACATCATTGTGCTGTCTACACACATTCTGACGTTCATTTCTGTTGGGCCAAACATTCTTATCCACATCACAACCATATCTTCTCTGGTCATATCCAGTCTATGCAGGCTCCGCTGTGATGTTCTCATGCTGCATCCATGACAGCAGCAAGCATTTGAGTATGTGGATGCCGAATATACATGTTCCCTCTCCAGAGAGGAAAATCTGTAATGCATTTACAATAACTAGTACAGTATATGGTACACACACGTTGGACATGACGTGATGTATCCATTTTGCCTATAATGGACGCTTGTTTTAAAAGGTCAAACAAATCAACAGACAACCTGATAAATAAAGAGCTGTTCTGATCTGAGAAAAGTTCCAAAGTGAGTGGGAAAAAGTGTAATGAATGACGTCATGCATATTAATGAGGCACACAAACAAACATTGTGAAGTAACTTCACCTATTGCTGCGATATTTAATAAATGAATCCAAGCGTCTTGTCTTCTGGGTTGGAAAAATACCTCCAGAAATACTTATATTTCTCACAAAAATGAGTTCTCCATCCATATGATGTATTGTACAATACATCATGTAAATGGCTAAAATTGCATGATATAGATCCTTTAAAAAAGGTTAAAAAATCACAAATGTTTCTTTAAGAACAGTGATTTCGATTATCGCAGTATTGTCATCGTGAGATTATCGTTAGCATAAGATTATCGTTATTGTTATGGTGAGACTATTGTTATAGTGACTTCTTCAGAACTGTGTCCCAGGTGTGGGAAAGTTGGTACGCCCCTCGACCAGGTTCACAGTCTGGGGGGCGCATTTCGTTTCGTTTTGTCCGACAGTTCTCACTCACGTTGAACATACCTGCAGCGCGCATTAGTGTTGTTATTCTCTCTGTGATGCGTTCGTTTGGCTGGAATTCCAAGTGTTTTCACAGAGGATGTTCTTGCTCCGTGATAAAGTTCACAGAAAGTGTCAGCATCGGCCATGCTCCATAGCACGGCATTTTGTTTACATTCGCCTCTCTCTAAAAGCAGTGCTGATCTATAAATGATCTGGATACATCCAATGTGTTCAATGCTGCCTTTACACACAGAGGCAGTGTTCATCATTCTTCTGTATTTAATTTAAACACACGCAGTTAGAGCTCGTGCTTCACAGCTAGAAGGTTCCTGGTTCAATTCCCACCAGGGATGGGTCTTTCTGTGTGGAGTTTGCATGTTCTCCCCGTGTCTGTGTAGGTTTCCTCCAGGTACTCCGGTTTCCCCTACCACTAAAAACATGTACAATAGGCCAGGATGAATGAGAGTGTGTTTGAGAGTGCGCATGGGGATGACAGATGGAATTTAGCCCAAGGCTACAATCCGGTGTGGCTTGTTTACATGCATGAGACCCATGTATGTTCATTACATACACTGTCCAGACCAAATAAATCAATCAATAAATAAATACATTTATTGCGCATTTACGGAGACTAAAAATGTTATCGTCCTTCATTTTACATATCAATCGATAAGTCGATATAGTAATTATCGCCACAGGCCTACTTACAAATATCTCTGAAACACAGATCTCATGTTTTCTGCAGGAGCATTAGGGGCTGACATCAACAATAAGGATGTCTTAAACACTGCTCTGAAGAGTCGGTATTCTGGAGGCTCTAACACATCACTGCCCTTAATGTTTTAATGCTGCCGTAATCCAAGAAACAAAACACAAAATAACAACTCATGTTAAAGAGACATGGTAATAATGGAGTAATAATCGCTTCAAAGTAATTATTTGAAATGGTCAAAAGCTTGAAAATGGCACTCGTGACCGAAAACCATAGACCCCTGTCGATCAACCTTTGATTAACCCAACTTCCAAATAATTTGAACATCAGTGGTGGATAACATGGTAATGTCATCTGAATCATCAAAACAAACTTATGTTCACTTTCACTCTTCTCGTTTCATAAATAAATGTAAAGCGCAAGAGCCACAATATCTTTGGCTGCTGATTCTCTCATTTGATGAATTTGTTTGTTTTACAGAAGGCCAGATGGAACAATAGTTCATCTTAAACTGAAATACGCCTGAGTCTAACCAATGCTACTTTAGTCCTTTTACAAGGACACAGTACAGTATCACAGTGCACCTTCACTTGCTAAATTTACTTGCAAGGAATGTTCCACATTCTTTTGACAGTCCAAAAATGTCACACTAAAATCCATCTAAAACCGGGCTTTTCAGAAGTGAACAATGACATTGAACCCGTGCCATAAGCACCTTTGATCTATTTTGGCAGAAAAACTCTTGTTAAGTGAAGATGCCACAATATTTTTTTTTCTTTTACCTGTGTCCATCTTGCCGTCCTGCGCGGCCGGGCCTTCTGGTATGACGCTCTTGACCTGAAGGAACTCGTCGGGCTCGTCTCCTCCAATGATGGTGAAGCCAAAACCCATGTTGCTCTTCTGCAGAGCTGTCGAGAGGAAGGTTCCCTTCAGCTGAGTCGGATCCCTCGTGAACAGCGGCTTCTCTGAACACAGCAGAGTGAGAGTGTGAGAAAACAAAAATCTAACTCAATATGATTTTATAATGTATATCATTTATAGCCTATTATTGTAACCAGAGATGATTGTGGACTTCAGGAAAGTCACAGGCCCCACCGTCCCCACTCGCTCTGGCAGACTCTCCCACCCCCATCTCTCAAGGACCTGTTCACCTCCACGACCTGGAGACGTGTCGGTCGGATCACAGCTGACCCTTCTCACCCTGGTCACTGACTATTCACCCCTCTCCCCTCAGGCAGGAGGCTACAGTCTATCCAGACCCGTACTTCCCGCCACATGAACAGTTTTTTCCCCTCCACCATCAGGCTCATGAATGATAACAAGACCCAATAACTCTGTATCAGACTCATGTACGAAATAACCTGTTCCAGCCATTTGCACTGCTCTATGTCGCTATGTGGTATGTCCACACTTATATCTGCTGCTAACACTTAATGCACCTGCACATCTGTGAATAGAACGCTGTTCTTCTATGTCAAATTGTTGTTGTCTTTATCATATTTTATTTTAATCTTCTTTATGCATGCCCTTAGAGTCTATAGTTTTATAGTTTTTTAGTTAAACTAGATAAACTAGTTTATTATTTATTAAAGTTATGTGTTATAGATTTTATATTTCATGTTGCACAATTGAACTGAAAAAAAAAAAAAGTCCTAGTTTGTGAACCTGTTCACCAACAATGGCAATAAAAACTATTCTGATTCTGACCATGTAAAAAGAAACACTGACATTTAACAAAAACCCAGACAACGGAGGAGAGTAAACTTTTCCAAAATAAATTCCACAATAATTTATTATTATTTCTAAAGAAAGTAATTTTGACTGGCAAACCGATTGCACTATATGAAAACATTAAATATGTCAGGCAGGCACACTCCTATTCTGTGCGGCGTGCTTGCAGTGACGGCGTGGTCATAAATCGACCGAGAAAAGGTCTGCTACAGAAAACTGTTGAATTTAGATCGTCACAATTGTGGAATAAGCTGCCAAGGAATTTGAGGGATTCATCCAATTTGTTTTCAAAAATACGCTAAAATCTTTGGTATGGTTTTGAGTAATTATATCTTGTCATGTACTGTTGTGCCTTGTTTGTTTTTAATGCGTGTTATTTTATTGTAAATAAATGCCTTTGATCCTGGACCCCGGAAAGTCTAGCAACCACTATGGTGGTAGCTAATGGGGTTCCTTAACAATAAACAATGAATAAAACTGACCAGCGGCTGTCGAGGCTCTGTGGACATCAAACTAATCCATGAATCCACAAACCTCTTTCCTCCCTCTGCTGCCCCTGTTTTGAACCGATGTGTGCTTGATATTAGCTTGAATTTACTCTGTACTCGAGGTGGTAAGGCAAATGGATTCAGATTTATTTTTTTAAATTAATAATTTGGACGTTGAACTGCACAGTAACTTTTCAGGTTTTTACAGTGATTGCCTCTGCAGTTTTTGGATTTGTTGATGCACTTCACCAAAATGAGAAAAGAGAAGCAACGCACACCAAAAGTTATATCAGAGGTCAATATTCAAAAAGCTGCATCTCACACTCAGGTAGCTGATGTCCAAGATATATTTATTAGATCAATAACGTTTCAGCAGAGAAACAGTATTGAATCATAATTGATTCATAAATTGAGTTTTTTTTACCGTAGGTAACTGTGCACCAAAGGTCATTTCAGTTCAGTGCATGTGATAGAATAAAACTAAGAGAAAGATGTGACTTTATCTAATCCTGTGTTGATGTATTTTTGTTACTGTTTGGTTGCAAAGGTTTTGAAAAAGTGGTGATCTGGCCTGAATTTAGAATTGACATTTGGAGTTTTATCCAAATGTCGGGTTCGCTGCTGTGCACGCTGAATTTGAACACTCCTCCTGGGGGCAGAAGTTAGATCTACCACAGACACAGAACCCTGAGTTTTACCCCAGGCCTGGACAGTAGGGGGTAAACAGCAGGACTGTGGCATTTTGTATGCCCGTAGTGATGCGCGGGTCAGGTCATGAAATCATCATTTGATCTTGGGGCCAGTTCTTTGCTGTACGCGTGTATGGTGTAAAGCTAATTGTCTCATCTTTTCAGCATGTTATTGACGGATTTGAGGCGGAGTTTCCAAATACAAATGACGTTCTGCAGCTTGTGATCCAGAGAATGCTTTTATGGAGCCCAATATCCACGATCTGACTGTGCGGGAGTTCATTTTACCTATGTCTGCTCTGTCGAGCGAGGGGAGATACATCCCAGTCCCATTCATTTGAGAAAGATTAAAACCAAGGTTTTTCTCTGACAACTCCTTAAAAGGCCTTATTGCTAGTTTTAGGCAACTTTCAAGCACCCTTTTGGATGGAAATAAAGCCGAGGTCTATTCAGACCCGTCATATTTATAACGCGTCATTTTTCAAAGGTTGGGGCATGTTGTGAAAATAGAAGCAGTGTTGTGTGTCCCTCTAAATCAAAGGCCAAAGTCTTTGTTAGAGCATGCGAGTGGCCTGGGTGCAGGTACCTCTGTAGATCGTAGGGAGGGGCAGTGCTGACAGGCCCTGGCTCTGGATCTGTCTCTGCTGCTCCAGACGTCTCTTAGCCTCCAGCACAGGGTTCTCAAACTGCGTCCTCCTGTTGATATGGCTGCAAACACATAACATAACATTACTTTACAAATAAAATAGGGCTGGGTACAGTTAAACGGTACCTACTTAGTATCGAGCGGAAAACTCCGGTAGGGGGCGGTATCTAAAAACAAAAATTATTTCCGTGCCAAGTTTGGGTTCTTTTTCTCTCCAGACGTCAATATATGACCAGCAGTGAGTCTAAAATAGCAACATGAACGTGTGAGCAGATAATTAGCCGCTTCAGCGCAAATGCAGCTGTTTTCACTGGTTGCAACTCACGGCTAAACTAAACCAGTTATTACCAGGACTGAATAAGAAACTTGACTTTTTAGGCAAATTGAAAAGCATAACATAGCAGTGACAACAAGAAAGACACCCATTCTTTACCTTTACCACAGAGGCTGTATGTTGTTTACTAAACTCCAGCTGCACTGGAGGAGAAAATCAAAGATTGTTTGTGGAAAAGTTAAGTCTCACTCTGTATTAGACATTTTTGGTACAGTTTTAGTAAGTAGTTTTAGTTAGTAGTTTTGGTACAGCGTGTTTAGAAAAGTTTAGCTGAAATAAAACTTCAGCTTAGGGGGTAATAATGTCCTTTCTCTCTTTTTATTGCTGCTTAAAGTGCATATGACAGATTGTCGAGTTTTCTTCTTGACCTTGCTCTTCTCAACTTGCGGAGGAAGTAAAGACGCTGATTACTTTTCTTGACCAGTGATGTAGTGTGCATGGTCCAGGAGAGGTTCTCTGTGATGTGCACACCCAGGAGCTTAGTGCTGGTCACCCTCTCCACTGCAGCACCGTTGATTGTTAGAGGAGCATGCTGGACCCGCGCTCTTCGAAAGTCCACAACCATCTCTTTTGTCTTCTCCACATTTAGAGAGAGATTGTTCTGTGTGCACCACATGGCCAGACTGCTCACCTCGCTCCTGTAGTTTGACTCGTCTCTGTTGTTGATGAGACCCACCACTGTTATGTTGTTTGCAAACTTGATGAAGAGGTTTCAGTCGTACTTTGGAGCGCAGTCATGGGTCAGCAGAGTGAACAGGAGGGGGCTCAGCACACAGCCTTGGGGAGCGCCCGTGTTCAGTGTGATGGTTCTGGAGGACTTTCCGCTGACACGTACAGCCTGTGGTCTCCCCGTCAGAAAGTCCAGCAGCCAGTTGCACAGTGATGTGTTGATCCCCAGGTGGAGCAGTTTGTGTATTAGTTGATGTGGGATTATAGTGTTGAATGCTGAGCTAAAGTCTAAAAACAGCATTCTAACGTAAGAGTCCTTTGTTTCAAGGTGAGTGAGGGCTGAATGAAGCTCAGTGGAGATGGCATCTTCAGTTGAGCGATTGGACCGATAAGCAAACTGGTATGGGTCCAGGGTGGGAGGGAGAACAGACTTGATGTGTTCCATGACAAGCCGCTCGAAGCACTTCATAAGAATTGGAGTGAGTGCTACTGGGCGGTAGTCATTAAAGCAGGATGGTGGTGACTTCTTTGGCACCAGAATGATGGTGGTCGCTTTGAGGCACGTTGGGACCACAGTAGGGATGGGATGAAATATCGTTTGGCGAAATATCGCGATACAAAACGTGACGAAACGCATCGAGTAAAAAAAAAATGGATCCTGAAATTAAAAAAAAAAAGCGCTGTGTCTGCTCAAAGATCACTGATTACACCAGAACATGTTGATATGTTAGTTTTTTTTAAGAAGAACCAGTCCTGAGATAACTTAACCTACTGTAGGGTTAGAGCAGCACTAAGGGAGTGTTCTTGTTTGTGTTTGGCCTGTTAGACCTTGTGTTTCCCTGTGTGCAACTGAAACAAAAATAAACAAGTTGTTATTATACAGTAATATTTTTTTCTTTTTGATATCGTATCGTGACGTATCGTTTTGTGACTCTGACATATCGAGGTGCATCGTATCGTGAGTTTAAGTGTATCGTCCCATCCCATCCCTAGACCACAGCCTGCTGCAGAGATGTGTTAAAAATGTCTGTAAAGACTTCAGTGAGTTCATCAGCGCAACCTTTCAGTACATGACCTGGTATGTTGTCTGGACCCGGTGCTTTGCGTACGTTGATCCTGCTCAGAGATCTTCTCACACTCTCTGGAGATAGCTTCAGCACTTGGTCTTCAGGAGGGGGTGTTGACTTTTGTGCCGGGGTTCTGTTGAGTGCCTCGTATCGAGCAAAGAATTAATTTAGAGCGTTCAACAGAGAGGTGTCACTGTCACAGGTTTGTTGAGGAGGCTTATAGTCTGTGATGGTCTTTATCCCCTCCCACAGACTCCGAGTGTCTCTGCTGTCTCTGAAGTGATCAGTTAACTTTTTGCTTCTTGGCGTTTTTGATGCCGCGGGACAGATTGGCCCTAGCTGTCCGCAGTTTCTCCTTGTCACCAGATTTGAAGGCAGCATTCCGGACCCTCATGAGCCTGAGGACTTCCCTTGTGTTCCCCAATGTTTCTGTTTGGACCTGATAATGATGGTCTTAGAGTCTGTAACATCCTCATTGTACTTGGTGATGTAGGCAGTGACAGTCTCTGTATACTCCTGGAGATCAGTGATATTGTTGTGAATGACAGCCTGCTTGAACATATTCCAATCCGTTGTGTGAAAGCAGTCCTTGAGTTTCTCTAAAAAGTCTTCACTCCACACTTGAATCTGTTTCTGAACCGGTTTAGTGACTCTAACCAGTGGCCTGTATGCTAGCAGTAACAGAATAGTTATGTGGTCCGAGGCACCAAGATGGGGAAGGGGGTGTGCCTTGTACGCTCCTTTTTTGGTGGTGTAAACCAGATCCAGGATGTTGTTTCCCCTTGTTGGAAAGTCAATGTGTTGATAGACTTTGGGGAAAACGCTCTTTGGGTCTACGTGGTTAAAATCCCAAGCTCCCAAAGGCATCTGGGTGGGCTGTCTGTTGGTCACTGACGCTTTGGAACAGTTCATTCAGTGCCTTTTTCCTGTTTTTGATGTTGGAGGTGGGCGGGATGTAGACAGCCACAACAAGTACAACAGTAAATTCCCTGGGCAGGTAGAAAGGTCGACACTTAATGATCATAAACTCCATGAGGGGTGAGCAGTGTCCGCAGACCACGGCGACATCACAGCAACAGGCGTCATTAAAGTAGACACAGAGTCCACCTCCGCGCATCTTACATCCCTCGGAGATCACTCTGTCCGCTCTGCAGCAGGAAAGCCCTCAAGCTGGATTCCACTGTCCGGTAAAGTGTAAACAAAACAGCCCCCATGCTGACTGGACACACGTGCATCAGCATTTGGAGAAACAGCGGAATAACAGGAGTTTATCTGTGCACACAAGGACTTTATTTTGCCCACGGGACGATTCCGCTTTTCTCACCATACTTTTGGTATGGTAAGTTTTCAAAAACTTGGAAAATTTTCATGGGATACTTTGCTTTTACACAATGGAAGAGCAATGTCTGCTTTTGGTGAGTAATGTAACCTTTTATTTTCTGCATGTTTAGTGAATCAACAGTTGGCTGTAAGATGCTGCTACTTTGTCAATCAATCAATCAATCAATGGTTTTGTATAGCCCAATATCACAACAGGAGTTGCCTCACAGGGCTAAACTAAACATTAAGGCAAACAAACTGAATAGTAAATAAGACAATGTAAAGTTCAGGCGAATGAAGTATCCAGGCAAACATAATGTCCAAATAAGCATTGGCAGCAGGTGGTGACGAGCTGCGTGGGTGTCCTCTGTCCTTAGACTCTCTCTTTGTAGTTAGCTTCTTAGCTTCTTAGGGCGGTGTACACAGTAATTTTGTTGTTGTTTTGGTTTGTAAAATCGTGAGCTGCAATCGTCTCCACTGTGCATGGTTCTGGCGTGTGTTTAGCTGAGGCAAGGGCTGCATGCTAACGGATGCTAGCGGTGTTTTTATTTCCAGAGTCAAATCCTGCTGTTTATGGCAGGGTCACGGCACAGACCAATGTGGGATTTCATTCTGCAGACTTGATCCGATATATCGGTTTGTGAGCCTGTTTCACATTTGTAAGCGTGTGGATGTCATCTCCTGGTGTTAGCTTAGCTACTGTGTGTGCCACAATGTGTTGAGGCCAAGTTTATCATCAGCGACATTTTATATCTCTACCATGAGCTAATCGCTCTCCTGCTAATGCAAAGCTAATAAAAGTGGTGTGATGTAACAGACTAATCCTGAATGAATCTGCTCGCAGCCGGGGGCTAGTTAGCTTTAGCCTAATAGCTTCTCTGTGTTACCAGCGCTGTCCTCTATTCATTGTACCGAGACCTTTTTAAACATGTGTTCAATATTTGTTCTTATAGTTGGTCCTTAGTGTGTCACACAATTGTCCCACAATTGTTCATGGTGATATACTTGTGGTTCGCTAAATGTTTGTGGGAGAGAGACCGTTTAAAGTTTATTTGGACAAATTATCCCATTAACTACAATGGCTTACAGCGTTAACAATTCGCAGTTTTGTTCTAAGTCACTTCCGGCCTCCATGGCTAATGCGGAAGTAAGTATTTTTTTCCAAAATAAAAATGTATTTTTTGGCCAAATTCAGGGAAATTTGTAACATGAATCTTGAATGTAATTGTGTTAACTATGTTCTGCTCAAAACATGAAGTTACAAGTGACGCTGATGCGGCCTGTTTTCTTTCTGTTGTGCTGTTTTATGACATCCTGAGTGATACTTTTATTATACACGTTATTTTAATATAATTAAAATAACATAGGTATTGAAAAAGTACCATTAAGGCACCAGTAAAGCAGGTATCGTTAAAGTAGTAACACTAACACACACAAGAGGCACGGTAGTTCAGCGGTTAGCCCCTGTGCTTCACAGCTAGAAGGTCCGGGTTCGATTCCCACCAGCGCGGAGCCTTTCTGTGTGGAGTTTGCATGTTCTCCCCGTAAACACAAATAGTCTTCAGCACTCTGACTGAAAAAGTTCTGAAAGGTACTGTTGGGCTGTGCAAGGAATAAAAGTACAGTAAAAAAGCTATATTTTGAAGATCAATCATAAACCTCACATCTGTTTTTGTTTAAATTATATAAATTGAGACTGAGCAATGAGTGAACTACATCATCTACTTTCAATGAAGTCCAAAATAAATAACTAAAATAAAATATCAGATGATGTGAGCCAACAGTGAAACGACAAAATCCAACAAGTATCTGAATTTTCCAACTCTTGGCCTTTTTCTTGATTCCGCAAAGCCTTCATAATGTCTTATCTTAAGCATGTGTCTGCACTGGATCTGACCCAGTAACTTCATGTGTTTTTGGAGAGTGCTAGTTTGAGGCTTTAGAGCTGTCTGTAGCCTTTTGATTAGCAGTAAGTGATGATGACACACATGCGCGCACAGGTGCGACACGCACTGTTGAGCTTTGAAAAGTGGAAATATAGACTGAAATGTGCATCGTCACTTTGTTTCCATGCATATTGTCACATTTTAGCGATGCGATGCTTCATGGCACGGTGCAGTTACCCCCTTCTAAAGAGAGGGATCACTTTGCAGGGGAGACGGGGAAGGGGAGAGGAGGAGACAGTGAAGGGGAGAGGGGCTTTGAGGATCTTTTCAGGAGGCATTTACCAGGATTTATGATTCCCATGGAGCGTAATGGGCAACATTATTATTATAGATTCTACAAAGAGTGCATTAGGACCAGCTGGGATTCCAAATAACAAAGGCTTCTATTGATCTGAATATTGATCGAATGGAATGGAAGCTTGTTTGTACAGCGCTTTTCACGTGACGCAAGTCGCTCAAAGCGCTCCAAACTGTTTGATTGTAAGTTACATATGCAGCCACAGTTGCCCCTGGGGCAGACAGACAAAGGTGTGACTGCACACATCTCCCTCTGACCACCACCATTCATTCATTCATTCATCCTGGCCTATTGTCCATGTTTTAGTGGTAGGGGATACCGGAGGAAACCTACACAGATACAAAGAGAACATGCAAATTCCACCAAAGAGCTCCGTCAGAGGATCGAACCTGGGACCTTCTATCTGTGGAGCATTATAAATCTCGAATTCAATACTTCAAATACCACATACCACAGGCTGTAACTTAGACACCTTACAAATCCACATACAGGTCCTTTGTAGCCTCCATCACATTTCTATGACCAAATGTCCTCACTATTCCCTATAGTTTTCAATGAAGGTTCTTGAGTCATCTTCTGTACTCTGTCGTTAAAGTGCTGAACATTATCGCCTCTCATCCAAAAGGCTTTGTCAGCACACTAAAGTTCAGATCAGCTCCCTATTGTCCAGATAAAGACAATAGGGAGGAGTTTTGCTTGGCTAAGTCCTCCCCTCTAGTAACAGCTACTCTCACCTGTAGGTAAATATGTTTGTAGTTTGAGAGTCTGTTCTAAGCCAGGGGTGTCCAAACTTTTTTCACCGAGGGCCACATACAGAAAAATATACAAACAACTGGGCCGCACTCAGTAGAGGTCAAATATATGATTTCACCTCTATTGTATTAAGTTAGCAAATTCAATAAAATGTTAACTGTGCTTTTTAACTGAATATGCAAGGTTCAAAATTAACTTTTTCTCTTGGTAGCGCTTGTGCTCCTATAATTCAAAAATTTAGGAGCACAACCAAAAAAAAAAAAAGAAAACAGGGAAGCTTTTTTGAAGAGGGGAATTTAAACATCTACCTTAACGTGGTGGGGTTGTTTGAGTGCCCGAATGATCCTTGGAGCTATGTTGTCTGGGGCTCATGCCCCTGGTAGGGTCTCCCATGGCAAACAGGTCTTAGGTGACGGGTCAGACTAAGAGCAGTTCAGAAGACTCATATGGACGTACAACATTCAAGGACCGTGACGTCGCCCGGTATGGCGCAGCCGGGGCCCCACCCTGGAGCCAGGCCTGGGTTGGGGCTCGAATGCGAGCGCCTGGTGGTCGGGCCTTTGCCCACGGGGCCCGGCCGGGCACAGCCCGAAGGGATGACGTGGGCCCGCCCTCCTGTGGACTCACCACCCGCAGAGGGATCCGTAGGGGTCGGGTGCAGAGAGGACTAGGTGGCAGTCAAAGGCGGGTGCCTCGACGACCTGGTCCGCGTGCGCAGCTTCTGGCGTTCGGGACATGGAACGTCACTTCGCTGGGGGGGAAGGAGCCTGAGCTTGTGCGGGAGGTTGAGAGATACCGGCTAGATATAGTCGGGCTCACCTCCACGCACAGCCTGGGGTGGGTTTGCTCATAGCCCCCCAGCTCAGCCGCCACGTGTTGGAGTTTACCCCGGTGAACGAGAGGGTCGCGTCCCTACGCCTTCGGGTTGGGGACAGGTCTCTCACCGTTGTCTCGGCCTACGGGCCCAACATCGGTGCAGAGTACCCGGCCTTCTTGGAGTCCTGGGAGGGGTACTAGATAGTGCTCCGACTGGGGACTCCATTGTTCTACTGGGGGACTTCAACGCCCACGTGGGTAACGACATTGAGACCTGGACGGGGGTGATGGGGAAGAACGGCCTCCCCGATCTGAACCCGAGTGGTGTTCTGTTATTGGACTTCTGTGCTAGTTACAGTTTGTCCATAACGAACACCATGTTCGAGCACAAGGGTGTCCATAAGTGCACGTGGCACCAGGATACCCTAGGCAGGAGGTCGATGATCGACTTTGTAGTTGTGTCATCTGATCTCCGGCCGCGTGTCTCGGACACTCGGGTGAAGAGAGGGGCTGAGCTGTCAACCGATCACCACCTGGTGGTGAGCTGGATCCGCTGGCAGGGGGGGAGGAAGCCGGTCAGACCTGGCAGGCCCAAACGTGTTGTGAGGGTCTGTTGGGAACGTTTGGTGGATCCTTCTGTCAGTAGGGTCTTCAACTCCCACCTCCGGAAGAGCTTCACCCAGATTCCGAGGGAGGTTGGAGACATGGAGTCCGAGTGGACCATGTTCTCCTCCTCCATTGTCGATGCGGCTGCTCACAGTTGTGGCCGTAAGGTCTCTGGTGCCTGTCGCGGCGGCAATCCCCGAACCCGGTGGTGGCGCCCGGAAGTAAGAGATGCCGTCAAGCTGAAGAAAGAGTCCTACCTGGCCTTGTTGGCTTGTGGGACTCCGGAGGCAGCTGAGAGGTACTGGCAGGCCAAGCGTGCTGCAGCTCGTGCTGTCACAGAGGCAAAAACTCGGGTCTGGAGGAGTTCGGAGAAGCCATGGAGGAGGACTATCGGTCGGCCTCGAAGAGATTCTGGCAAACCATCCGGCGCCTCAGGAGGGGGAAGCAGTGCTTCACCAACACTGTTTACAGTGCGGGCGGGGAGCTGTTGACCTCGACTGGGGATGTGGTCAGGCGGTGGAAGGAGTACTTCGAGGATCTCCTCAATCCCACTGTCACGTCTTCCGATGAGGAGGCAGAGGCTGGGGACTCGGAGGGGGGTTCGTCCATCACCAGGCTGAAGTCACTGAGGTGGTTAGAAAGCTCCTCGGTGGCAAGGCCCCGGGGGTGGATGAGATTCGTCCCGAGTACCTTAAGTCTCTGGATGTTGTAGGGCTGTCTTGGTTGACACGTCTCTGCGGCGTCGCGTGGCGGTTGGGGACAGTGCCTCTGGATTGGCAGACCGGGGTGGTGGTCCCTCTCTTTAAGAAGGGGGATCGGAGGGTGTGCTCCAATTACAGGGGGATCACACTTCTCAGCCTCCCCGGTAAGGTCTACTCCAGGGTGCTGGAGAGGAGGATCCGGCCGATAGTCGAACCTCGGATTCAGGAGGAACAATGCGGTTTTCGTCCCGGTCGTGGCACACTGGACCAGCTCTATACCCTACATCGGGTGTTCGAGGGTTCGTGGGAGTTCGCCCAACCAGTCCACATGTGCTTTGTGGATTGGAGAAAGCGTTCGACCGTGTCCTCGTGGTGCCCTGTGGGGGGTGCTCTGGGAGTATGGGGTGCGGGCCCTCTGCTAAGGGCTGTCCGTTCCCTGTATGACCGCAGCAGGAGCTTGGTTCGCATTGCCGGCAGTAAGTCAGACTTGTTTCCGGTGCGTGTTGGTCTCCGCCAGGGCTGCCCTATGTCACCGGTTCTGTTCATTATCTTTATGGACAGAATTTCTAGGCGCAGCCAGGGGCCGGAGGGTGTCCGGTTTGGGAACCTCAGGATCTCATCTCTGCTGTTTGCAGATGATGTTGTTCTGTTGGCTTCATCAAATCAGGACCTCCAGCGCGCACTGGGGCGGTTTGCAGCCGAGTGTGAAGCGGCTGGGATGAGGATCAGCACCTCCAAATCTGAGGCCATGGTTCTCCACCGGAAAAAGGTGGCTTCCCCGCTTCAGGTCGGTGGGGAGTCCTTACCTCAAGTGGAGGAGTTCAAGTATCTCGGGGTCTTGTTCACGAGTGAGGGACGGATGGAGCGTGAGATCGATAGACGGATCGGTGCAGCGTCAGCAGTGATGCGGTCGCTGTATCGGACTGTTGTGGTGAAGAGAGAGCTGAGTCAGGGGGCAAAGCTCTCGATTTACCGATCGATCTACGTTCCCACCCTCACCTATGGTCATGAGATCTGGGTAATGACCGAAAGGACAAGATCGCGAATACAAGCGGCCGAAATGAGTTTCCTTCGCAGGGTGGCTGGGCGCACCCTCCGAGATCGGGTGAGGAGCTCAGTTACCCGGGAGGGGCTCGGGGTAGAGTCGCTACTCCTTCACGTCGAAAGGAGCCAGCTGAGGTGGCTAGGGCATCTGTTCCGGATGCCTCCTGGTCGCCTCCCTTGGGAGGTGTTCCAGGCATGTCCTATTGGGAGGAGGCCTCGTGGAAGGCCAGGACACGCTGGTGGGACTATGTCTCCGAGCTGGCCTGGTGTCGCCTCGGGGTCCCCCAGAACAGCTGGAGGAGGTGTGCGTGGATCGGGAAGTCTGGGCATCTCTGCTGAGACTGCTGCCTCCGCGACCCGGCCCCGGATAAAGCGGAAGAAAATGGATGGATGGATGGAATTTAAACATATCATACGCCTCTTCCAGCCTTCTGTTGCATTTTAGATGTGTTATTTTAGCTGTTTGCAATGATTCAGAAATCTACAAAACTCATTATACTGTATTTTAACACTGTAAATGGGACACCAGATTTTGTGCCTCCCAACCCCGACTTTCTCTGCTCCGCCCTGCTTCTCTCTGCATCTCGTCTGCTACACGCGGCAAATCCTTTGCCAGAACCTTTGAAGACGTGTTAAACATTGCGTTTGTGACTTTACGTTTTGTATTTTACGAGAGCGGCGATGATTCGCTTTCAGCGCTGCACGAGGGGCGAGCGGGTTGGATTGAAGTCTGTGCTGCTTCTCCTCCAGACATCGAGGGTCATTTGAGAGATAGTCCCAGTCCCAATGAGTTTATGAATGACATATATTCCTCGTTTGCTCATAAAGAGACTACAGTTGCGTAAAAACATTGGCTCATTCAATGATAACGGGCAGATGAATGAGAGCGGAGCATAGGCACATATAGCAGAGAACACGGGCTGGGCTGGTGCAGGTCGGCCCAGCGCGTGAAACTGAGAGGAATGACGGCGGCGCAGAGTCTAAAGAGAGGACAGATCGTAGTTTACTATATGCTCTCGAACAATTTTAGAACAGAAAGTTTGCAGTTGCTGACAGGCAGCTTTTGTGAAACAGCACGAGAAGGCTTTCTTTTAAGGTGGACCGGAGCATTTACGCTGGGAGTCGCAAACATGTGAGTAATCTTATTTTTAGATCGCAAAGGCATAAATTTGGGAGCGTTTGCGAAGAAAATGGTCGCGATTTCGAGCCCAGAATATACTTCAAGTAAAAAAAAAAAAAATGCGTTCATCTCAGCTTTATATTGATGGATTTTCATTTATTTTTAACAAAAGAAAAATTTGCAGCGGGCCATTTAAAAGTGGCCCGCGGGCCGTAGTTTGGACACCCCTGTTCTAAGCCTAATGACCTAGCCTGGCTAATGCCAGACTGCTGTGTGTGCTTTTTGAACGTCACAGCAGTCTGGGGACCGTGGCCAAAACCTTAGCATGGATTTGGGGACTAATCACAGAACGAGGAGGGACAGCAAGACGATGATGCGCTATTTGACATACGGACGCTTGTAGTTTGTTTAGGAAAAAAAAAAAAGTGTATTTACGGATCCAACATGACAGCAGCAGACGCGACGCCATCTTTCGATCAGCTTTAGAACGTGTTCTAAATAGTTTAGCTCGAACGTTTACAGTAGGTACGTCATATGTCATCTGATACCATGATACAATTGGCTATGGCTACGTGCAGACGCATATGATAGGCATTTGCAAATGTGAACATCTCACATTTGTGAGATGTTAATTTAGTGGTTGAACATCTCACTGTATAGACATCAACTACCTCATGGACCGACCACAATACATGCGGCTGCGCAGCTGTGAGTCTGAGGGGAACGACCTGGAGTACCAGTCAGTTATCATGGACTTTGTGGACTGGTGTGAGCCCAACCACCTGTGCTTGAACACCAGTAAGACAAAGGAGATGGTGATCGACTTCAGGAGGAAGTCACTACCGCACACACCGCTGAACATCCAGGGGGAGGACATTGAGGTGGTGGACAGTTTCAAGTACCTGGGTGTTCCCTCAACAATAAACTGGACTGGTCCCACAACACCAACGCCCTGTACAAGAAGGGCCAAAGTCGCCTCCACCTTCTGAGGAGGTCCTTCGGAGTGAGCAGGCCTCGGCTCAGGACTTTTTATGACTTTGTGGTAGCCTCTGCTATCCACTACGTTGTTGTGTGCTGGGCCCCGGGAAGCACAGAGCGGGACAAGAACAGACTGAAATAGCTGGTCAGGAGGGCCAGCTCCGTCTTGGGCTGCCCCTGGACTCTGTGGAGGAGGGGAGGGACTGGAGGATGTTAGCCAAGCTCACCTCCATCATGAACAACACCTCCCACCCACTGCACGGGACTGTAGAGGAGCTGAGCAGCTCTTTCATTGGAAGACTGAGGCACCCGCAGTGCACTATGATGTAAACCTGCACTGCTGATACTGACTATAACATTATTTTAAGTCGGTTTACTTATTATTATTTACTGTTTACACTTTTTGTCCCCACAAAGTCCTTGGTAGTCACTGTATATAAGATATCACTATTTACTATTTAATTGTTGTTGTTTATTTCACATTTCCTGCATATTTGCACACCCTGAGCGTTTCTAAGAGCTGAATTAAACAAGTATATTTCTCCATTGTGAGATCAATGAAGGCGACCTAATCTTATCTTAGTTGTAGCGCCCAATAACGGCTATGGACAATCGTAAACCACACCTCTCAAGAAAATGAATTGGTGGTCCCAGACTATCACTTGTGATTTTAGTCTGGCGTTAGCCAGGCTACTAATGACCTACACGACACCTGAGTTTCAGTCTGAACGGCCCTAATCTCAGTTGATCACTGCTAATTACCTGCCTATTGATCTGTCCTGGGCTGAGTTTCAGCCTCATTAACATGACAGAGGCCTGCCAGCTTGGCACGTTAAAGATCGTTATACAGGGGGACAAATGAAATCTAAGCCCGCCATTCCTGTTCATCAAGGGTTCTCCTTCACAAAATGGCTTCTTTCACTCCTCGTTTAAACCAACATTTTTCTTTAGATAAAATCTTGACCTCTCCGTCCTGAAAGGAGTGGTTGGAGGCTTTGAGGTGGAGGTGCACAGCCGACCGCAGGGAACGCCGACTGCTTTCCTGCAGTGTTGAGAAAGCCTCTTCTGTAACATGTAAACTTGTTTAGTTTCTCCAATATAATGTTCTTTGCATTCTTCTCTTTGCGACAAATAGAAAAAATAAACAGAGTACTTTGTTTGTGGCTCGGAGTTTTGTCTTTGGGATGAACACATTTTTGTCTCAGTGTGTTCACTGGTTTGTGGTAACTGAAATCTTGTGAGACTCCCTTCTTCTGCATTCTTAAACAGATTTCTGTGTTAAGGCTCATTTAACACATGTTGTGTTAATATTAACACGTGTTGTGTTAATATTGTGTTGGTGTTGAAACTTCTGTGTAAAAATGAAATTACACAAAATAACACATCTCGTGTTAAATTATTATCCAATCACGTTGCATGTTTACAATAACACACTAATGTGTTAAACTGTTGTCCAATCACGCACTGCTTGAATCTTCAGCTCGATCTGACATTTTCCCTGACCTGGAGCAGAAAGGAGCGCCAAGTCAACACTTACAAGGTAAGCGAGCATTACTTGTTCATATTTCACATTTTCCGAAAACTGTTTTCTTTATGTCGTCAGTTTGCCATTCGCGGTAGAAGTTGTTTCTTTGGTAAAAGCAAGTCAACCGTAACTTATGCTAGCTAGCTTCCTCCGGATACAGTGACTGAGCCTGGCTGCTATAAACCAAACGCAGAGTCTGCGACATAAAACTTAGGCCGCATTGAACGTTATTATCTTCGCCTCCGCGGGGCTGAAGCGAGACCGCAGACATGTGTGCAGGTGCGGGGCAGCAGCCTCCTCTGTCACCGCCTCACACGCCTCCTCCCGGGCTGACTGCGCTCTCCTTCTGCCCTCGCTCCTGGCCGAAGTGCGGACGACAGTCTGAGCAGATTAAGATAGGAGCTCTTGGCACTTATTATGAAGGCACATCGGAGATTATAGAATTTACATTAATATTAAATCAACACTGCCACAAAACTCTGGTAAAATCATTATCTAAAGATTGATTGTGAAACGTGTGCCATAAATATGCTAAAGTAGGGAAAGCAGTTATGAAAATTAAACTTAAAAAGTTACATAGGCTGACATTTTTCCCTCACTAAAACAATTTCTTCTCTACAGATTGTAAAATGGAGGCCTGAGTGTGACGTCAACAGGTATATGCTCTGTAAATTATTTAAATGAGATGGTCATAAAAAAAAAACATGTATATTGTCTGAATATGTCCTGTATTACTAATCTGTCCAATGTGTATTGCAGTTGCATTTAGTCTGTACTATGTACCTGTATTGCAGATTCATAAACAGTACCAGTCGTCAGAATAACAAGCCTCCAGTGGGACCTTCTCTGTTGATGACCCTAATACAAGAGGGGGAGTTGCCATCAGAGATCATGGTGAACTATTTTTTTGTGATACAGTCTAGGGCTGAACGATTAATTGCATTTGCAATTTTATCGCGATATGACACAACGCGATTTCGTAATCGCAGGGCACGCGATTTGGGACGTGAATGGAGCAGCGAGATATGGCAGCAAAGTCCGCTCCGCCGCGTGCTTTTGTTTACGTCTCAGTCTAGTTCAGGTGCGCGGTAGATTGTGGATGTACAGTGAAAATATCAGCGTTTATCATGCAGCCACCGCGAAGGACTATTGCTTTCTTCTCCGTTAGCTGCAGCGCTAATCACGCCATTCTCTCGCTGCTACTACACGCTCTGATGATCACAGAAACTACCTCACCTCCGGATTCACACGTCTCTGCCTCCGTAAGTGAGCCTGTGCTGCTTGTAAGAGTAAAGATTCGTGTGTGGCTCAGTTTAGGAGGCTTATGATGGGAATGTTGTGGATAAAGAAGTTATCTCAAAAGCATAATGACGGTTCATGACCATAACGTATCCGCGGAGGCGATGTGCCATGTGCCTTTATTTACCTTTACATCTACCGCATATGCGCTCCGTAGGTAGTACAGACGCTAGATATTAACACTAAACTGCTGTATGAAAGTGTTGGAAACTACAATCCGAGGCAGGACTCCGTGTCATGTCTTATTTTGCTGAGGAAATGCGCTGTTTACGCTGAAATGTCACTAAATGGCTGCGAGTCAAAGAAAGTAAAACGTGTCTGTGTTTGGCACCTCATGTCTCCGTCTCCTTGTGTCACTGTTTCTTCATATTGTCCAAAGTTACATCCCAAAACCAAAATGCTGCTCCCAGTTCCAGTGTGTTTTGGCGTGTGCTCCATCTGGCCTCTCCGTGTCCATCAATAACGCGCATCTGAAGCAACTACGAGTCGCAGCTCAGACAGGGATTTGATGGCCGAAATAATAAATAATTTATTTTGTATTAAATGGGAGTTTGATTTCCTAAAACTTTTCCAACTAGTTAAAGCAGACGTTTGTTTGCAGACTTTTCCTGCACTTTAGTATGGGTGATGTTACTGACTGGATCAGTGAGTTTTATCTTCTTTTTTTTTTAATATCTATATATATAATGTATCATTTATTTATAGACTGTACTGTTAAGTTTTTAAGAAGTGCAGTCCACATGTTCACACATTTTGGATAGGTCAGGCAACAATTTTGTTTGCTTTATTGTTGCAATTTTCACTTCAAATGAATCTAATATTGTTTGTTATGAAACAGACTGATTTATTGCTTGTGTTAGGTGAAAATACATGAGAAGAGGACCTTGCAACAATAATCGCATATTTAATCGCAATCGCAATATTTAAGAAAAAAAATCGCAATTAGATTATTTTCCAAAATCGTTCAGCCCTAATACAGTCAAATAAGAATTCAGACCATGCTTGATATGTGAGCTTTTCTTATTCTTTGCTCTTTCCCAGCCATCCTTCAAAAATCCAAACAGATGATACTGTAACTTCCACTTCAAGATGGATTTGGTGAGTATGAACTCTCCGAAACTTCTAACATTCTGTAAACCTATCTCACAATTGAATTTGTCGTATGTGTTTTCCTAGAGTCTTGTTCCTCCTGAGCTCTTCAGCATTGACCTACTACCTCTGCATCAGGGTGTGCTAATGGATCACTCGCTGTGCAGAAGTTGCTCCAAATGGTGAGAGTGAGTTTTACTATTCATTTCTGAATATTTGTGGAGTCTTTGTAAAACATTTAAACATAATTTGCTTCATCCGTTGTACAATATAGAGAAATATTTATAATGTGTTAACTTCATAAGTATTCAAATGTTAATGTATTGTGTCGTTGCTCAGACTGGAAAAAGCATTAAAAGCCCTTTTGGAAAAATACCGAGAGGCAACCAACCAGCAGGCCAGCCCAGGACAAACCAACAAGCCAGCCCAGGACACCCACAGCAGAATCCCCACAGAGGACATCCAACAGCAGAGGACATCCCAACAGCAGAGGAATCTCAACAGAACAGGACTTGCCAGCACCACTGCACTGAGCAGCACCAAAGCACAGAACAACAGTCGTCATCCAAACGAGTGATGAGTACCAAAGACTGTTCTAAATGTGCTGTGTTTGTAATCTGAACCATTTAAGTTTAGTGTTAAATTATGATTGTGTAGTATGTAAATCAGGACTTGGCCAACTAGCCTAATCTTTAGATTTTCATTTCGATTGACAAGAGTTAATGGATCAGTGTCTAACACATAACTTAGATGCAAAATCACATCACAATTAGACAACAACTTAAAACAAACTACATTGTGGCTTGTGAACATCCCTATTTTTTTTTTGGTAACATTTGGCACAATGCTATTGACTTTAGTATGGTGTACTGTAAACTTAAGGACTATGGTAAACCTGAAAAATGCAATTTAAAAAAATGTTTTTTCAAACATCCTCCATGTTTTCAAACCAACTGTAGAGATTCTTTTATGTGTTCACATTTGTGATTTGCTAATACATAATAAATAAGAATTACTTTTAATTATATTGTTTGTGATTATTGTAGTGTAATTCCTGCATGTATAATATTCATTCTAGGGGTAAAATACAATGAAATACAAATAACACACTTTTTAACACAAAATGTGTTAAAAATGCACATCAATGTGTCTAGTTAAGGACAACACAACATGTGTTGTTTTTAACGCTGTGTTGAAATGTTTAACACAAAAAATGTGTTAAATATCTCAACACACTGACTGTGTTAAAAACAACACATGTTATGCAGTCCTTAACTAGACACATTGATGTGCATTTTTTTTTTAACACATTTTGTGTTGTTTTCAACACATCTGTTTTAAGAGTGTGGGCTCTGTAGTCTGTCTGTCCTGTTCTTTAGGTCTTTTTGCCCTTTGCGCTTTAGTGAAAGACCAGTTAGGATAGCCACAGCTTGAGAGGGCTCTCTGGACTGTAAGGACTTGGTTCTTTTGTATCACGCTAGAACAGTTATTTGGATATGGCCAAAGCATACACTGGAGGTAGAAGTTGTCTCAAAGAAAAGGCCTTTATTGCCGTTGTTCCTAGTTACAAAGCAGTATAACCAGCTGGTGACTTCAGAGAAAGAGAAGAAGTGAAGTCCAGACCCCGTCGACAGTTGTCTTTTATCCTAGTCTTGCACTTCTCTACGCAGAGAGGGTGACTGCCTATCAGTGAGTCCGTTGTTTGTGTCTATGTGTTTGTATATTATCTGTACTTCACGTTATGTTCAGAATGATTATGGTGTTGACCGTTGTCTATCAGCTAATCTCACTGACATGGTCTTCTTGTTCTGTAGCGTGTAATCAAAGCATGAGTCAGGAGCCTGTTCAGATTGCGTTACAATCCTTACAGGACATATTGCTCTTCTGGGTAAAGCTCTCTTGAAATAGAGCTTTTTGTCAATTATTTCTTCCTTTTAGCTTCAGAAGGTAATTTATGATTTTCTTCCTGTAACCTCTGGTGTGTGAAGCCATTTATGGTGAAACTGAGTTTGCGATTTTTAAATCATAATGAAAATCAAAAGTACCAAAAAGACCCTGATCCAAAGTTTACACACCTCAGTTCTGTGAACAGTATTGCCCCTTTGCATGAATGACAGCTTGGAGTCTTTTGGAGTTCTGTATATAATCTAAAGGTAAAGCAGTCCATTCCTCTTGATCATAAACCTTTGATCAGGGTCATTTTTTGGTACTTTCTTTTTTCATTATGATTTAAAAATAGCAAACTCAGTTGTTTCACCATAAAAGTGACCCATCATGGATTCCAGGGTCACAAGTCGGCTGACTCACTTTCACGCAAATTGAGAAAAAAGCGTATTTTCTGAAAATGGGTGATTTTCGCTTTTTTTTGCAGAATCTGTTAGTTGAGATCAAGCCAGATCAAGCCAGTGGTTCCCAACCTGGGGGGCAGACCCCCCAAGGGGGGGCGCCAGGGATTCCAGAGAGGGCCCAGAGCGTTGCCTGGTCAGAGGGTCAGGTCATAAATAATGATAGTATTTGAGCAAAATAAATGCTCTAAAGTCATCAAATGTGACTGAGTAAGGACTACTCAGTGCACTAATGATCGTGCACTGAGAAAAGTGTTGCAAGCACAACTTTGAATCTAAGTACCTTTTATTGCAATTTTGGACTTAAAATTTAATCTTATGCTTTTAATATTGGAGAAATTATTTCAGTTTACTAATATGAGAACAGTATTGAGAATGAGGAGTCACGTGCCGAGTTGGGGTGATTTGGGGGGGGCTCTGAGCCTGTCAGCCATATTGGAAGCCGATTGGGGGCACGCCCCCAGAATTTCACGCATTCCTCATATTCCAGAGCACTTTAAATTTTGCACAGTTATGTTTTCGGAGAGACAGAGACGTATCTACAAATACGACAATGAAAAGGAAGAAAGTAAAGCAATGCAAAGAGATAAGGCGAAAGAAAGGGACCTTACAGGAACAAGCTCATACCAAGCGCAAAACAGCGGTATTTGAAGAAGCTTGCGGACATCCAAAACATCAACACACGAGCTCCCTGCAGCGGAATGGCACAGAGACCTGGACCATTTACCCCCACGCACATACATGGACATAGTAAACTACCTTGTATTTGGTGTGAGTTACTACACGATGCAAGTCTTTGGAAAGTTATGAGACTTTCTGCTGTGGCTGGGTGCAGGACTTGGCTCTACAAGCCTCCCGCTGGTGAAAACAGCGTTGTACTGGCAAAAGTAACTTTCTTCACATGCGTTTTAGTGTGTTGTCATTACATTGCATTTAGCGGACACTTCTTGACCAAATGACAAAGTAATAAAGTGCGTGTTTCGTAAACACTACATTGTTACGAGATGTTCAATGTACACAAATGTTTCCAACATGTTTTGACAGGTCAGAGACTAGTGCTCCTCGATGCTGTGTCCATTTCTGTAACCTAAAAAAAACTGTCCCATTGTTCCTACGTTTTCCATGTCTATCGTGTGAGGTATTGGAGCAGTTTTTAACGCAGCAGTGACTTCCAGGCGGTAAAACAGTGTGGAATAGCAAGAACCTCCGCTACCACCGCGTTAAGAACACACGTAAACAATGTGTATTGCCGCTGGACGGCTTCCATCATGGCGACGAGGGGGGATCGGCGGGGGGCTCTGTGCCGTGACGACAACTCCTCATTCTCAATACCCACAAATAATGTGTTTGTGTGTATTGAAATCAATTTAGAACAAATATTTGTGGCAGTGCTGCGCTTCTTAAATCTGAAGCTATTAATAAGCGTTTATACAAAGTAAATTCCACTGGGCGGGAGTTTGCTTCCGGTTCAGACCGTTTCGAACCACCAGCTTGTTGTTGAGGGCGCTGACGTACACTGCGCCGCTGAGCAAGCCATGGACATGATCTTGTGGTTTCCCGTGAAATCCAGCTCAAAGTAAGTTTCCCTCAAGATTTGTTTAATATGGTGCTTTCTCTGTAACGTTTGCTGTGTATTGATCAAATATACACAGTCTGTGGTCAAATCGTTGTTTCATTTTCTTGGCAATTCGTGTCCAAAATGACTTCTTTTTTAAGCCTAACTCGCTACTCTAGTCCCTAACAAAATAAAAAATGTGCCAGAATGATCGTCCTACACGTTCGTTGTTTAGCAAAGTGATTTGTGTTAGGACTCGTACAACCCTTTACATTTTCTGAACCATAATAACAGGCGAAGTTCTCGCAGTTTTGAGCTGCTAACTACTAGCTAGCTGTTGCTAACGGTACACTGCTAGCATAACTAGACCAAAGTCGCCACTGTCCTGCCTTCTCTTGTTGCCGGAGGGGCAAGTGGAAAATACAGACGGCAACGTGCCCCGACATTTATTAATCTTCGATTATTTTCTACCAATACATACTTGGTGACAGTTAATGTCCCTGCAGACATCCCTAGTTTCACTTTTATGTCCGCCTTTTGCTGCACTACTCTACGGCTTAGCGCAGCAGCTACGAGCGCAGGTCAGAGAGAGGACCGAGGAGGAGAGCTCAGCAGAGTGACTCGCGAGGAGGAGACAGGTGGAGAGCATGGTGGTGTAGAGGCAGACAACAGTTCAGCATGTTTATTCCTACCTGGGATCGCTCTGATTTCCTCGCGGTCAGAAAGTTGCTTGTTATAGCAGAACGCTAATGTTAAGCTAACAGCTACTGCATGTTGTCAGTGTTATGACCCGCACCGTAAAGTTTCCATAAATTCCATGATAAATGCCTTTTTAAAAATGTTTTTCTTATGCTTACAGATTGGTCAGTGGAACTGGTCTTGAGCAAATGAAAGGTGGAGCTCTTGGTCAGAGGCTCAAGCCAATAATCATTAAGGTATGCATTGTTTACACAGTAAGTCTTTGACTTGATTAGAATTCTTTTGTAATGACTAAAATTGTTTTCATGTTTTTCTGAGTTTGACTTTGTACTAGTTTAGTGTTTATCATTGTGTTGCAAGTAGAAGTTTAAGAAGAAATAAAGTACAGCTAGTTTCTAAACCAAAATCCCTCCATTTACAGTATCAGTCAACAAAAAGAGCCATTTCATCAGAAATGCTACACATACATTTATCTGACATTAAAAAAACATTCAAGAAATTGAAGGGGCAGGGTATTTGGCAAATCATAACCATGGTGTAATTATATAGATTATGTCCCTTGTTTAAAATATGCTTCTCATGTTGTCAGGAATAGTATCTACATCTGTAACATTTACTAGCTGCTCTAAATATGATCAAAATTGAAAGAAAACCTGTTTAGTAAAATTCCTTATACTGAAAAGTGTATAAAATTGAAGTAGACAAATAATTTAATTTTCATTGAATAATAATCAATGAACTCATCAAATAATAGAATGTGTCAATAAATAATTTAAATAATCATTACAATTAATAATAAAAAAGAAAAATTCTATTTAATTTTATGTTGTAAGTAGGTGCAGTATGGCCACTCCTCGAACCAAATTAACTTGCGTTTTTTATGATCTAATCCATTGCTCTGCAGAGGGATCATGAAGTTTGCAAATAGACACTTTTTTTTTTTTATTTGACCAGAGAATCGCAAGTTCTGCCTCTGAGTTTGAGGAATGAGTTTGACAGATAGCTGGGCTAATAAGTTTAGAGTTCAGAGAATCTTTCTTTTGCTCATGATTAGTGATTTTATTATATATAAAAAAACTATGTTTACTCTTTTTAAATCATGACAACATAAACTTCCCAAATGGCCCTGATCAAAAGTTTACATAACCCTGTACTTAATGAGTACCTGTACATCAATGACAGCCTGTAATGTTTTGTGGTAGTGGATGAGGCTCTTGATTTTCTCAGATAGTAAATCTGCCTATTCTTCTTGACAAAAAACCTCCAGTTCTTGTAAAATCTTGAGTTGTCTTGCATGAACTGCACATTTGAGATCTCCTCATTAACAGCAAGTGTTTTTTTTTACTTAAAACTGGAGTGGTGAGCAACAAAAATGCAAAAATGGTTGTACTTCTGTTGAAAGAGAAATCAGATGGAAAAAGAATGTTTCAAAATGTAACATTGACAAATATATATATATATATATATATATATATATATAATATATATATATATATATATATATATATTTACATTTAATTGTGTTCACAACTTTATTAATTTTGTGAAAAATAAATGTTGACATGGAAAAGCTTCAAAAGGTTTTATTCTTTCAGAACACAAGCATATTGGTATAAATGTTTTAAAGGGGCTCTGTGGAGTTGAGCAGTTTTGTGCTCGCAATTGCCCCTCAGGCCAAACGCGTAACTGCAGCCTCGATGATAAGCTCGTGCATGAGGCGCTCAGGCTTTAGGAGCACCAAAATAACAGTCCCGTCCTGGTCAATTTACAGATTTGCAGGCATGACTTAAACTGAGGTAAGAAACGTTACTGTTTTGTAAGATATTTAGACCAAATCAGTTTGAGTGAATGTTTTCCAAGATAAAATACTTGAGCAAATGCAGCAAAGTGAATCGAGTGAAGAAGCCAAATAATACGAATAATTGACGTTTGAAGGAGAAAAAAAAAAACTTGTATACTTTGTATGCATAAACGCAGACCTAATTGAAATAATAAAATAATTCCACTGGTAGAAATGCTACTAGGAAAAGTCAAAATTGTCTCTTCAATTTCCTGGGCCCAAAGTCAGCGTAGCTAACTCGTAAACTATATTGTAAACGGCACATGTTCACTTTTTGTAGTCGTTTCACTGCTTATAAATCCGTGACAGTCATGCTTATTTTGCGGCCAAGAAAAGCTAACATTAGCAGCATTATTTATGCCATTGTAAATACAGCACCATTACCACTGTTACTACTCAAATGTTTTGTAGGTACAGCACAATTACTGTTATTACTGACACTACTAGCCTGCTACTAATACTACACAACTTCTCTGTAGGTATAAAACTATTAGATCAACTATTTTGGTAACTTCCAAATATGATTATTTTATGGCTTGTTTCAGTGAAGTTTGTACAACATGCACGGACAGTCGGACACCGTTGTTTTGAAGCATCAACACTTTTCCTCCACGTATTTAGTCATAATTTCTTACCTTTCAAGCAAAAATAAGCTGCGGGTCTTTTGAGAGATTCTCAACATTTTCCGATGTTTACTCTGGTTCTTTGCCTACGGCGATCAGACTCGACTTTCGCCTTTTTTGTCACACTCGAATAAACTCTTCGTTTCTTTTCGTTATTTGGGGTCTGGGCTGGAGTTTCGATGGTGCTTGAAGCCGGTCTCCTCTTATTCTCCGCTAAATCCATCCTTCTGAAGTTACCACTCGCGCTGCAGCGTCAGTATAGAGGAGATACAGCTAACGCTACAGCTAACGCTACAGCTAACGCTACAGCTAATGCTACAGCTAACGCTACAGCTAACGCTACAGCTAACGCTACAGCTGAGCGTGAACGCGCATTACGCATTACGCTGTTTGCTTGTTCGACCCGAGCATAAACTATTTAAGTGACTTTACAGGCATATAGAGGCAATCGCGGTGAAAAGGCCAGGGCTCATTCTACTCACCAGGGCATTGCTGGAGCATGTATGAGGAAGAAATTTTTAATTTGTATACATTTATTTGTGGTTAAACTTATGTATAGTCCCTTTAAAGTAATTTAAAGTTTTTCAGAGCTAAAATTCTTGGCAAAGATGATAATCTCAGTTGTTTTGTAATTCTACTAGAAAACATGTTGGGGGAGAAAATATTAACTCACAGAAATGTAATTGTTTAATCAGAGCAAACAAATGCTGGGATTTAAAAAAATCTTAAAATAGTTTTATAATTTCATTAGAACACTAACATGGCTCAAAGTAATTTCATTGCTTCATCATAACACACAATTGTTGGGGGAAAACGATAATCTTAAAGCAATGTCCTTTGTTTCTTTTGAAGTATTTGTTGTTTTATCTGTAAGCATAAAACGACAAAAGTTGTCAGAACAAAATTGGGGCAATAGAACCACTTACGTCATTTTTTATGCTTTAGATCTAAGCACCACTTTTAACAGTGTGTGTGCGTTCTTCTTTCCCTCTGGTCAAATGTGTTTATGTTGGGATATGTTGCTAGTTGTCATTGTGCATGTGTCACTTGTTTTTGGCCCTTGGGCTGTAGAGGTGGGCTCTATGGGAAGTGGATTTATGCAAGAGACATTTATTTATATATAACGGCTTTACAGCGGGTATGGCTTATTTAAATGATATGTAAATGAGCCCATTGTCACTCCCAGCAGCAGAGAGAGGTGAGAACTGCAAAATCTTTAGAGGCCGTTTGGAGCTTTTTGTTTTATTTATTTATTTATTGGTTTATTTGGTCGGGACAGTGCAATGAACATACACGGGTCTCATGCATGTAAACACGCCACGCCGGATTGCTAATTTTCATCCGTCGTGCCTCATTCATCCTGGCCTATTGTACATGTTTTTAGTGGTAGGGGAAACGGAGTACCCGGAGGAAACCTACACAGACACAGGGAGAACATGCAAACTCCACACAGAAAGGCCCCGTCCTGGTTGGAATCGAACCCGAGACCTTCTAGCTGTGAGGCACGAGCTCTAACTGCTGTGCCACCGTACAGTGAGTCCCTACCTTCAAATGACCACTACTTCTCCAAATATGATCAGATTTCCATGTGTTACACATCGTCGGAAAGCTTGGAGGCTACACTTTCTGAATCTGTGTCCAACTCAAAATGCCCCAAAACTGACTTTTTTACTCATTGTGATGGGTCACAAATGGCTTCACACAACCACTGACTATGAGTGAAAAAAACACTTTTTGTATTATCTTTCATATGCTTTGAAAGATATAGTAAAAATTCTGCCAGGGTACTGTATGTAAACTTTTGAGCACAACTGTAAATAGTGATTAGGGGGACATTTTGGACACAGCCCAAGACACAGCAGAGGCATCAAAATCGCCACACTGTATTTTCAAACATTATAGCAACCGTTTGAGCACGTGTTGGACTAGTTCATCATATTTGCTGCACAGAGCTGAGATAAGGTATCTGAGAGTGAAGCAAACCCAGTGTTCTGTCATGTTTCTGGAAATAAAAGGGGTGTCTAGCTAGTCAGTTAGTGATGGGGTTTATGTAAAATGAGAGCCCAATCTCTGGAGGGGTTTGTTTCAAAGAGTCATGCTGCTTTGGTGTTTAGCTGTTTCTTGTATCCGTTCATCCGTACATCTGAGTAAAGATTCATAACACCAGAAGAAAAAGGTTGGACTCTTTTCATTCATTAAAAGAACCGTTTAAGAAAATCAGATTTGGTCTTCAGAGTGGGTTGAATTGCAACAGATGATGAAGTTTAGTCATTACGATGTGCACAGCGACATTTTACAGCGAGGTATAACAAGATGAGAGTTTACTCATCTATAATTCATGGCGAGACAAAGTAAACCGCTGATAGATTCGGGCTTACGGGGAACTTACTCTACATAGTAGCTTCCGTAGATGGGGTCGTCGATCTTCTCCCAGCCATAGGGCAGTTCTGTGGAGGAGACAGAAAAAAACAAGATGGCGTTCAGACTGAGAGTGAGAGAATGAGAGTGTTTGGGCTCTAAATTAAAGGGCCGGGCTCAGACAACATAAATTTCAGCCAGACGCTCCCAAAGTGGTGCTTTAATGAGCAGAGACTAGACTTCGATCTGAGGGATTCACACAACACACCCGTCACAGATGTCAATACAAACAGGATGGGACAGAAGGATGTTCCCAGACCACTATTCTCACACTGGCTACAACCCCTGTGAGCGCTAAAGCGACTGTGTGCAGCAGGGATCTCACAGGCCTGCTCCTGATGGGTCGCCCCAGGGACATGAAAGGATGGGTCAAATTTCCCTAGGGGGACAATAAAGTACACCTTCAGTTTAACCTTAACCAGGTGGAGACTGGCATAGAAATAGATAGTGCTGATTCACACTTGTCTGTCCAGAGATCAGCACTAGACACTTGGTCTTAGGGCTGCATGATTTTGACAATTTTTGGACAAATATTGCAATTTTTTAGATTTGACACATTTAAAGGTATAAACTGCTAAAATGATGAGTGAAGGAAGTCGTATTAGACAATATGTATACTCGCTCAAACTGCCCCACATTAGAACAATACACAAATATAGCCGCAAAGCGGCGATTATCGGCCCTCGCCGACCGTCCTGCTCAAAGCAAGGGGGCGCATCGCGCCCTTTTGTCTCCCTCAATCTAAAATTACAGTATTGCTACTGCCTTTATGTTTGTTTTTATCTTTTTCCCTAGGGTCTTAGTTTTAGGATTTTTGGAATGCGCTAACGCGCACTCTGCGCACAATTTTGACATTATACAGAGAAAAATTAGTATGAATTTGTATCACACTATATCTGCAAACTGAAGCACATTTTTACATTTTACTTAGGGTTGCGGCTGCGCCGCAGAACATCCACAAAGGTTATCCAAGTACTTTGGATAACCTTTGGTTCCTCACTTCTCGCTGAATTATGGAATTAAACATTTTTCTTCATTGCTACGGCAACACCGTGAAAAATATGGCATGGGTGTCATTGACTTTTCTGATCGGAACCACCAAATAGAATTTTGTGCCAAATTATTTTAATTTCGTAAAAGTAAATTTTGTATTCTCCATATAATTCCTATAGGGGTTGCTATCGCGCCCAATTTGAATTCAAACTTTATTTATAAAGCGCTTTTCATACAAAATGTAACACAAAGTGCTTTACAGTGCTTATAAAATCATTAAAATCGTCCCCACCAGCAAATATACATAAATAACAACAACCCCCACCTCCCCCACCCGCACACACAGACACACAGACACATATACATACAGACAGCCCAGCAGTTAAAAGTCTTAAGTAAAAATGGACATAAAGTGGGGTACATAAGGCTGAGTACAGATGAACCGAAAGAGGAAACACCATCCAAGGAGCCGTCTGCACCAGGAGCAGCCCATCGGCCACAGCCACAGAGCGCCAACACAGGGCGCCCGGAGGAGGTGTAGGAGAGACGTCCAACCTCCATCCAGGCACCCACAGGAGAGCGCCCGCACGGCCACAGCCAACCAGCACTCCCGGGGCAGAGGGCTCCCTCAGAGGAAACACTGGGAGAACATAAAAATAAAAGATACATTAAAAACAGCTAAAACTCGGCTAAAAATGTGAAATAACACAAGATAAAAAGAGTGAAACTAAAGAAATAATTGTATAGAACTAAAACAGATAAATAAAGTTAATATAAATAAATATCAGTTAAAAGCTAAACTAAAAAGGCGGGTCTTGAGTCTGCTCTTAAAGACATGAACGTTCTCTGTGGTCCTGAGCTCCTCCTCAGGTCGTTCCAGAGGCGAGGGCCATAATATTGGAAAGACGCCTCGCCGTGAGTCTTTCTGTTGACTTTAGGAATAACTAGGAGACGCCTACCGGAGGAGCGCAGGGACCGCGAAGGCTCATAAGGTAAAAGCAGTTCTGAAAGATAAGAAGGACCAAGAAGAAGAAGATCTTTATTTATATAGCTCCTTTCACAGACATGGTCACAAAGCGCTTTACATGAGAGCATTTTACATTCACTACATACTCGGTGGTGGTAAACTACGTTAGTAGCTTCAGTTTCCCCTGGGGGAGACTCACAGAAGCGCTGTCACAACTGCATACATCTGCGCCAACGGTCCCTCAGACCACCTCCATGCATCACACACACATCATTCATCCTGGCCTATTGTACATGTTTTTAGTGGTAGGGGAAACCAGAGTACCCGGAGGAAACCTACGCAGACACGGGGAGAACATGCAAACTCCACACAGAAAGGCCCCGTCCAGGTGGGAATCGAACCCGGGACCTTCTAGCTGTGAAGCGAGAGCACTAACCGCTGTACTACCGTGCTGACCAAGACCATTAAGACATTTAAAAACCATTAAAAGCACTTTAAAATCGATCCTGAAACACACGGGGAGCCAATGCAGCGACTCTAAAACACTCACTAACGCACTCTTCTTGTCGTACACGTCCCGTGCACATACATATATCATGCAAAAATGAACATTGTAATTGTACAGAGCCCGTCAGTGACCCAGGACCTCTACCATGAGGTAGGAATGTGCGAGCGCTTTCCGAAAATATATAGTTTATGGTTCCTGCGTAAGCGGGAACATTGTTTTCATTTGTTTCTATCTATCTATAGAAACAATCTATCTAAAAGTCACAGATTTTGCCCCAAAATTCGAACCCGATCCGACACAACTTTTGATTATTTTGGTATAACCGCACACGTAGTCGGTAGTTAAATCACTGGGATATCACTCCGCTGCGGGCATCGCCATAGCAACGCATAACACAGCTGAATCAGACAAACGCTTAATTAGTGACTGACATGAATGAGATGGATTTTGTGGTTAATTTCAAAATTTTGGACAAAACAAAACTTTTGATGAATGGGGAATAGAGGAGAGCAAGCAGCTAGGTTAGGCTTCTGTTCATAAAATATGAGCTTTCTATTTCTAATGAAAACGGTTAAGGCTATTCATTATTTTCAGACGTACATAAAATGATCCCTGCACTTAAGCATATTTGCTGGATTAGTAAAGTCACATATAAAAGTTTCAGTTCGTGGGGCCGAGGTGTAAGCGACTCCACTGCAGCTGTTTCCATAAACAGTCGAGATCGTTGAGCTACAGGTTGCTAGCTAGCTAGCTAGCTTTAGGTTAAACAGCGTAAAAGTGAAATAACTCCTGCCCAGGAGCCGCATATCGGTGTTTACTTCCACGGAAAAGTGCAGGTTAGTCCTGTTGTGTTGTGATTCAGCGATGCAGCATGCGCTTATGTTGTTTCGTTGAGCCTGACGGAGATCCTCGCAGCAGCGAGAGAATGACTCGCTCTGAGACGAGCGTTCAGACAGTGACCGCTTAAAAGCCCACATAAAATAGTCCCTGTAGTTGGGCATATTTAGCGAGTTTAGTAAATGAAAACATTTGTTATAAAATGTTACGTTTGTGGGACCATGGTATAAGCGGATTAAACAAATCTGAGTCGTGCATTAGACAGTTATAATGCACTCGTGAGGAACATATATTGACTCCAGTCGTGCATTATAACGTCTAATGCACGGCTCCTCATTGTTTAATCCTTACTTATTTGTGCTTCTCCTCATGCACAATCCACTTACACCATAAAGCTTTAGTTTCTCCAGTGTTCCTCCCATCTCTCTGCTTGGACGGCAGCCATGATGTTGTCTTAATTGTCTCCTCCTTGGACCTTTTTTTTGTCTGATTTTATTCCACTTTTCCTCTCTTCTATCTCCTTTCCGCTGGAGAACTGGGTCAAGCAGACTCTGGTTAGACTCCAGTGCTCACTCTCTGGGTTCACTTTTCTACTGAGCCACTGATCGTCGGATATCAGACTTTGGCTCTCTTTAACTAAAGCATTACAGGGGAAAATCGGAGCTAACATGCAACAATACACGCCCACACACTTCCATCTGTTGGTGCCTGAGGAGCAGCCACCGCTGCAGGCTGCAGGGGCTTTATAACCTGCTCCCAAACGGTTCATGTTTCCCGCTCAAACCAATGGGTCATGTTGTAAATGAGTAAGACTGCTCTTGGAAGTACTGTAGTTAGCATCTGGAACAGCAAATCAATCAGAGCTGACAAACACATCAGTCATTGTTTGAAAATGGAGTAAACTGAAATCTTTGGGTCATTCATCTCTCGTAGCTCAGGACGACTCCGCCAAATTCCACGTGTCGTAACAAGCGCATGTGCTGTGTTCACTTAGGAAGGCACAGTGCTAGTTTCCCTTGTATAACTCGTATCTGTTCAGTTCAATTCTTCCACAGGACTCTAATATAAAACAAAAACGATTTCCAAAGTTTGTCCAACTTCTTACAGGAGCAGTAGACCCAAGCGATCCTCAAAAATGAACGAACTACGTGTAGCTCTGTCCTCCGTGTTGCAGAGCCTCACGCTCTAGCATAGTGTACACTCATTTGCATAAAGCCACAATGCAAAGTTTTTGAACAGCAAATTAGCTCTTAAAACAAACTTATTCACATAATCATGGCACAGTGGTGCAGTGGTGCAGTGGTTCAATCAATCAATCAATCAATCAATCAATCAACTGTTATTTGTATAGCGCCTTACAACAGCCAGAAGGTGCACAAGGCACTTTCCAGTTAGTGTTCTCGCTTCACAGCTCGAAGATCCTGGGTTCGATTCCCACCAGGACGGGGCCTTTCTGTGTGGAGTTTGCATGTTCTCCCCGTGTCTGCGTAGGTTTCCTCCGGGTACTCCGGTTTCCCCTACCACTAAAAACATGTATAATAGGTGAATCCTCCAGCTAGGTGATTCTGATCATCAGCCTGGCTCCACATCTGGAGATGGGTCCCCGGGCGCGGCACTGCCGTTGCCCACTGCTCCTTACGGGCCGCCCTAGCGGTATTGAAGGATGGGTCAAATGCAGAGGAAACACTTTCACTACCTTAACCGTAACTTTAATTTACCAAATTCAAACAAATCCAACACAAATAATTTTGGCTTAATTTTCCACTGTGAATTTACCTAATTTACTAAATTACTTATACATTAAATAAATATGATTATCAAATATAATATGAAGTAAACTGAATAGATTGTGATTAGATGCTCACAATATTTGAATAAATTATACTTTTGTGACATTTTGTTTGTTGTGGTGCCTTGTGATTTTTCTATTGTAAAAAGGGTGCCATGGCTCAAAATAGTTGGGAAACACTGACATAAACAAAGAGCTGCTGCTTCATAATGGATAAAAAGGCTTTAGAAACATTATACTGAAAGACAAATCTACTTTTACTCCAGTACGCGAAAAAGAACCTGGTATAGGGCCTTTATTCTGTGGAAATGCCTTTGCACTTAACTACAAGAACACATTCACCTCTGACTGACTCCATCAGCCGAAGCAGGACACAGCTGTTATTAAGACACAGGTGTTATGGCATTTCATGATTTGTTTAGGATAATGCCCAACACACGGTGAAATCCTACTCCCCTGTTCAGCAGGGGGGCTCTGCATGCTCTAATGGCATTAGCAGTGGATCGGTGCTCCTGATAGAAGTCATGGCTGAAACGGCCCAATCAATCAATCAAACTTTATTTATAAAGCGCTTTTCATACTGAAAGGTATCACAAAGTGCTTTACCGATTACAAACAAAACAATGTATCTGGTTTGTCCAATGCAGTTGTTATGTCCATATCAAATAAACTAATAATAATAATAACATTTAAAACCATACGCCCCGCATCATACATCCATACACACATACACGCATATATATATACTGTATATACACACACACACACACACACATACACTAAATAAATAGATGTCAGTTAAAAGCTAAACTAAAAAGGTGGGTCTTGAGCCTGCTCTTAAATACATGAACGTTCTCTGTGGTCCTGAGCTCCTCCTCAGGTCGTTCCAGAGGCGAGGGCCATAATATTGGAAAGACGCCTCGCCGTGAGTCTTTCTGTTGACTTTAGGAATAACTAGAAGACCCCTGCCGGAGGAGCGAAGGGGCCCAAGGTGAAATGGTGCGTTTCAAAGCACATTACCTCAAACGACCTGCTTATCCTCCGGCACAAACACAGCACATATTTGTACTTCCAAGCACCCAAAATTCACAAGCAACCTTTAAGTGTCAGCCCAAACTCATCCAGTCGCGTGCCCTCCCCCTAAAGAGAGAAGAGACAGTTTCCATAGCAACCACCGCTGAAAGTGTTTTTTCCCTTGCCGGAGCTGAAGGCTCGGTCTTGTCTTTATTTCCTCAAGCTGAAATACTCAGAGGATGTTTGCAAGTCCGGATTTGCCATGTATTTTAAACAGTCCACCTCTGAGGGCATGTGAGAGGGACGAGAGTGTCTTGTATCGTTATATTCCTGTCAGAGAAGGGCACTGACATGTGGCCTATGCAGTATTTCCATCAGGTCTGTAGAGATAATGTGATTTTAATGTTTCTCTCTTTATTATAATCAAACACAATACACAAGGAGCTGCCAAAGAAGATGAAAATCAAAGTGCCTTTGAGAAAAACCTTTCGTTCCTCTCTCATAAACTTACAAGCTTTCTGCTTCTTTATTGATTTGCTTTAATTTATCAGGCAAAACATTAAGAACAAATTATTATTGACATTTATCCTCTCTGCACTGGCTTCCCATCAAATTTCGAATTGAATTCAAAATTTTAGTTTTGACTTTTAGCGCGCTGCATGGTCAGGCTCCCAAATACGTGTCTGACCTGCTGTGCCCTTACTCCTCCGGTCGCACCCTTAGGTCTTCGGGCCAGAACCTCCTCACTGTCCCTAGGACCCACTTTAAAACCAGAGGTGACCTGTCCTTTGAAGTTGTTGCTCCTAAACTGTGGAATGACCTTCCTCTGTCAGTGTGACCGACACTGTCGATTCCTTTAAAAAACAGCTGAAGACATGGCTGTATGGACGAGCTTTTAGTTGAAAAGGCTGTGATTGTTTTAATTCATTTGTTTTAATACATTTCTCTGTAACGTTTGTTATTGTTGTGCCCCTGTGAAGCACTTTGTGATTTTATCTGTGAAAGGTGCTATATAAATAAAGTTTCTTCTTCTTCATCTTCTTCTTCTTCTTCTTCTTCTTCTCATGTTGGCCTGAAAGTGCTTCAAGTGTTTTTCAAGTAAGATGAAAAATTAACAAATGAACTGAACTATGTTAAATTTGATATGGATTTGTCTTGGACTAGTGTCTGCACACACAGTTCATACAGACATGAAAGTGCCACAGGGTCTCCAACAGCGTTTCTAAAGTCCCACAGACAGCATTAGGGTAAGTGCTCTTAAGATCACTTCACATATACATTTCTAATAAAAGAAAAAACTAGTAAGCATCCTCCAATATTTAGGTTTCATTGAGAAGGGCCACAGAAGTTGGTACAAAAGTTCTTGAAGTTCTAGTGCCTGATCCTGAAGGCAGTACTTCTCCATGTTCACAGAAGATATTCCTGGACAGTCACAGGGCTGTCTTCACATCAATCACCAATTATTTCCATTGTCACCGTCATAAGTTTCTGTATATTTGATATGTCTTCTACAGAGACTGCTTCAAAGAAGACAGCATTGACTGTCACCAACCTTCAACAGACTCACAAAGATGGCATCATCTGAAAAGTTGGTGATGTTGTTGTTGGGGTGACTATGACCTTTACACTGGGCCAGAGTCAGAGAAGAATCTGTAAAAATATAAGGACATGGAGGAAAGATGCTTCCCCAGGGCAACCTCTGCAGCTGTGAATACAGCTCCTTAATCCAGGTGGTAGGAAACAATCTTGTCACATATACATTTGCAGATGACACCAGTTCTTTTATCTCTCTCACATGAACTACACAAAACCCTGGTCCAGCAGATGTTTGTAGTGATGTGACAACTCCTCTTTACAACTAAACGTCACTAAAACCAAGCAGCTTGTAACTTTTAGCAAAAAGCAGCGTGAACAAGCTACACCGATCACTACAACCATCCAACGGAGGCCAGTTGAGATTGTCGAGGAGTTCCGGTATCTAGGGTAGGAACGGTCAGCAGCGGCAGTACATGTCGAGGACGTTTCATGCCTTTGGAGTAAGGACAACCTCCAAACTCTTTATTATGCTTTGATTGGAAGTGTACTTCTCCTCTGCTGGTTCCACTCAACTAACGTTTAAAATAAAACTCATCTCCAGCACACAGGGAAGGTGTGCACTAGAACAATGGGGCTTCTGTGAGAACCGTCTTCTCCCGGTGAGCTGCAGGGACTGAGGTTGGGGGTTAAGTTTCTGCAGGAGGCCTCCCATGTTTTGGGAGCCCACTTACTGTATGAGTTGCTTCATCAGGACATTGTCTTGCCTCAACCTCTTGACTTTGGATTAAACCTTTCTAAAATGCACTATTTTAACTGCGTCAAGTTTTTTTTAAGAGTATTTTAAAGTAGAAGTCCGATAAGGGCCTGTCACAATTGGCGCATTGACCGCAGAGATTTTGTCCCCCATTTGTTCTGCGCAAAAATTGAAATTGCCATCAGCCGCAAAGATTGCAAAGTAGACTTTTAAGAAATCGCAGTTACAGTCACAATAGAGTACGGGCTGCGACTGGATGCGGTTGATTTGGATAGTGTCCAAATGCAAGTATGGCAAGGAAGAAAGCGAATGGTGAGAGGCTGGTGTGAGCGAGTGTTTCACGACCAGACCCACCAACGTCTTTGTTGTCGTCTCCTGATTGGCCCATTTCTCTCCCAAAGTAGTAGGGCAATAATGACTGCTTCGTGTTGCTGTAGCTGGCATTGTTGTTGTCAGATTCGCGTCCATCTCAAACGTTCTGGTGGCCCCCCTTCTGCCATGTTGCTGTGCCTGAGTCCCAAATGATATGCATCCTCTATATATACAGTACCTACAGCAGGAATCGCACGAGACTGATCCCAGCGCTCATCAGTGTCTCACCAGTATCTCACCATCTGCGCGAATGAGAAGATTTATCTTTCACCATTCTCGTGACTGTAGCGGCCTGCTGCGGCTATATTCAGTCCCAATCGACCTCCACTGAATTTTGTGCATGCATGACATTCAGCTGCGACTGATGATCCAACTGCGATTCACACCTTTTCATGCGGTCAATAGGGGTCGCTCGTGCAGATGCCCGTGCGCCAAAAGAGAGTGTTCGCACGACCTTCATATTTTGAGGCTGCAAATGATCGCATAGTGCCCTACTTCCACAGCCTCAGCACCTGTCCCCGATCAGGCCTTAAATAGTCCAGTCGTTAAACCTCAGTGATTGGATTCTGGAGGTTCTTAACTTTCAAATACATATAGTGAAACTCTAAACTCTAGTGCCTTTTTTACCTGTGTTAACAGTGCTGTCTGTTGGCTAAACATGTTTATACTATAAGCCTGGATGAGACAGAAACAGAAAAGCTCATAGGACTACGGCTCAGTCCACACGACGTCAAGCTAATTATTTTGTTAGCCATAATCTACTGACCTTAGAATTCCCTTTACTACACAATCCTCTGCTCCTCTGCTCCACGGCGAGCCACAGGCGACACGGAGAACAGCATAACAGAGTTAACCTTAATCCAGTCTGTGTTTTTGGACTGACAGTAAAAGTCTGGTCACTGACAGTATTTCTACCTTAGTCCTGTGAGTCTGAAGAATACATTCTCCTCCTCGTCTCTTCTGTAGATCGTAAATCCATTGAGACGTTTCATATTTACCAGTGGAATTTTCTTTTAATTCAGACTGTACTCACAGACCTGACCTTGGTGTGGATATAGCCTAATATAGGTTTGTCTTACAAGTTCAGTGGTCATTTCTGCATTATCATAAAGATCCATTGTAACTCCTCTGCATTGGCTGACTCAACTTCTCACACAAACATTATCTGCGTTTGACCAAACAGAAGACACCAACACATGCAATGGATTCATTCAATAAATCATCTCCATATTATCACACAACAGAAAAGTGTGGGGCCCGTGGAGGTCCTGTCTAGACGGAGTGGAAGTGATGATGGTGATGTAATGTAGTGGTAATGTTTTTGCACACAAACGCATCAGTCTCTGTCAGTGGACTAAGTCGCCTCATCGCCTCCTCAGCCTGCAACATTTGTCATCCAACTTATGCTCACGAATACGCGGTGTTTACAGTGTGATGTGGTACGATGCTCAGACTGGGCAAAAGAAGCACCAGTGTTTTCACACTGACACATGGTGGAATTACGCAAACTCAGGACAGAAGGAGCAGGAGGAAGAAACGCACTCGAGATGGACCACGTGGTCTCAGAGGCAAAAAGGCAACCGACCCCGGGACAAGGGATTAAGTTATATTTAAGAAATATTTACACATTTTTATCATATTTTATTTTAATCTACTTTATGCATACCCTTATAGTTTTATAATTTGAATGTTTTAAAGCTTTCATAGTTTATTATTTATCAAAGTTATATGTTTCATGTTGCACAATTGAACCGAAGAAAATTCCTAGTTTGTGAATCTGTTCACTAACAATGGCAATAAAAACTATTCTGATTCTGATTCATTGTATTTGAGGAAAGCAAAATCTGCTACATTAACCTGTTACCTGTAATAAAAAGTACATATATCTATGTACTATCTAATTGCCTATCTAATTGGTAATTTACTGTAAATATAAGTATCTATAGGAGGTCACTTTAATTATTGCAGACTTGTACTGAGTATTTGACTCTGTTGGACTGTTGAAACTAAGACGCCACCGTGTCGAGAGATGAGCTTACATTATGTAACATAAAACTTGCCTGACAAAAATAACCTAAGTCATGTTTGCAGTGACAAATCTTTGAACTCTTCACATAAAAGTCCCCCAATCCAGCCAATCTGAATCTGTGACAGAGGCTGGTTTGTTCCATGCTCCTAACATACTTGTATCTTTCTTCTTGGGCCATTATGGACAGTCAAATACATATTTTCAGACCATACTGTTTCCTTGTAATATGAATAAAGGATTAATTGTAGTCTGTAGTTTCCCCACACTTCAACACATTAGGTAAGGTATGGGAGTACCAAGTGCATTTAGTTTAGTTTATTAGTTTATTTGAGCAGTAAACATTCTGCTCAAAAGGAGTGGGCTGAAGCAAGAGCTTATAAGCGCCCACCTCCAAAATCAATACAACATTTACAATATAGCATCTACATAAAGACATTACATGACAGAACTATAATAATAACTTTATGCTATTGCAATTACATTATCAATCATACAATTAGCAGCATAGTATTGTGACCATACCGCCTTTGCTATGCCCAATCCCGTCAGACCTTGGAAGCTAAGCAGGGAAGGGCCTGGTTAGTACTTGGATGGGAGACCGTTTGATAACACCAGGAAGCCTAGCGAATGTAGTGAGTGAGTGGTTGGTGGTGGTCGGAGGGGCCGATGGCGCAGACTGGTTGCCTCGCTTCTGTCAGTCTACCCTAGGGCAGCTGTGGCTACAACAGTAGCTTACCACCACCGAGTATGGAGTGAATGGATAATGACGACAGTGTAGCGCTTTGAGAAACTTGGTAATACAGGCTTGTAAAGCGCAATACAAGTGTAAGGCATTATTATTATTATCATATTTTGATTTGCATCCATGTCAAAGGAGAACCAGTTACACTTCAAAGTGGCTTTTTTAACACAGACCAAAATACAAAGCATTGTTTGAAATGTTCATATAGAAAACAGAAACGAAGCACAACGACAACCACTATCTCGTTTCATGTACGATGTTTAGTACAAAGCAAGTAACAAAAGGCAAACCCTTAATATAATATATTTCAGCATGTTACCAATGCCAAACCTTGGTATCATTACCGGAAGTCACTATTTTTATGTTATAAAGGCACGTTACTATGCAGTACATATTATACTTCGTGATCTTGCATTCTCATTATTAAGGTTTGGTTTTGCTTTATAAAAGAGGCGTTAGGAGATTTTTGCTTTTACATGTCTGACGCGGGGTTTCCAAGTCAATTTGTTATCATTTGTAACCAAAATACCCCAAAATGTATTCTCATTTACAATTTCAATTGAGATCCCTTCAATTCAGTCATTTATTATTTCAAGCGAGTAGTTTGCCAAGAACAAAACAAACAGAAAAAGATATCTGTACAGTCGGCTACACAATAATAACAAACCTATTGATATTATAACATTCATTATGTCTTGTGATTTTCAAATGGTTTGGAAGGGTCTTATTGAAAGCTATTGATAGCTGAAATGGTGTGGGGAGAAGGAGAACTAAGTGAACCCTGATCTGTCAAAGGGCGGCATTCACAAATAAACAAAACCGCTGCTTTTCTATTTAATCGTCTCAGCAAACACTGAGCACACATGAATACTTACTTGGATGGGCCGAGATCTTGCCAGATAAAGGCAACCTTGGGATTTTTGATCTGTAACAAATATATTTACAGTAGTCTGCTAACTGTTCCTACTGAGGAACAGTTAGTTCATAGTAGTTACCCACCAATGTTTACATAATATTACTGTTTGGGCCGCTCATGGAGCTGCCTCACTTTACTACAGCCTAAACCTGCAGACCGGAGCTGCTTCAGGGCGGCACAGTGGTTAGCGCTCATTCAGCTAGATCCCAGGTTCGATTCCCTGTCCAGGTGGGAATCGAACCTTGGAACCTGTCCAGGTCCTTTCTGTGTGGAGTTTGCATGTTCTCCCCGTGTCTGCGTAGGTTTCCTCCAGGTACTCCAGTTTCCCCTACCACTAAAACATGTACAATAGGCCAGGATGAATGCAGTGAGTGTGTCAGTGTTTGGTGAAGGCCTGAGCGGCCAATGGCACAGACTGGTAGCCTCATTTCCGTCAGTCTACCCCAGGGCAGCTGTGGCTACAACAGCAGCTTATCACCACTGAGTCTGGCGTGAATGAATAATGGCAACAGTGTAGCACTTTGAGAAACTTGGTACAAGTGTAAGCCATTATTATTATTATTATTATTATTATTATCTACAGCCTGTCCGTCCATGGGAGTGGATCTCTCCCTCTGTGGATATCTCCGAGGTTTTTCTTTTCTCCCACTGGGTTTTGGAGTTGGTCCTCGCCATAGGCGAGTCTAAGGATGGGGGACGCGCTCGAAGCTCGTCACCGTCTGCTGCTGACGCTTATTTGGACATTACCTCCGTAGGACATTATGTTTGCCTTGACACGTGGCTGGACATTACATTGTTATGTTTCACTGTCTTCATGTTTGTGCAGTCCTGTGAGTAACTCCTGTTGTGATATTGGGCGATATAAAACAATCAGGTATGAATGAAACTACATGCAGGCACATGTCTTACAGCCTATTTTCATTTTTATTTTGTAACATACTGTATGTGGGACATTATTATGAATCAATAAGAAAATCAGTTCTCATTCATAGCTTTTAAGTTCATTCATTAATTTTGTTACAATTTGCTCAATACAAAGGAAACATATAAACCGAATTAAAAAAATATATATATTGCCAATTGAAAGACCTAATACGCATATGCTCATATTGTACTGTACTCAGACGAGTAAATGGAACAACACAAGGGTGAGTAACATCTATTCCAACAGCCCACGGTGGCACAGCGGTTATCACTTGTGCCTCGTGAATGATTGTAGTTATAGCCCCATACGTCTACCCAGAATGTGCTATGATCATGATCATAATGAGTCGATCTGTCATTGAAGAAGGTCCTGGTAATTTGCTGATATTTTGTGGCTTCTTGTGATACTGCTACAGCTAATGTTGTGATAACGATGATTTGGCAATATATGTTGCAGCCCTAATGAAAAGAGCAGTTCTGTGGCTTTTCCATATAACAGTATGAGCCAGTCTTTGCGGTGCTGGGATGACACCACAGCAGCCATGTTTGCAGACCCGCTGACAGTAGGTGGTGTGTGTGTGAGAGAGAGATAGAGGAGCAGGGTGATTAGGATTCCTGTCACATAGGGGCTCTCTTTACTGGGCTGAGGCGCAGGATGAAGGAGGGAAAAGAGGGGAGAAGAGGGGAGGAAGGGGAGGTATTGATTCAAACAGGAGCCGGAGAATCACATCACTAATTCTGTGAGTGAAGGCTGAGACAGCAGCAGGGGACTGTACACATCTGATTGGAACACCTCAGAGCAACAGCCTGTACCCAATCTACTGCAGGCTGTGGCTACAATACCCTGTTTACACACTACACAGTTAGACCATAAAAAAGGATGTTATGTTCATGTGCTTCCCAGAAAATTAAGAATATTCTCTAAATATAACAGAATTTTCTCATAATTGTGAAAAGTATAAATTATATTGACTTCATTAATGGCTTCTACTGAATGGTTTATTAACAATAAAGGCTCAGATGTGTGCTCCGAGGGTGAGTGAAGCAGAGCTGTCAACTTCTGGGTCAGTTCGAAAGCTTATACTGACTTGCTTCTTTCAGTCGCTGTTTCTATATTCGCTCTTCAGGAAACAGCTTACAACTGAGTGAGGGAATAAATTCAGTGTTTTTAAAAAAAAAGCAACATTATTGCCTTATCTTCAAGATACTGCAGGAATCTACTTGTTGTCGAAAACATTAGAGAGATATTGGACGGCCGGACAACAAAGCATGACACATATACAGTATCTAAAAACAAACACAGTGAGTGGGTCGCCTCTGCTACGGGAGCGGGACAGCACCACTGGTGTAAATACATATGGCTGTCTCTGCCTGTTTGGACTTTTACAACAGTTTAGCTGCTCTTGTAATATCCGCCTGACAAAAAAATGTTGTCCAATCACTGTTTTTTCTTTTTCAAACCCAATCTTTGCAAGGTCATTAGAAGACTGAAAAAAAAATTGGAGGGAAAAAAAGTGCACTTCCACTACAGTAGACATCGGAAGGCCATATGTGTGAAACTGAACCTTGATGGCAAAGTTAGTCCCAAAGAAAAATACCGAAAGGTCATCATTAGAATGAGTTTGACATCCAAAAAACTGTCCATCATCATTTTGGTTTTGCTTTGTTGGAATGACACTTCAAAAAGCAATTCCACTTCTTGGAAACACAGAGGAACGCCGAGGACTAGGGCTGCACGATTTGAGAAAAAACCTATTCTGACAAATATTGCGATTGCGATGTGATTTTCGATTTTTCTGTTCAATACTTTTAAGTGCGTAAAACTAAAATTATGAATAAAATATTTTGTTACTTTTATGAAACAAAGGGTTAAATAAACTACATACATAGTGATTAAGGTAATGAGATTGTTCGAGATTGTTCGATGCTTCGTGATTATTAAATGTTCCCCTTAATGTCCAAAATTACTGAAACTACTGGGATTTTACACATGAAACAAAAACTATACATTACAAAACTAATCTGTGGATTTACATTTCGAGATTTCCATCAAAAACTCAATGTTAATGTTGAGACGAGTGGTGCTGCTTATCACACATCGGTTTCTGAATGTCTGGCTCTAAAGAGGAGAATTTCAGTCTCACACTGGAAAACCCAACTTAAAGCAGTACTAAGTAACGTGTTTACCTTAAAGGGGCTGTGTGGAGTTTAGCAGTTTTGTGCTCGCAATTGCCTCCTCAGGCCAAACGCGTAACTGCAGCCTCGATGATAAGCTCGTGCATGAGGCGCTCAGGCTTTACAGCACCAGAAATAACAGTCCCGTCCTGGTCAATTTACAGATTTGCAGGCGTGACTTCAACTGAGGTAAGAAACGTTACTGTTTTGTAAGATATTTAGACCAAATCAGTTTGAGTGAATATTTTCCAAGATAAAATACTTGAGCAAATGCAGCAAAGTGAATCAGTGAAGAAGAAGTAATACATATAAACGAATAATTGACGTTTGAAGGAGAAAAAAAAAAAACTTGTATACTTTGTATGCATAAACGCAGGCCTAATTGAAATAATAAAATATTTCCACTGGTAGAAATGCTACTAGGAAAAGTCAAAATCGTCTCAGGAAATCAATTTCCTGGGCCCAAAGTCAGCGTAGCTAACTCGTAAACTATATTGTAAACGGCACATGTCCACTTTTTGTAGTCGTTTCACTGCTTATAAATCCGTGACAGTCATGCTTATTTTGCGGCCAAAAAAAGCTAACATTAGCAGCATTATTTTGCCATTGTAAATACAGCACCATTACCACTGTTACTACTCAAATGTTTGTAGGTACAGAACAATTACTGTTATTACTGACACTACTAGCCTGCTACTAATACTACACAACTTCTCTGTAGGTATAAAACTATTAGATCAACTCTTTTGGTAACTTCCAAATATGATTATTTTATGGCTTGTTTCAGTGAAGTTTGTACAACATGCACGGACAGTCGGACACCGTTGTTTTGAAGCATCAACACTTTTCCCCACGTATTTAGTCATAATTTCTTACCTTTCAAGCAAAAATAAGCTGCGGGTCTTTTGAGAGATTCTCAACATTTTCCGATGTTTACTCTGGTTCTTTGCCTACGCCGATCAGACTCGACATTCGCCTTTTTGTCACACTCGAATAAACTCTTCGTTTCTTTTCGTTATTTGGGGTCTGGGCTGGAGTTTCGATGGTGCTTGAAGCCGGTCTCCTCTTATTCTCCGCTAAATCCATCCTTCTGAAGTTACCACTCGCGCTGCAGCGTCAGTATAGAGGAGATACAGCTAACGCTACAGCTAACGCTACAGCTAACGCTACAGCTAACGCTACAGCTAACGCTACAGCTGAGCGTGAACGCGCATTACGCATTACGCTGTTTGCTTGTTCGACCCGAGCATAAACTATTTAAGTGACTTTACAGGCATATAGAGGCAATCACGGTGAAAAGGCCAGGGCTCATTCTACTCACCAGGGCATTGCTGGAGCATGTATGAGAAAGAAATTTTAAATTTGTATACATTTATTTGTGGTTAAACTTATGTATAGTCCCTTTAATAAATCATTTCTGTAGTCCCTCTGGGTGTAATACAAGTGTTAATGGGATGATTGGGGGGTCTTCCACCTCCCCTGGTGTCTCTGGCCAGAAAACCATGCTTGCAACTTGACTGCCACCGGGGCGGAGCAACCAATACACACTAATAGAATCACAGAGAAGAAGCTAACAGGCTAACGGGCAAAGCTAACTGCGGGCTAGCGCCACTTAAACAGTATTTCCAGCCAAGTTTGAGTGAAAAAAAATATTCCCATTGTATAACTGGATGTACAACACCCCTCTCTCCCTTCACCTTTTCTGTCAGCGTAGTATTTACTCTCCAAGACATTTAATAAGTTAAAAAATCGTAACTTGCTAAGACACCTGCAGTTGCGCTTATGGCCTCTAGGGGCAAGAGTTACTTAGTACTGCTTTAACAGGTATTGGGAAGGGCATGAGCACTTTGAGGGCAGACTCTGTAAGCTTTGGATGTTAGGTAACGCAAACTCGTGCACAGACGCACATGCCGTTGAAAATACGAGACATTTGGTTCCACAAAAGCGTTCTCTGGATCACAAGCAACAAAACGCTGCTTATTCTATGAAAATCCGCCGCATATTGACGTCAAACACCTGCTGTAAAGATGGTAGAATGAGTCGTGGTTGAATACAGTGGACGCGTGTACGGCGGCGGTGAGCGGCGGCGCGCAGCAGCAGGCCGAGATTGTTCGACCCGCCACAACCAGACCCGCCATCAAAGGAGAATTTATGATCCGATCCGCGAGCATGGCTGCGGAGACCGCGGGGGAACCCGCAACCCGCGCATCAGGTGCGCTAATGCCCCCAGCCATGTGTGAAATCCTGCGCGTTTTACAATAGCTACATATTGACAAACGGGATGAAGAAAGATTACGCACGGTTCTGAGAAGTGCCCTCCGTGCGCATCCATGTCGTGTGTGTTAGCTGCTTTGCTGCTGACAGAGAAAGCCGGTGTACTGCATACAAGCTTGTTTCCATTGCCATTTCTGATTGGCCACCAAGGCAGGAACGCGAGATTCAACCATTTTGATTGGCTAATAGGTTTGTCAATCAAATGTCAGGGGCGGGAAAAAAAACCTCAGCCTCCTGAGGTTAGGTTATCGCAGGAGTTAAAATTTTCTTCCGCTTTATCCGGGGCCGGGTCGCGGGGGCAGCAGTCTCAGCAGAGATGCCCAGACTTCCCGATCCACGCACACCTCCTCCAGCTGTTCTGGGGGACCCGAGGCAACACCAGGCCAGCTCGGAGACATAGTCCCACCAGCGTGTCCTGGGCCTTCCACGAGGCCTCCTCCCAATAGGACATGCCTGGAGCACCTCCCGAGGGAGGCGACCAGGAGGCATCCGGAACAGATGCCCTAGCCACCTCAGCTGGCTCCTTTCGACGTGAAGAAGCAGCAACTCTACTCTGAGCTCCTCCCGGATAACTGAGCTCCTCACCCGATCTCGGAGGGTGCGCCCAGCCACCCTGCGAAGGAAACTCATTCCGGCCGCTTGTATCCGTGATCTTGTGCTTTCGGTCCATCAAAATGGAGGAAAAAACAACAAATGTCCACTACAGAGGACATTTTTTAACACTATTGTAAAATACAGTTATAATAAGTCATACAGTCCTTTTATTGTGTTGTTAGGAGACTTAAAATATATAAATACTCCTGATATTAAATATTTTTATCAAAATTTTGCTCCACTTACTTAACTTCCTCTTATAAATGTGCTCACATTGATGGCCACTATTTTTTGCCACATTTGCCACATTTTTGCCACATTTAGATACCACATTTGATATCTAAATATCCTATACAGACACCAAAAGGAGTTCATTCAGTAGTATAGTGTGTTCGAGATATTCAGGTTTAGCATTGATGGTAGTCAGGAGGATATATATCCTGAAATGTAGCACAGAGTAAAGTACAGTATACCTTCACCTTAAGAGTGGCTTTAAACAGACAATAAAATTGTACATCACATTGCGTTGAAGCAAAAGCCATAAAAGCATTGTTAGCTTTGTTGGGGATAGTTGATGTAACAATTTGTGTTGACATTTAATTCCCCATCTAAACAGTCTGATAGAAGAGTGAGTCATGATTAGACCGATGTAGGCAGGCGGAAACGCTGCACTCCCACAGGTGTTAAAACCAAAACTGGAACCAAAACTCACCATCCTCATTGCACTCTTCTGGGGGCTTCGCTTTCTTCGCCAGCCGCGGGTCTAACCAGGACGTTGTTTTGGTGTTGTGACTGAAACAGAAAAACATGTTACATTGAAGACGTTAGAACACTGGGAAAACTACCTATTGTCATGAACTGTGGGAGACTCAGGGCCACGGGCACGATAGAAGGACAAATGTGCCCCGTCGTGGAATCCAGGGACACAAGTCGGCTGACTCAGTTTCCCACAAACCGAGAAAGTGATTTGTGATTTTTGCTTTTTTGCAGAACCATTCAGTTGAGATCACGAAGAAGCCTCACCATGTTTAGATAACAGTATTGGTAACGCTGCTGCTAACGCTGGAATACTACTGCAGAGGTTCATTTTTCTGCGTGAAACCAGTGAACTTTTCCAGGCTGACCCTCCCAGTGCGACTGATGATGCCCTGGCCGTAAGCACAGCGCCCTGCTAACCATTACGTTTCCCGAGCCAACTCCTTCCCTTCAGAGCGTGATTTAAGACAGAAGGATGTAGCGCGGATTTGCTGAGCAGAAGGCACGCAAAGGTTACTTCAGACGGGAAAGTTGTTTTTTTTGGCCTGTGGCCGCTGTGCCTGTTTGCTTTTTGATGAGGCCATTGTTGTGCTGTAAGCTAACGTGGTGTGTTAAGTTGATTGGATTTGTTTTCTTTTTTTCGTTTTTGGTCGTAAGCTGTGTGCGCAGGTTAAAGGTGCTATGCGCAACTGTAAATGTTAAAAATAACCGTTTTCTAACCCATACATGCTTAAACAATTGCCTGATGTGCTGAATGAGTTCCTGTCTGATCACTGCCATTGCCCCTATAATCCTGTGCAGTCAAATAAATAAGAGGGATTCGGGTCGGAATCTTAAGGTTTGAGCCTGGGCGTGACGTCATGCGCGTTCACGCGCACCTGGCTAGTAGCTCTGGGGAGTTTGTGTATTCTACGCCATTATCCGCATCAGCGAAGACTCCAGCGACTTTTGCCAAAGTAGAGGATGGATTGTAAGAGAAGATGAACTCCAGTTCATCCCAAACAGCAATGCAAACTCCACGTAAGATAAAGAAGATAAAACATTTGTCTAGTTGAACCAAAAGGGGCAAATTGAAGTCAGACAGGCGTCGGAGTAAGACAAGAGTCAACATCGGAAAGACATTCAACAAATGGGGAGACCTCAGCTCCGCTCTCGGGCTCAAACAGACCCTCAGTTGGCTTTCTTCTTGCTAAAATGGTAAGATACAGTCTGTAATGTCTGATACGGTAAATCTATGTGAACAAATGACGATGCGTAATAGTTGTAATGCTATGTGTTTAGCGTGTAGTGTAGCGTTAGCTAAATGTAGAATCAGAATTGGTTTTATTGTCATGGTCAGTGGACAGGTTCACAAACTAGGAATTTTCTTCGGAGCAATCGTGCAACATAAAACATATAACATAAAAGATGCTAACTATGTTTTTGTGTATGGTTTACCGGTAGCCTTTTGTGTTTGGCTAACGTCTTCAAAATGATGCAAAATGCTAAAAAGAGCTCATGTCCTTGACCAACACGGCTGAATTTTCAACGCCGTTGTGTATATATGTTTTCTTTTTCGGCAAAATCAGTAAAATGTTCCCGGGAATGTGGTACATTTTGCATGTAGTTTATGAGGGGAGAAAACATGTTACTTGATAGGCTAACGTTGCTGTTACTGTGTACTCGATTCTAATCAATTGTTATTTTTGAAGAGCGCATATACATTTGTAGTCATTGTTTAGTCCTACTTTAGACCTGGTTTATTCATAATCTAGACCTAGTTCAGACCTGGTGTAGTCCTGGTTGTGTTCTGAGTTAGTCCTCCTGAGTTGGTCCTGGTTTAGATGGTGTGTAAATTGCAAATAAATAATAATAATAATAATCTCTTTTTACTTTGTCTGAGGTCAATAATGTATTTATGTGCATTTTCAAACATTATTGGCTAAGATACTTTGTTTTCTTTTGTACAGGATAGAGTTTGAGCGAGAACAGGCCACAGACCCATATGACTCCGATTATGTCGCCCCTATATCTTTGTGGTATGTTTTGTCATAATGCAATTCCTACAGTCTTTTCCTTGTAAAGGTGTGAATAAATGTTTTTGTTACACAGCACTGGTGGTCCAATGCAGAATCAAATGGATGAACTTCTCATCATTGGGTTTGAAGAAGCTGTCATGGACATTTGTGACCGGGTCTGCTGTTATAGTGGAGTGGGTGAGTACTACATGGCTATGTAGTGTTTTATAAAAAGTCATGAACAACAATATCAAATGGAAAATAATGTAGGTGCATTTGTAATGCTTATTCTTTATCTGCATAGTTTTGCCCACGTGGACACAAGTTGTGGATGTGAAACAACCAGCCGTTGCTCAAACATGGGACGCAAGGACTTTATGCTTGCAGCAAACGGGCTATTGTCTGGGAATAATTACACCAAGATCGCTCTCTTCTTCAAATACATGAACATGAGAATGGTGACATCTTCTACTGTGGGATACAGCATTTCTACTGCGTACCAGCTGTAAGGGAGTTTTGGACAGAAAAGAGGGCTGCCATTATCAACCGATTACAGACTAAAAACAGTGTTGTTGCCCTTGGTAAGTAACAAACTGCATGTATTTGCAAATCCTCAAATAGCTAACATGCATCTGTATTTCTGTTTTAGCTGACGAATGGAGTCCTCAGGTAATTCAGTGGTTTATGTGCTTTGTCTCTGGACTTTTTTTTCCGTAAGTAAATCTGAATAATTTTTGTATTTGAGATAATGATAATGTAATGTTTGTGTTTTATAACAAGGAGAGATTCATGGAGAGGGGTGTTTTCCATTCCCTACGCCCCGGATCTACCTTTGCCTTTTCATATGAAGCCAAGACATTTCTTGCAGCGTTGGACTACAACCACCACAACCACAAAGGCCAAGTGTTGTAAGTGATTACTTTATGACTTTCCTATATAATGCATGTTTTGGGAACTAATGTCATAATTTGTTCTGCAGGCAAGAACGACTGTACAGCAAGAAGTCACAGACCGGATACAAAGAGGCAAAAGACTACAGTTACATCCCTGACCTGCAGACAAAAATTCTAGGAATACAACTTCAGTCTGCAGAAGAACGCTCAAGAAAACGAAGCTTGAGACCAGATGAACCTTGGTTTCTGGGACCTCTGTTTGGCATTGTGCCCCCTCCTACAGCTGATCTGGTGCAGTCACAAGTCCACAGAGGGCAGGTATGTTGTGTTAGTTTTTCATTGTTTTACAATGAACATTTGTTTTTTCTTTTAGTGTGTATATATGCAAGATTCCTATTTTCATTCATATTTTTGCCACATCACTTCCATGTCCTTTTCCATAATAAAATAACTATTCTAATGGCAAAAAATGTATGTTTTGTTTTTCTAGGAGATGCCATCAGCTCCCTGAACAGACTCCAAGTCAAACATAAGCAGTGCATATTTATTTATTTTTACAAACATGGAATTATTTACAATAAAGCCGTTTCTTCCCTAATTCGTAGCCATATTTTCTGATGTGCTCACTACTTGTTTATTGCCTGAATGGTGCTTCTTTATAGCCAACATAAATGCCAAAAGGGTCAGGATAATTGTCTGTCCTCCTCACTGATCAGTCTAGATCTTGATTGTCCTCTGCACCTTCCCGGCCTCCTTCCCTGCCCTGCTGTCACTGCTGTCCTCAGTGCTTCTCTCCACAGGAACATCAAATTGATTCGAGCTGTAATTCTAAAGGAAAAAATAAAATATGTTGTTATTGTGATAAAATAAATGTTGTATTATTCTACACATCACAGGAAAGAAAATACAATGATAAAGGGGTACTTATTTTACTTCCCTCATATTGTACAGCAGGCAGGCCTTCCATTTACTATAGCAAATAACTGTATTTTCATCTACATAAAGTTTGCTTTGTTCTGAACTGCATAACTACCGGCCCATGCACGGTCTCTTTCCCTGCAAATATGACCTTGTACTGAGTGAACTAATTCCATGTTATGTGTACAGGTAACCTTTTTTCCCCCTTCTGAATGTATAAACTAGTGAAACTTGTTGGGGGCACTACACACCTCGCTCAGGTACAGTAGTTGAAAAGTATTGGCACAATTCACAGAAATGTTTATCAATGTGTACTGTCCCTGTCAAAATACCTAATAAATAAATCAGCACTGTTGTAGGCTATTTAGGTAAATCAGTTCAGCTTTGTGGAGTGTGATGTAAAATGCTGGTATGTAAGCTTCATAATTAGAAAACAATGTTGAGCAAATTAGTCTCTAATAATGATATACTGCTATTGGAATATGCTACTTAGCAGATTAATAAAACAGGCTACACCCCAGTAAATATTCGGTGGATTAGGCTGTTTTAGCTTAGAAGGTAATGTCAGAGCCATTGATTATTAGTGTACTAGCTTGAGACATTTTAGTACTTTTTTGACCAACTAATAGGATGTTTGGTGTGATTCTTATTTTTCTTTAGCTTATACATAGTAATAACTTATTCATGAACGCATTTCCATTATAATCCAATCATAACACAAAACAGGTAGAAATGGTGAAAAACGTTTTCTCCTACTACCCCCGTTTTCCTCTCAAACATTAATATGTAGTTTACTCAAATGCAAATTCCATTCACATATTCAAAATAACTTACAGATTTATAACTTTCTTACCTCTGTAGACATTACGAGTCTAAACAAAAGATTTGTGTAATCGCTGTCGCTGTTGTGTTCTGAACTGCTCGTGCTCGTGCAAGCGTGCGTGTGTTCCATGAGTGTGCACAACTCTGGATGCAATTCCGCTTGTCGCCAAAGGGGTCATAGTTCTGCAAGAACTCATCAACTTGCGTTGTGCACCTTTAAGGATAATATAACGCAGTCATTGTCCATGGCACTAATGATCGTGTGTGCATTCTTCTTTCCCGCTGGTCAAATGTGTGTGTGTTGGGATTGCTAGTTGTCATTGTGTTGCTAGTTACTGTAGAGGTAGGCTCTATGGGAACTCAATGCGCCTAGACACATTGAGTTGCCTTGTGTACAAAATGTGCGGTATGAATAAAGTTGCCTTGCCTTGCCTATGCAAGAGACATTTATTTATATATTTATATATTACCTGTTTGCAAACCTTTTTTTTTTTTCTTTGATGGCACATTTTTCATGCTTTTTGCCTTCTCTCCCCGTCTGCTTTACAGCTCTACGGGGGGAGCGGGTATGGCTTATCTACAGTAAATGAGATGTAAATGAGCCCTATTGTCACTCGGAGCAGCAGCAGAGAGGTGAGAACAGCCCAAACGTTTAGAGGCCGTTTTCTCAGCTTAGAAAAATCCTGAGAGGTTAGATTCAAATGTTCACAGGTTCTCCAAATATTATCAGACTTCCATGTGTTACACATCTTTGGAAAGCTTGGAGACTACACTTTCATGCTCTGTGAATAGCTCCAAATGCCCCAGAACCGACTTGTGCCCTAACTTTCTGTGTCTGGTCACAAATATGACATTAGAAAACTGTCTTTTTATTTTATATTATTATTGCAATATTTCACTTCATTTGTTTTGTCAGCAAATTGTGTCTAAAGCAGACACAGAAAAGCAAACCCAGGAAGAAAACAAGGCTGTAATGGAACTAAAGTCGGAGAGTCAGGACAAACGGAACGTTTCCATGAAAGTTACCATGCAGTGTTGTTTTAGGTTGTGGTATTCCAGTGATTGAGCGATATACTGTGGCATCTTGTGATACTGTGTGTGTGAGCTTGTCCAGGAAAAAAAGGGTCCTCTCATAGTTCTACATAACCTAGTCCAGATGACAACATTTTCTCCTATGAAAACTCCTGGATAAATTAGAGATGACAAAAGGTTTTAGCTAAGGTCTACAAGAGGTCAAAGCTAAAGGACCAGAGTTGGACAGAGAAAGAAAACTGATGATTCTGCTAATCAGCTGTGGCGCTAACGCCTCAGTGAAGGGGACATCACTACAGCCAGAAGGTGCAGGAGGTCCAGAAGGTGCAGGAGGTCCAGAAGGTGCAGGAGGTCCAGAAGGTGCAGGAGGTCCAGAGCTACTGAGATTCAAAGGCCAAGAGGTTTAAGGCAGAGCTGGGAAATACTAACACTAAAGAGTGACACTTGAGCACAATTTGTACATTTTCTCTGCGGGGTGTACTTACTTTTACAAAAAGTGTCATTACTTCAATGCTGTCCCATGAAAAGGTGAAATTAAATATTTGCAGAAATGTTGAGGGTGCATTCTCTTATGTGAGATACTGAATATTTTAAAGTGGTCCAACATGAGCTGTAAAGAAGTGACTGAAGTGTCCCACTCAGTGAAAGCTGCAGCATGTGTACAGAACAACCATCTCTCTTACTCTATGAAGTAGACCTCGCCCTTCTCCGTGTAGGCCATCTCCCAGTTGTCGGGCAGCGGTCCGAGCTCCTCCTCGTTGGGGTCGGGCACTTTGGCGGGGGATTTGGAGGGGGACTTGGGCTCCTCATCTCCTTCTGCGGCTGGCTCAGTGGAGGCTGGAGTCAAGCCGGACCCTTCCACAGCCACCTCCCCAGAGGCGTCTGTGCTCTTGTCCTCGTGCTCACTGGACTCTGCAGCAACAAATGAAAAAAATGAAAAAAAACATTGGCAGTGCTGTCCTCACAAAATACCACTCATATGCTGACCTGGATCCACGCCACACACGCCATGCGCCATGAGTCACAACACAACCCCCAGGAGAGGACGCCATAGGAGAGGCGCAGTGTGAGGACAATGAGCATGAAAAACGTCAATGTCACGGCTAGAAGGAATAAAGGCTGACAGGGTTCAAATGTCACAGGATGAGTCAAAAACCCAAGGAAAATTGGACAAGGAGAAAAGCTGGTAGCACAAACACCCTGAGACAGAGGGCAGCCAAAATATAACAGAACATGACTTTGCTTGTGCCGTCCTATAGGGCTAAATTTGTCGTCTAAACAGCAGGACAGAAATACAGCTGCACTTATATGGAAAGATGTGCAGTTAAAAATAGCCAAACAGATGCCAGAGAAGAAATAATGCCTACAAACAAGCCAGACAGGCACGAGAAAGGGTAACAAGAGCAGGGCTGGAGAGAGAGAGGGAAGAGAGAGCAGAAAGAAGAGGAAGGAGAATGACAGAGGAGAGGAGGGGGAGAGAGAGAAGAGGAAGGAAAGGGGGAGAGGAGAGGGAGAAGAGTGAGGAGAGAGAGGAGAGGGAGGTGAGAGAGGGTGATAGAGGAGAGGGTAAAGGTTGGCTGAAGGGGAATCAGACATGTAACCACTGACCATTATCTTTATGTTTTATGTCTCAAGTTTAATTGTGTGGATGATCTGTGTGATGATCTTTTGTCTTTAATGTTGTATATGGTCTTTGTATTTTCTTGATCTGCCAGGGACTACAGATGGAAAGTAGCCATTGGCTAATTCTGGCATATTTACATTTATATGTTCATTAATATGCACGGTCCCTTTAAATAAATAAATAAGGGAGAAGAGAGAGGAGAGAGAGGAGAGGGAGAAAAGGGGTAGAGGAGAGGGCAGAGAGAAAGGGGAGAGGGAGGTGAGAAAGGGGCGAGAGAGAAAATAGAGGAGTGAGAGGAGAGGGAGAGAGGAGAGGAGAGGGAAGAGAAGAGGAGAGGAGAGGGAGAGGAGAGTAGAGGGAAGAGAGAGAAGAGAAGGAGAAAGGCTTGGTGGGAACGGGGAGAGGAGAGGGGAGGGACGAGAGGGAGGCGAGAGAGGAGAGGAAAGAGAAAGAGGACAACAAGATCAGGGCTGTAGAGAGGAGAGGGAGGAAGAGAGAGGAGAATAATGGGGGGGGGGGAGAGGGAGAGGGAGAAAAGAGAGAGTCAACCAGATCAGGGCTGTAGAGCTAGGCTTTAGGTTGGAGAGAGAGGACAGTGAGAGAGAGAGGTGAGAGAAGAGAGAGAATGGAAGAGAGAGAAGGAGGAAGAGAGACCAGAGGGGTGAGAGAGGAAACGGGGAGGAACAAGGGACATAGGGAGGAACAGGGGAGAGAGGAAAGAGGGGAAATGACGGAGGGGCCCTCTCCCCTCTGGAGGAATAGAGAAAGAAGGGCAGAGAGAGTAGAGGGGAGAGAAAGGAGAGGAAAGGTGCAAAGGGAGGAGGGAGGGATGAAGGGGGAGTGACATAAAAGGAGAGAGAGGGAAGAAGAAAGAGAGAGATGAGAGCAGGAGAGAGGAAAAGGAGGAGAACAAGAGGGTGGGAATACTAATAGAAGTGAAGACAGAGGACAGAGGACATGGGGCCCGAAACCAGGGCTGCTCCATTGTAGAATGTATTTTTAGTTTTTTTTAGTAGTAATTAAGATCACTTATTCAAACGAAACGACTGTGAGTTGACTCATCACTTTTTTTTTAGCTAAAGCAGTAGCACATTAAAGGCGAAGGAATATACATGTGGGTACAATCCCAGAGGCATGAATCCTGTTTTGGTTGAGCCCCGTTGGTGAGACGCTCCTCTGTGGAGTTCGGACTAATCTACTCCAGGAGCCGCCGGAGCAGAGGACAGGCTATTTGTAATGTGCAAAAGTGTAGTGTAATAATCCAAATCTAAACGGGATGGACTGCACGGCTCATACTCACAACAGCAGACGTGTGTGCTGCTGCGGTGGGTCATATGAGGCCGATTCCTTCACAAAGTCTCTGCCCATGATGAAGCTGGATATAGAGCCACTACAGTTTGTCAGATTGATCACTTTTTACAAGTACAATCACATACAGGTGCTCGTCATACAGGGCTCGATATTCACTTTTTTTCTTGGTAGCGCTTGTGCTCCCAATTCTGAAATTTAGGAGCACAGTCAAAAATTTAGGAGCGCAACTAAAAAAAAACAAGGAAACTTTTAGCAGGGATGAATGGAATTTAAACATATCACATGCCACTTCCAGCCTTCTGTTGCATTTTAGATGCATTATTTTAGCTGTTTGCAATGATTCAGCAATCTACAAAACTCATTAGGCTCAATTTTGTGCCTCCCAACCGCCCCCAACTTGCTCCGCCCCTGCTTCACCGCACTTCATCGTCTCCTCTCTCTGCGTCTTCACTCTCCTCACTCTGTGCTGCGGGAGAAAGCTCCATAGATCACGCTACACGCGGCAAACTCCTTTGCCAGAACCTTTGAAGACGTGTTAAACATTGCATTTGTGACTTTACGTTTTGTATTTTGCGAGAGCGGCGATGATTCGCTTTCAGCGCTGCACGACATTTTAGAGATGCCCCCAGTCCCAATGAGTTTATGAATGATATATATTCCTTGTTTTCTCATAAAGAGACTGACTACAGACTACAATTCTATTTATAGATCGCAAAGGTATAATTTTGGGAGCATATGCGACCAAAATGGTCTCAATTTCGAGCCCTGTCATATAATTAGAATATCATGAAAAGTGCATTCACTTCTGTTATTCAACTTAAACTGTGAAACTAATATATGATAGACGATTGATGATTATGGCTCAGCTTGTAAAACCCCAAATTAAAAATCTCATAAAATTAGAATATTTTGAAAATGGCCTGTATGCCATAATCATCCAAATTATAACAAATAAAGGCTTGACATATGTCACTTTGCATGTAATGAGTCTATATCATATATTAGTTTCACATTTTAAGTTGAATTAGAGAAATAAATGAACTTTTTCATGATATTCTAATTATATGACGAGCACCAGTACTACATTAGCATCCCAGGTCTCCTCCCTCTTTCTGATGAGACTGCATTACATGATAAAAACCTGGATCTCTTTACAGCTTGATTCTATTTCTAATGTTGGAAAATACTGTAAATCCTTGGGACAAGGCTGGTGTAGTGTCTCATTTGGTAAATGGATGGAGGTTATTGATGTGTTTCTCTCGTACCTGCAGAGAGACACTCTATTTCCATAGAAACTCACTCATTGCTTATCTCACATCTGCTGGAATGGTATTGGTTCAAGCGTGTAGCTCAGTATTATCGGCAGTTTTAGCGACCCAGAGGAAGTTTCCCAATATGGCTGATATTAACTGGCCAATGACTTTTATGTATCTCCATAATGAAGACTTGCTGTTGTTTGCATCAAAGATGGGGGCCAGAGCTTTAAAACCAGCCCCCTCTGAATCTCCAGGAAGCTGTGCATTAAATCTGTGTGTCGTAAAGCGCTTCCTCCTTTTACAGCACTATTTTGCGCACATGTTACACAATCACCCATGCATTCCAAACAATAGATAAATACTATAAAACTAGACTTTCATCAAATATGTCATAGAGCATGCATAGAGCATGGTGGAAATATGCATCAAAAAGGGCACATAAATATAGCACTAAATTAGTAGAAAAATAGTGAGAATAAATGCAGATGGCACATAGAAGGTCAGGTTTGAACCGTTTGTTTATAGAAGGATACATTAATAATAATGCATCGGTTTTATATAGCGGAGCTGAGACGCTTTACATGGCACTATTCATTCACTCCATACTTGGTGGTGGTAAGCTACTATTGTAGCCACAGCTGCCCTGGGGTAGACTGACGGAAGCGAGGCAACCAGTCTGCACCATCGGCCCTCCGACCACCACCAACCACTCACTCACTTAATTCGCCCAGGCTTCCTGGAGTTCCCAGACGGTTTCCCATCCAAGTACCGACCAGGCCCTTCCTGCTTCAGAGGTATGACGGGATCGGGCAGAGCAAAGGCGGTATGGCCACATATATTAGCAATAGTGTGTGTGTGTTAGCTTGTGTTAGCCTGTAGCTACAGAATATGTAAAGTACCTGCCTATTCTCTCAAAGGGCTACTGGCAGTATTTTGTCTATGTGAAATAGGTGTGAAAACGGGGTGCATTTTTGTGAATATTTAATTAACTGAATAACAATTGAAAACCATGTTTGTCAGTAATACCTTGGTCCTTGGCCCTTCTTAAATTCAGCTGCTCAGAGAAGATGCCAGCAATGTTTATAATACAGCTCCAAGATGATCCAAGTTTGCCCTAAGTTTAATACAAAGTAACATGTGACAATGAGCTCAAGTGCTTAGAGCCAAAAGGTTTAAAGTGGCTTTGCAATAGGACATTAAATGTTTAACTACAGGCTGCTTGGGAGATAAATAATCCATCCATCCATCCATCCATCCATCCATCCATCCATTTTCTTCCACTTGTCCGTTGCCGGGTCGTGGGGGCAGTTGGAGCTGCCCAGATCACATAGCACCGGCCCCCATGGCTCCTTCTGCAGGTGGTGGGTCCACGGAAGGACGGCCTCACGGTTCAAACCGGGCCTGTTGGTCTCTCCTAGGGGGCTACCAGTGTACGCAGACACTGGAGGCAATGTGGGTGAAGTGTCTTGCCCAAGGACACAACGACAATGTGCACCTTCAGGAGGCGGGATTCGAACCCCTGACCTTCCGATCATGAGACGACCCGCTCTACCATCTGCGCCACTGTCGCCCCTGGATAAATAATCCATCAAATCAAATCATATCAACCTAAATATCAGCCAATCCAACCCCTTTGTCTTGGTATCAAACTCCAAAAATCAGTCGGCAAAAGTGCATATGGAAGTAAAAAAAATATAACATCCAAATAATTTTGCTGTCAATTTTATGGATAAAAGTGCAATGCAATAACAAAAACTAATACCTTAGAAAATCACTTCTTAACTTTCTTAACTAGACTTTTTAATACTTAAAGGGACTAGATGCAAGTTGGTCATTTTTATACTCACTACTACCACCTCAGGTCATACGCGTAACTGCAGCTTCTATATTAAGCTCGTGCATGACGGCACTTCGGACCCGACTGAACACCTTTCTGAGTGACAGTGCAGGATTTTAGAGGCAGTTGTGGTGAACAGGTCTGGGCTCATTCTACACTTTAGGACATGGCTGGAATACTTAGTTTTAACATTTTTAAACTCTATAGTCCCTTTAAGGGTTTTAATTTGGCAATTTTTCTTATATCAACTTTTGATACTTTTTAAGACCCTGCGGATACCCTGTATATACTGTAAGTAAAATTACATTAAAAAACAATTCTTTTAATTCCTAAGTTCTGATTACACAATGTTGTCAATAACACATCACTGTTTGTGCATAAAGCACGACTGCAGCTCTTTGAAATGGGCCGAAGTGGCTTGTAATATGATGTTAAAAGTTGCAGGTGTACCTGGAGTGATGGCCACACCGTTGCCGTTGACGACCGGGCTCTCCTCCTCCTCCTCCTCAGGTGGCTCCAGGCTGGCACGCTGCTCCATGTTGCTAACGGACTGGTTCCTCTTCCTCTTGCCCTGGGCGCTGGGCCGGGCTCCGGGCAGCAGGGCCTCACTCACATTAAGCGGAGGGGCCGCGGGGGACGGCTCCGCTGGAGGTTTGGGCGTCCCGTAGAAGTTATCTGGAAGGAAGACAGACATAGCACACAGGGGTTAGTGAGAGGGAAGTCTGGGAAACAAAGCACATACATGATGAAATAAATATGTTCAATATAGACATGTTGAATGTTATTTACTAGCAATGATCACACATGACCCACATAAAACCTTGGAAAGTAGTGAACAGCGATGATCACAGACGGCTCAATATAGAGACTAAACACTGATGAATAAATACAGCTGTTTTATATAACTAATTATGATGAAAAGTGGCTACGTTAGCCCTGACCTCTAGCTTGAGTTGTTAAATGATCGATAGCTTATGAGCTGGTCTGGGCGTCACGATGGCGCAGTGGTTAGCGCTCGTGCTTCACAGCTAGAAGGTCCCAGGTTTGATTCCCGGGCGGGGCCTTTCTGTGTGGAGTTTGCATGTTCTCCCCGTGTCTGCGTAGATTTCCTCCGGGTACTCCGGTTTCCCCTGCCACTAAAAACATGTACAATAGGCCAGGATGAATGAGAGTGTGTTTGAGAGTGCACATTGGGGGACAACGGATGGAAATTTGCCCATGGCTACAGTCCGGCGTGGCTTGTTTACATGCATGAGTCTATGTTCATTAGACTCATGCATGTCTCCAGGCCAAATAAACAAACAAACAATCACAGATCCATGTTAAATCAAACTGATCTGACGAATATTTTCCATGAATATGAAACTGTCGCCTGAATTTGGTCGGTGTTTATTTTAGAAAATCGCACTATATAAACTATATAAACTATATAAACTATATAAATGGTAAATGGTATATATAGCGTTTTTCTACCTCCATTAGGCCCAAAGCGCTTTACAGCAAGGAACCATTCACCACCAGACTCTCATTCATACACCACAGTACGCAGACACTGGAGGCAAGGTGGATGACATGACAGCAGCCTGCATCTTCAGGAGCTGGGATTCAAACCCCGGACCTTCTGATCATGAGACGACCCGCTCTATCAACTGCACCACTGTGGCCCCATGTATTGACACTATAGAGTAAAAGATGAGTTAGGGATTCGCGGGTATTTGGACACAGGTTTCCTCAAAGACACTGTTTCTGAAATATAGTTTCTGACATATTGTAGTAGGTAGATCATGCTTCTTCAGATGTGTTACACAAATTTGTTGTGACAATTGGATGCTATTAATATCTGAGATTTAGGGGGCAGGGGAGTGGAGGCCAGTTTTTGTCTTTGCTCTTTGCAGGAGTGCTTCAGAATTTTAGGGATTAAACACTTTTAATTAATTTGTGCATGACATTTCAATTGATAACATTTAAAATCATCCACAAGTTGTTGTTGTTTTTTCCTGTATATTTCATCCATTTTATAATTCTGTCATTTTGGGAACCGGCTCTTTTTTCATACATTGTTGAACTGGATGAGTTGGTTTTGGAGCGGTTCACTTTTTGAATCATAAGTGAGTTCAAAAGAGCAAAGAATTGTGTCCAGTGAGAGTTTTGGGAAGTGTGAGAAATGTGGCTCTCGTTCAGACTGGGGGCATCCGGTGTGTTCGCCTCTGACCAGCACACCCCGGTTTACAGCAGATGCCATGAAGCAGAAGTCATTTAAAGGCTGAAACCTTTTTGTGTCTGGACATGTGGAGCAGATACTCAAATACTCTCTTCATTGTCTTGCCTTCCATGAAGTAAACGGAGCAAATTCAATCATGGGACTTGGATGCCCAGTTCCTTTCTCATCACCGTTAGCTCTATTGCTAAAATCTATCTACTGTAAATGTATGTTACTCTCCTTAATCTGTGGTTCATGAGTTGTTTTGACACCTCAGACAGCTGTTAGCACTCTGAACTACAGAGAGCTGTAGGCATCAGATCAAATCCACTCATATTTAAGCACATCCTCAGTAATATTAGGATGATGGTGAGTAGAAGGAGGAACCGTGTCTGAAGTCATCTCGCTCAAAGGCCATGTGAGGGCCTGGCTCGGCGCTGCTTTAGAAACATGAAAGTGCTGCATAATGATGCACAAAGGCTTATTTTAGGCGTACACATTAAGTCTGAAACATGGTGGGACAAAAGTAAAACTCTGCTATGTTATGTAGCTAAGTGACATCAACTAATATAAATCTACAAGCCGCTGCTGTCTCCCAGAGAGGAAATGACCATGTTTGGATTACAGCGTCCTCTCAATCACCTTTCGCAGTATTCGAGGTGTACAAAAATGTGTCAATATTTGTGAATGAATAAGCGTGGGAAAAAGGCTGGTAATTCTGGGAAATCTCCAGCTCTTTGATGGATAAAACATCATAAAAAAAGCATCGTACAGGTAGCCTGGCTACCGCCAGACTAAAATCACAAGTGATATTTAGTCTGGGGACCACCAATTCATTTTCTCGTAGGAGAGGTGTGGTTTACGATTGTCCATAGCCGTTTATTGGGCGTTACGAATGTCTCTCATGCGTCTGCACGTAGCCATAGCCAATCGTATCATGGTATCAGATGACGTATGACGTACCTGCTGTAAACTTTACTAAACTATTTAGAACACGTTCTAAAGCTTGATCGAAAGATGGCATCGCGTCTGCTGCTGTCATGTTGGATCCGTAAATATTTTTTTATTTTTTTTATCCCTAAACAAACTACAAGCTTCCGTATGTCAAATAGCGCGTCATCGTCTTACCGTCCCTCCTCGTTCTGTGATTGGTGCCCAAATCCATGGAAAAATGTCGGCCATGGTCCCCAGGCTGTTGTGAAGTTCGAAAAGATTCGAGCGCACACAGCAGTCTGGTGTTAGCCAGACTATTGTACAGGTAGGCCTGCCATGATAATTACTATATCAAGTTATCACTCGATAAGTAAAATGAAGGACGATAACATTTTTAGTCTCGGTAAATGCACGTGCTGCGTGTGCTTAAAATAAATATAGAAGAATGAACGCTATCACAACGCTGAGTGAGCGGAGCGTCCATCCAACCCGTCATTTATAGATCAGCGCTGCTTTTGGAGAGAGGCGAGGTGTAAACAAAGTGCTGTGATACTACGGAGCTTTGCTGATTCCGTGAACTTTATCGCGGAGCAAGAGGGACTCGTGTGAAAACAACTGGAGTTCCAGCCAAAAGAACACATCACGGAGAGAATAACATTAATGCGACTGCAGCTATGACCACCTGAGAACGAAAAGAAACCACCGCCCAGTCAGTGTATCAAAGCTAATCAGCGCTACTGTTAGCGAGAGGAACCCGACCGCTTTAGCCACTATCCAAATACAAGCGCGATAGTCCTGAGAACATTACTCAGTGCTTAGGTCTACATGTTACTGTTCAAAAGCCAGAGAAATGCTGCAGCGGTTTGACAAACAGTCAACAAGTTTCCCAAAAAAGCTGCTTCACTCCGACAGCCATGTGTACAGGTTATATTTGAAAAGAAAAGGAAAAAACAAAACAAAACATATGGCTACTCTGCTTTTGCAGTGATACAGTATTATCTAAATCCATACATTTTATATTTTATTCTAACCAGGTTTCATTTAACACAGTGAGTTTTGTCAAGAAATATTTAACCAGAATGATGTAGATGCTGTATATAGACTTTTTTTTTTAAATGTCGTGCCAGGCCTAGTTCAAACACAGAACCTGGTGAGAGTGTAAGTTATGTTAAAAGGTTGAGAAGCACAGATGGATACAGCGTCCTAGAATATGTCGACCCTTCTAGTTTGCACTTTGTTTGGTACAAGGTGTTAATATTGAATGCCAAACGTTCAATACATTTCAGTTAAAATAGATGCTTACAGTTTTCTTTTTATTGCCTACAGTATTTGCATTATACTCAATATTATCGTTTATTGCAATATTTTTTGAGACGATATATCATCCTCAAAAAAACTTTATCGTGGCAGGCCTACGTACAGGGGAAGTGTTGTCTTATTATTAAAACCAAGATGTTAAAAATATCAACACTGAACACTACGTGTACTCTTGAAAAAAAAAAACTAATCTTGATTCTGATATTTTAGCCAAGACTTTAGTCAACGTTACATTTGTTTGTACATTACAGTGGTTATTGTGTTTGGTGCAGCCCCATGTGAGGCAGGTGAACACTATCATTGTGTCCCTGGGCAAGACACTTCACCCACTTTGCCTCCTGTGTCTGACACTAGTGAATGGGTGAATGGTTCCTTGATGTAAAGCGCTTTAAGCCTAATGTAGGTAGAAAACTGCAATATAAATGTGATAATGTACCGTATATAAACTCCAGTTGTGATATGAGCTGTACAAAAACAACTTGACCAAAGTAGAAGTCAAGTTGTAATATATCACTTAGAAATAATTAGCATCTCTCCAGTGTGAGCTATAAAACCTGCTCTGCTTCTTCCCTGGCTTTTTACGTAGCGTATCTGGAAAACTACCGTGTTGCCTGTGCATCTGTGGCTGCATCGTCAGGCCGTCCACATGGGGGATTTGCTGGTTCATTTGCCCAGAAGCCTTTTTTCAAACGCGTGTGCTAAAAGACTGTGTGTTTGCATGTTCCGCGCGTATCTTTCCGCTTGTTTACAGTGGATGTTTCCCTCACCAGAGCGCTCTTGTGCCCACTGGGGGAAGCTGTCTCGTTCTGGGTGGCTGAGCCGGAGGAGCTGCAACTCAATTTGTACTGCGCATTAATGTCAAATGTTTCACATGAATATGGGGAAGAGCGAGGTGGCTTAAAGAAGGGCTGCATGATAAACTAAAAATATCATCTTACATCAGCTAATGCACTATATCCAAATAATAATACAGAGTTCCTTTTCCCTAGACTTCCCTCATGGACATTCTGAACTAAAAACCCTGTCACATTTTGTTTTGTTTCATTCATAAACAGTCTGTTGCAGTAATGCATATTTCTCCAAAACACATGGTCCCACTGTCATAGTGACAGTAATCCATGTAATGTAACTTCCCCAGACTTGTTCAAATCATTTCAGCTCAGAGAAACCAGAGTGACCGCGATGTCATCAGATCCGCGGCATTAGAAGGAAACAATGGGACACTATTCAAATTTCTAATCGATTTAATTATGTAATTAATTAATTAATTAATTAATCGCATTTAAGCATTATTGATTTGGGGTTGTATTTATTTTTCAGAGGTATATTTTCGATGCTTCTTTGTAATTTTCCTCCATTTGAACTTATTTTGGTGGAGATTTGATTTATTTTGGAAAATGATCCTTTTCAATAAGTTTATGTCGGCTTAACTGTGATGGTTTATCCAGGCAGAATCAAGTTTAATGCTTTTTAATGCCATTTTAATGCCCAAATATTATATTTGAATGCAACAAACACAGAAAGAAAAATCGGCACATATTTCATTTCTTAATGTTACGGCCCCAGGCCTTCAGGATCCCTCCTTTTTACATATTAGCTTTATGTGTGACTGAAACTTGAGCTCTGACCTGCGATTGGAGGACTGGGTTCCAGCTCAGCTCTGGTTGGCTGCTTGTTCTTGGTCCTGATTGGTACGGCGTCAGGACACCTGGCCAATCATTTGACACCTGTTGCTGCAGCCACACCTATAAAAGGCCACCCTGTGTCTGAATTCCTCAAATAAAATACCTCCTATGTCCTGATGCTAGCTCCTGATCCTCAACAACTGTTAGATCTCTATGCAGTTAGGAACTACACTGTAAAATTTGTTTCAACTCAAAAAACTCATTCCAAGGGCTGCCAAGAAATTTTATGTGTAACCAATAACCATTTTACAATCTAGTCGATTTGAAATTTGAGATTCACCTCTTTCGTTCAATTGTATTCTTAGGTTGACATAACCGTTTCCAGTTGTCTGAAGTGAAAAACGTCAGTTACAAATTAAATCAGTTGTGTCAACCTAAGTTTTTCACTTCAGACAACTGGAAACAGTTATGTCAACCTAAGAATACAATTGAACGAAAGAGGTGAATCTCAAATTTCAAATCGACTAGATTGTAAAATGGTTATTGGTTACACATAAAATTTCTTGGCAGCCCTTGGAATGAGTTTTTTGAGTTGAAACAAAATTTACATTTTACAGTGTAGAGCTTCAGCAGCATTTGCCCAATCCGACCGTCCTTTATAGTGGCGCGGCAGGTCCTGCCCACCATACCACCACACCGTCCGCTAGACGCAAGCCAGAATCGTTCAAACATCTCCGTAGCTCCTCTGCATTCACGTTGCGATGTATATATATTTTTTAATTTTAATAACATAAAAGTGAAAACACAAAGGCACTAAATCATATGAACAATATATTCATGAAAAATAACTTGGAAGAGGGAGACTGAAAGGGACTATACGGAGTAAAAAAAAAAGGTGTTGATTCGGGTCCGAAGTGCAGTCAGGCACACGCTTAATATAGAGACTGCAGTTACATGGAAGACCAGAGGTGTCAGTAGCGAGTATTAAAAGGTCAACTTCCATCTAGTCCCTTTAAGGAGTTTGAATCAAGGCCTTGAATCAAGGAGGACACATCACTGCCCGAGAACAGAGAGAAGCCTCAGATCACGCAGCGTCTCGCGTTTGTTAGAAAGAGTTAATGAATAAAATTATTTTAAAAGTTTGTGAACACATTTCTGCTTCTCCCACACACCAGAGAAATACACCTCATCATCAGAGAAAAGAATAGACTCTCCTCTTACAGTTTAGGATTAGAATAATAAATAGAATAATTAGAATAATAAAGTACACGTCAGACTTCACATACAACACTAGCTGTCATCTGCAGAAGTTCTCCGATGACTCCGCCATAGTGGGCTGTGTGTCTGAGGGGAACGACCTGGAGTACCAGTCAGTTATCATGGACTTTGTGGACTGGTGTGAGCCCAACCACCTGTGCTTGAACACCAGTAAGACAAAGGAGATGGTGATCGACTTCAGGAGGAAGTCACTACCGCACACACCGCTGAACATCCAGGGGGAGGACATTGAGGTGGTTTCAAGTACCTGGGTGTTCCCCTCAACAACTGGACTGGTCGCACACTATCCAGACTGGTCGCACACCAAGAAGGACCAAAGTGGCCTCCACCTTCTGAGGAGGCTGAGGTTTTTCGGAGTGAGCAGGCCTCTGCTCAGGACTTTTTATGTGTACTCTGTGGTAGCCTCTGCTATCCACTACGCTGCTGTGTGCTGGGCCCCGGGCGCTCCAGCCTCGCTCTCACGAGAATTCTGGCACCGTCGCACAGGTTGCGTCAGAGCAAGGTGGTGCCATCTTGGACACGAATCTGACCGGCACTGCTCGCCTGCAGCGCCTGAGCTCGCCTCGCTCATCTTAAACACATTTATGTTCAAGTCGTCTCTGGAGGCATGTGTCCTCTCTTTGGTTAGCATGTGGCTAAATTCTCAAGGATACATCAGTGAACATAGTTACTCAAGCCAAAATCACGCATAATGCGTTTTATGGCCCGTGTTCATTTTAGTCGTGTCTTTTTACAAAAACAGCCTTTGTCAAGAGTTGGTCAAATAATTAGGCTAATTGTAGTTGTTTCTTCAGTCAATAATAGAAAAAAACAAATGTATGATTTGCACATTTCATTGCTTCATGGAGCAACAAAGGACTTGATTTGTGGGCATTGAATTTAATTGTTATAAGGCACTTTCAAATTTTATTTCTAAACTTTTTATTTTTTATTTTGCATTTTCAGATAAGTTTCCTCATCTCTGACTGCTTTTAATTTATTTATTCTTAGTCGATAAAAATATAGTTAATTTCACCCCTCAGCGCTTCAGAATCCCCCTCCTCAACAGACCCTCCCTCTCCCCTGGATGAAACACATCTTCCTTTTCTATTTTGTGATGTCCCTTCCTACCTCTGAAGTGTGTTCCGAGGTAGCTCTTTTTGGCCCAAGGCAGGACACTGACATTTATTTTTAGGAATGTAATCCGAATGCAGTTCTGATTTTCATCACTTTACATCTAACTTTTAACAGCACAGTAATATAAATTAATATAATTAAAGTAATATATAAAACACCTTCTGTTACATGTAATCTATACACAGCCTATCGGCCTAATGTAGCATTCTGAGTTACACCACCTCCCAAAGTCCACTTTAACCCCCATAAGCATGCAGTATCTAACCTTATAGAAAGAAAGTGCTTAACCAGTAAATTATATAATATATAATATATAACATTAATAAATAAATACATGATCCAGCATTGTTTGGATGCATATATGTTAAAAACCTAGTTACAGCAAATGAAAAAATAATCTGTAGTTTAAAATCACAAGCTCTATTGATTTCGTTGTCGCCCCCTCGTCCCGGTTGCCCAAAAGTGTCCCTTATTTTTCTGTTCTCAATTTGGCAACCCTAACTAGGGATGACCGATATAGCGGCGTTGCCGATATTATCGCTCAATATTTGTCTTTTTTTTCCAAATATCGGTATTGGTCCATAATGGGAATTTTTTTTATTATTTACTGTGCCGTGATGTCGTAGCGCTCTTGAATGCATGCAGCAGTGTAGATGGGCTGCACTAATCTGACTGAACAGTTTGTTCAAATTATCTAAAATAAGCTGTGGCTCCTAAAAATAAAGAAACTCCAGCATAAATTCACGAGAAAATGGCCCTCATTTAGCAACAATGCATACAAAAATGGTGTATGTGTAGGTGTATTTGCGATATACGCCAGAGTGCGTGTGACATTTATGTACCTGTGCTTTCCGCTCAGATCTTGCCATACGCACAAGCAGCTGATGGTGAATGCCAACGAGAAATCCTCGCATCATTTAAATAAAACGCCCCAAAATATTCATGTATTCGGAGGCCTCACCCACGGGCTTTACGGCACGCACGCACGAAACACGGCACAAAAGAACAGCGCTGGAGCCGGGGGCAGAACTATGTATCTGTCGGCCTGAGCAGAGCTTTCCTCCGGGAGGAAACAGGTGCGCGGAGAGCTGACAGCCGACCAGAACCTAACGAACCTGTCCGGACTGAAGACAGCCCTACGAGACGTGCTTCGATCATTCCCCTGACGCGGTCAGCAGACTCTGTGCACGCCGCTCAAACCCGGACCCTATGAACCCGTCCGGACCGAAGAAAACTGTGGCGCTGTTGAAGGATTTGTTTGACGCCCGGACTACTTGCGAGCACGGAAATCTGGTCCACAGACTCGGTGCTCAAACCAGCCAGAACACGGAGCATGGCCTCGCAGCAGTGGTATTTTGTGAAAAACAAAACACGTTGAGTTTTTGATAGAAATCTCAAAATGTAAAATGTAAAATCAAAATCTCAAAATGGAAAACCCACAGATCTATTAGTTTTGTAATGTATAGTTTTTGTGTAAAATCCCTGTAGTTTCAGTGATATTCAGTGATAGGGAACATTTTTCCCCTAGCATTTTTTCAGCATTTTATTGTTACTATAGCTACAACCATAGACTTCCTATACGCACGTTGACGAGTGACGTCACGCGCACGTGATTCTGAACCGCGGTGCCACTGGAGGGCAAAAGGAAAGCACAGGCCTTCTACTCCAGGGGTTCCCAAACTTTTTTGGCCGGGACCCCAAAATTGACCCGTAAAAACATCTCGGGACCCCCATTGTATAAAGTTATTGCCTCTTACACTACTTTAGGAAAGAAAAACATTTTATAATCAAGGCAACAGTTTATTTTGATCAACTGAATGAATTTACAGTAAAACATGTACTAAGAACAGTAGCATTTTTCTTTTTGTTTCATCTTGAAATCATCTGGGGACCCCCACCCAAGTCCTCGCGACCCCCGAGGGGTCCCGACCCCCACTTTGGGAACCACTGTTCTACTCCATTATAAATTAGCTGAAAACTTTGGACAAAAGATCGTGCTAAATATAATAAAATCAATGTAGTGAACACACACTGTAGGCGACACAAACAAACGAAGGAAGGAGAGGAGAGGAGCGTAAAATTTCATTGATTTAAGATCAGATTTAACATGAAGAAAGCAACAGCTAACAGTGATTTGGACGGGACTGAAGCAGCGTCCGTGCCATGAGTGAATTTGCTCACTTCACGTTATTAGAGGTAAGAAAATAAAAACCTACTCCACATGCACAGACACAAAAAACATTACTACCATCAATGCCTAGTCTATGGGGTGCAAGCCTTGCAGTAGATGTTCCTATCATGCTGTTCAAGTGAGGGCAGTCCAGTCAAATATCAGACTTTTGAACCCAGCACTTTCTAAATGTACAACAGGTCATTTTGTCCAAATTGTGGGGATGCTTTCATCTTCTTTTGGTGCTCCTTGGTGATATTAAAGATATTTAAGTGCTGATTATGATAATAAATTAATAGCCTAAATGTAATTGTTAAACTTGTTTAGGCGAAAATGTATGCTTAAGTATTAAGAATAACTTTAGACTATAGTTTAAGCTTAAGCTTTTTTTTATGACGTTGTGTTTGTAGTATTTGGTACGGATGAAATGGGCTTTTCGCTTGTAGCAGTCCAATTAGTGCAGTAGCTCGTGATCCTTGCCACGAAGATGATCCAAATTAGTTGACTCTTTTAGTTTAAATTTGTTAGATGGTCTGGTCAAGCGATTGTTTTGCCGGTGGGTGTCTTCAAATGTTGTTCGAGATATTAACAAGGTTCTGAGTGGGCTGTGTTGATTGTGGAGCATCGTGGAGGCGAGCCCTTTTGCCCTCCGGCGTAGTGCGCATGTGCAGGATCACCAACAGTAAACAATAACATTCAACGTGCGTATACCCACAACCTATGTTTTAAACTATTGACTCTTTAGAATGACATTAAGTGGGACCTATAGGCTGTTACAGCAGTTTCTTTCCACATGTTTGTTGTTCATTTTAAGCTGCAGCTCATTTCACATTTACTTTTTCAAATGAAATTAAATTCATATAAGAATTTCTGATCATATCATTGCATTTGTGTTTGAATAATTCGTTTTTTACTTGAAACAGTTGCATTTTAAACATAAATTTAGCTTATCCTTCCTATTTTGTTGTTTTCTGGGGGCATGTTGGAGGGGTATTCTGTTAGGTGGTCCTCAGAAAAAAATTGGAAGATAAAGTGGTCCTTGGGCTGAAAAAGTTTGAGAAACACTGGTGTACAGTAGATTGATGAATGGTAATAAAGAATATAAGGGCATCTTTAATTTAGGAACTGTATTTAGTTTTTGTTTTTGTTTTTTGTTTTTTCAATTTGGACCAAATCTAGTTTAGTATAATACTTTACACTAACAATATCTTGAAAATCATCTTGGGACCCCCAGTTCCCCTTTTGGGGTCCCATCCCCCTTTTGGTAACTGCTCCTCTGTGGCATATGCAGAATGAGTTCTTTTTTCTTTTTAGTAGAACTTTTACGACTAAAAGCTCCAAAGAGGGAGTACTTTGCTCATTATGCAACCATCCATGCTGAGGTTTTCAATTTCAATCCATGAAGTTCTTGTACTGTATATATAGTGAGAACCATATGTTTACATACATTTCATAAAAAGAAACATTTGCATTTTTTCTCAATGTCAGACATGAAACCAGAATTCACTTTAATTGTTTTTTTTAGGTCAATTAGAATTTTAAAAATATTTCTATTTGTCAAATGCCAGAAGAATGAGAGTCAATTTTATTACTTTTTACAAGACCACAAGTTTACATACATTTCATTAATATTTGGTAGAATTGCCTTTAAACTGTATACTTTGGGTCAAACATTTTGGATTTCCTTTCACAAGCTTCTCACAATAGTTGGCAGGAGTTTTGGTCCATTCGTCCAAACAGAACTGGTGTAACTGAGACACATTTGTAGGCCACCTTGTGTGCCTATGCCTTTTCAGCTCTGCCCTTACATTTTCAACTTTGTTATCCTTAAGCCACTTTGTAATCAGTTTGGCAGCTTTAACTTCCTGGCTGATGTCTTGAGATGTTGCTCTGATATTTCCACATAGTTTTCTTACTTCATGATGTTATCAATTTTGTAAGTGCAAGATGGTCATTATGGCCAAACAATGATAATTGTTTTCCCTGTCAGACCACAGGATATATCTAAAAAAAATAAAGTCTTTATCCTTTTTTATTTGCAAACTCCAATCTGTCTTTTTCATGTTTCTTTTGGAGTAAGGGCTTCTTCCTGGCAGAGTTCCCTCTCAGCCCATGTCGGTACAGGACTTGTTTCACTGTGGATAATGACAAACTCTTACCAGGTTCAGCATCTTCACCAGGTCTTTTGCATTTGTTCTTGTGTTGTTATTCACATTTCAGACACAGCACGTTCATCTCTGGGACACAGAACCCGCCTTCTTTCTGATCTGTTTGATGATTGGTCATTTCTATCATTGTTTTAACCAATGAAACTGGACCTTCAAGTGTCTTGAAATTGCATCAAAGGATGAACCAGACTTGTGCTTACAAGGTCATGACATCGTCATCTGGGCTTTCCCAAATTGTTTGAAGGTATAGTAGTCATAGTGAATATATATATATATATATATATATATATATATTCATTCATTCATTCATTCATTCATTTTCTTCCACTTGTCCGTTGCCGGGTCGTGGGGGCAGCCGTTGGAGCTGCCCAGGTCACATAGCACCGGCCCCCATGGCTCCTTCTGTAGGTGGTGGGCCTGTTGGTCTCTCCTAGGGGGCTACCAGTGTACGCAGACACTGGAGGCAATGTGGGTGAAGTGTCTTGCCCAAGGACACAACGACAATGTGCACCTTCAGGAGGCGGGATTCGAACCCCCGACCTTCCGATCATGAGACGACCCGCTCTACCATCTGCGCCATTGTCGCCCCTCTATATATATATATATATATAAAATATAAATAATATATATAAAAAAAAAAAAAAAAAAAAAAAAAAAAAAAAAAAAAAAAAAAAAAAAAATGACATTTACGCTAGAGGGGGGGGGGGGGGGGGGGGGTTCATTCTGACGTACCCTCATATATCACCTCATACATCATAGATCAGCGGATTCACTGCTAACTAATAATAAAAAAAAAAAAAAAATAATAATAATTATATATATAAAATATGCGTGTATGCGTAGGCAATCTGTCATAAGTCACCTGATCAGCCACATTATGAGGCAATCATTTAAAAAAAAAAAACAGTGAAAATAGCTTGAAAGGGGTGCTCTCCTTTAGTTTTCCCCTTGCTCCTGTCTGGACTGGTGGACAGCGGCCCCACTTTTCCCACGGCTCACCTTCATAGGTTCCACTCTCGAGCAGGGCACCACTTTGCTCCAATTCCATAAAACGCTCAACGCTCACGAAATTGTAGTCCACCCCCGGCACTTCCCCTTCTTTGGGCTGCCGCGTGGTACCTGGAAGGAGACAGAGAAAGGAGAGGTCATCACAGAGCTAAATAGGGCACTCGAGGAAGAAAGGGGAGGATGTTAGATAAAGGCCGGCGGATGTGTAGCTACCGAGTGTTTTCAGGGGAAGTGAGAGGGCAGTGGGAAGTGCTGGAGAGGGCAGAGACTAGTCATCGCTCGTGAAAGCCAAGCTCATTCAGAAGAAGTGACTGGGAGCCTCACCACACGATAGCGATGACCTCACAATGAGCTGGTACTGCCATAAACCATATTATTATTTTGAAAGAAACAATTGATTTGTAACCTTTTTAAGAATGTTACCACATGCTCAATTTTCTTAATGAATCACATTTGTCGTGTTCCTCTTTTCTTTATATATATATATATATATATATATATATATATAAATAAAAAATCTTCCTCACCCTCCGCGGGCGGTCTCTTTTTCCTCCAAGCTCGGGTCCTCTACCAGAGGCCTGGGAGCTTGAGGGTTCTGCGCAGTATCTTTGCGTTCCTAGAACTGCACTTTTCTGGACCGAGATGTCTGATGTATATCCTGGGATCTGCTGGAGCCACTCCTCCAGTTTGGGGGTCACTTTTTTTTTTTTCTTAAAAACATTTACAGTCCTGTGTCCAAAAGGAAAAAATCAACCACAAGTTAATCATATCTTAATTAGAACAATATATTATATATAGTATAGAATCAGCTACTTTAGTGTGAACTGTGATTCATACAAGGCTGAGTCATGTATCTTTGTATTTTCAACATCAAGGGTATATGTGACTAAAAAATAGGCGCAAACCACAGTTAGCTAACCCTAGCTCGATGAGAAAATGTAAAAACAAAGCCATGGCGGGTGTTAAACTAAACAGTAGTGATTCAGACAGTGCAGGGACATTCTAGAACGATTCTTACCCTCAGTAATAAACGTTTAACTAACACAGAGCTGGCATTAAAGGGGGAGGGGGTGGGGGTTTGGTATTATAGAAAATCTACTTTTTCAAGCTTTACATCATGTTATTATGTCATTCCCTCATTAAACACATGCCTGGAGTGTTGCCTTGGCTTATTCAGTAAGTAAGTGCTTTATTGTCATTGTACAACTGTACAACAAAATAGTGTTCAGGTGTTAGTTCTGAGCTGCCACTGTGTCAACCTGACCCACATGACCTTGGAGGTCGGGGGAACTGTAGCACTCGGAAGAAACCTGGCTGGCTGCCCTCTATCTCCTCTGATCCTCTGAAACAGTGCACCGCCTCCTGGGTTTGTCCCTGTTTCAGAGCGTGGTGTCCTGCACTGGTCAGCTCCTCCTCCTCCTTCCTCTTCCTTCCTCTGCTCCCTCCGCTCCACAACAGTTTTTCACCATCTCTCGTTTGTCCTTTTATGTTTCCTGTAGCTCCTCTTGTGACGCCTCCACTGTGCTGCAGCTGTGGGGACTCTTGGTGCCTCTTCAGTGTCTCAGAAGAAGAAATTGTAAGTCTCAAATGGGTTTAGCTGAAAAGCTAGCATTTTGTTTACCTTTACAAAAAGCTGCTTCATGCATGTTTGAGTTATATTTAAAAACTTAGACGGCAGCCATTTTATGCATGCTATGCCTCAGTCCTCCTAGGAACGGCCCCACCCCCTGGACCTTTTGTCACCAGCCGAGTTACCAACCACTGTTCCTCAGCTCAGCAGAGCCCCTCCCCGCATGTCGAGAGCAGATGTAAACACAGTCATCATGGAGGATTAGCTTCATGTGTTGTAAACCGGAGCTACAGCAGCTCTGAGACTTTTACAAAGACACACATCAGTGTTTCTGTTACCTCAACACACAGGATTAAAACAAGAAAACATATTTCCATGGGGGGATCTGCGCTGGGAATGTGTTTGGGCCTTGACGATACCCTGATAGCATTCCCTCCGCAGAAGCTAATGCTACAAGCCTAAGCTCCGGTCATCACGTGAAAACGAGAAATATGCACAAATAAAGTCAATAAAACCACCATCTACACAATGAACCGTTTAACCATGATCACACACTGAGACGGGATTGTTGATTTTGAAGTTTATTGCTCACATTTAATCTACAGTGGGTAGTAGCCGAGTGTTTTTCTTCCGGAGCTAACAAGCTCTTAGTAGTTAGCCGCTAACAGCTAGCTCGGAACGATTTATTGAAAAAAAGTAGCCCATTATGCACTAATAACGTCAATAAAACCGGCAACTGCATGGAGCAGCCTTTGGGATGATCACACACTAAGCCTGGTTTGTTGATTGTTAAGTTTATTGCACAAATTTCATCTGCAATGGGTCATAGCCGAGTGGTTTTTTCCCGAAACTAACAAGCTAGCCGTGAGGCACTAACAGCTAGCTCGGAACGATTCATAGAAACAAGCAGCATATTATGCACTAATAACGTCAATAAAGCAGGCAACTACTTGAAGCAGCCTTTATGATGATCACACAATGACTAAGGCTTTACACATTTGTGGTTTATTGCAGACTTTTCATCAACAATGAGCTGTAGGCGATTGTTACATGCTAACGGGGGTAATCTCAAATAATTGTCCACCTGCACAGATAATGTCCCTGGGGAGATCCTGGTATGGTTAAAGATCCATAGGGCATGGCAGTAGCAAAGAATGACTAGATAGCCTCCAAACAGCAGGTATTTTTCAGGCAAGAGCTCCTTCGGTGTGGACACAGAGCCTATGAACTCTCAAAGGTTCGTCTCCAAAGTTACTTTCCGAGTCAGACGCAGAATCAAATCATATCCTGGGTGGCCATTGTTCACAAAGTGATAAAGCATAGCTCCTTTCCAACAGTAAAATTAAAACGCAGCGAAAATCGATAGTAGTTTCAACATGTGAAGGAGAGAATGTATGTAGCACTTTCCGAGTCAGACGCATGAAAAATATTAAATAAAAAATATACAAGTGAAACTCGGAAAATTAGAATATCATTAAAAAGTGCATTCATTTCTGTTGTTCAACTTAAACTGTGAAACTAATATATGATAGACTAATTACATGCAAAGTCTAATTTAAGTTTCACCTGTAGAGCCATTTGAGCCCACTCTGGCTGGAGGATGGTCATGGTGCCTCTGATACACCGCTTTGCAATTAGGCATGGAAAATGCGAATATATAATATAAATGATGAAAAAAGAAGTCGCAGGAGGGGGCTTGGAAAGGGGCCCTGATGCGGGCGGGACCCACACGCTGTCGGTACAGATGAGAACAAACTCCTAGTGTGAGGTATAGTATATATGTAGTCATGTATTTGTAACCATTTGGTGACTTTGGCAATGTGGCATTTGACTTATTGTAGAGACCAAAATTGCCCTGTGCAAATGTCTGCTCCGCAGTGTTTTAAGGCGTCCCGGACGCTTGTCTTCCACCAAATGAAGTCCAGAAAAAATATTGCGTCCACAAGTGTTTATTTGCATTACCCTTAGCCATCCACAAAACGAAAGACTGTTTACCTCTACACCGCAATGCCTGTGTGTCCCTTCTTTATATTGTAATCACATGATACTAGGATACACACAGCGCCACACAGTAGCAGGAGGCTCAAACTTAACACAGTGCACAAATGGCTCCAACACTCCAACACCTGAGCTAAACAGAATTAACAAAGGCAAGGTAACTTTATTTATACCGCACATTTCGTACACAAGGCAACTCAATGCGCCTTACAAAAGAAGATATGCGAAATTACAATCAGGTTAGGTTAAGACAAAGCACATATATAGAAACATCAAGACATGGGAAATACACAATGACTGGCCATTGACCGGGGCTGAAGAAACGTGTTGAGGCAGACGCAGAATGACGGGGGCGTGGTTAGGGAGGGGGTATGTGTGTGCGGTTATTTACAGTCTGAAAGTCAGTGTTACTGTATGTAAAATATGACCCAGAGAGCTCAGTCCTTATCAGGTTTAGCTCCGTGGCTTGGCCTTGAAGAGAAGTGTTGACAGTGTAAGAGAGATAAGCGGTACAGCTGCTTCAAACCTCCTCTCTCAGGAGGAAGAGAATTATTCCAGAATAGTTTATAAATTTATAATGAATTAGCATTTTCTTGGTCTCAGCTTTAGTTCAGTTCTCCAGAGCAGGTAGTTCCCTTCACAGTTCAACCCTTTTCCTCCCAAAATATAGTCCAACTATTGTCCGTCTCCAAGCGAGCTGCCACACTGTAAACCCGAATGCTATTTGAGGTCATAGTCCAAAGGGGTGTTTTTTTAAGTTTAGTAAAGTTTTATTGCCATTCAGATTAAAACTGTCACGTTTAGAAAGTTTAAATTATACGTTTTGAGGCGGGTCTTTTGCGTCATGACATCATGACGCCTGCGTGCCTTGGCTGGAGTGACGTATTTGGTTCTGCACAGCCGCAGTGCGCTGCTGTGGGAGTGTCCGTCATTTAACTGAAGAGGCACAGAGCTTTAAGAACTAACTCCGTAACAAGTGTGTTAACTTTAAGAGCAAGTTATATTTCTTTGGGCTAATAAACGAAATTACAATCATTGTAAATTAATCTTTAAGTAAAAGGGCTAAGCCAAATAAACTGTATACAACTGCTTATGAGCCTAAAAAGATTGTATGAGCTACAATGGTCCTTGTTTAAGAGAATGTTGAATACAATCGATTAGGTCATTGTCCAAAGTAGTTAAAAAATATATATATATACAAGTTTTTATTTATTGGCCAAATTGCCCAACCCTAATTTGTTTTTGTAACGCAGGTTAACAAGTACCAGACAAGAAAGGAAATTGTAGCAGAAAATAAAGGTGAGACTGTACACTTACTGATTATATGATCCTATTTTACACTTTTTGTTAATTGGTTTATTGCGTTTTTTGTTGTGTTTTTTTATCCTGGATTTTGTGCCAGCCAGACAACACACTTTTCCAATTCTTTACAAAAATGTATTGTACAGCTCTCTGGATCAGAGAAACACTTAAACCATAGAAAATCCACCCCACTACAAAAACACATAACATAACAAATATTGCACTCTGTCAAATCAAAAGGCAAATCACTTGACTATTTTAATTACAGGTAACAGAAATGATAAAGTTTGTTCTGAATGAGATGTGATTTGAGACTCTTCTTCATTTACAAATAGGCATCTGTGATTGGAACTATATGAAATGTGATGAATGATTGGCTGTGAGAAAAGTCCCCGGCGCTCCTGTCTTTGGGCAGAAAGTAGGCGTAGCTGTTTAGTGTGCATTTGCTACATGTGTGTGAGACATTTATGTTGGACTTTTTTTAAATGAGAACACAAAGTTTAATTAAACAGAAAGAACAGTTTCATTTGGTGTTTGATTTGTCACTATCACAACTGGGAATTGGGGCAATTCTTTACTGTGTCCTTTTCACCTAGATGATCCCAGCTCCCACAGGTGCATGCTGCTGTTGTGCCCTTGAGCAAAACACTTCCCCCACCTTGTCTCCAGTGTCGTCTGCACACGCTGGAGTATGAATCAGAGTGTAAATGAGTGCCTCATGTAGGTTGAACAGCGCAATCAAGACCATTTACCATGGTTTATGATAAATCTTTTAATTCTGTCATGGATACCTATAGAGTACTAACAAATGTTTCTTTTTATCTAGAGAATCAACTCTAGAAATTCCGTCTTACTAACTTGGAATTCTTCGATCTGCACAAAGAAGAAGGTAAAGTCAGTAACTATTGCCATTGTTGTGTTAAGGTGAAGTGTCCTGACTTCAGTATCCTGTTTGTCCATTTTACAAATACAGGAGGAGGTGCTGTGACCTAGAGGCCTGTGAGGATGAAGACACTTTCCAGTGTCCACCAGTATGTCGTACAGTATGTGGAAATGAAGAATGCAGGGAAAAGAGCACACACAAGGACTCAGCTAATCAGCCAGAATGTAAGTAGATTTGAGTCAGGTTTCACTTTGTACCTCTCATCTATTACTGAAGTATTTACAAATGTTTATGTTCTTAAATGTTTTTGTTTCAGTAGACCTGAGGCCGATGGGATCTCGTGCACTGACATTAGAAGCTCCGCGCGAATTAGGATGAGAAGCACTCGCTGAAAGACTCTCAGCTCTTCGCTTTAAAAGTGAGTAAATGTAATCCACTTCCGAAAGTAAATTGTTGATCTTTACTGAAGCATTTACAGGTGAAACTCGGGGAAATTAGAATATCGTTCAAAGCTAATTTATTTCTGTAATTCAACTTAAATTGTGAAACTAATATATGATATAGACTCATCATGCAAAGTGACATATGTCAAGCCTTTGTTATAATTTTGATGATTATGGCTTACAGTCCATTTTCAAAATATTCCAATTTTCTGAGATTTTTAATTTAGTTACATTAGTTTTTATAAGCTGAGCCATAATAATCAAAATTATAACAAACAAAGGCTATACATATCTATCTTTGAATGATGAGTCTATCATATATTAGTTTCAGTTTAAGTTGAATTACAGAAATAAATGCACATTGAACGATATCCTAATTTTCTGAGTTTCACTTGTAAAATTTAAATGTTTTTTTTTTGGGCTCATATTGGGGCAACCTTTATTTTGTGTGTCTTTTTTCTCTCTATGTGGTCGCATTTCCATGCACATTTATACAAATTTGTTTCAGAAAATTTTTGAGTGTGCAACTAGACAAGCTTAATTAAATGTAGGAAGCACAAACTGTCGCCTAAAGCAGTGGTTCCCAACCTGGAGAGGGGTGCCTGGGGTTGTCAGGGGGGCCCAGGGTCAGATCATAAATTATATTATTTGAGCAAATGATATGGTAAAAATCATCAAATATGATGAGAACGGACTACAGGTGCAACACTCCAATTCCAGTTTATTTGTTTGAAACTTACTTACTTATTAGCAACTATTTGGATGTTTTGATAACATTTGTGCACATAATGCTACCATTAAAAAACGTCGCTTTTACTCTGTTAATGTAAAAGTCTAGAGCTTTGTGTTCATTGTTCATCTGTTTGCTCACATCATTTTACAGAATGGCTTAGAAAGTGTTTGAGCAATATTGGACTATACTGTACGTGGTAAAGCTAATAATTTCTGACATTTGACGTTTGTTCTATTGTTATTCTTACAGACTTGTACAAGCCAAGTGGTATATCACAGAATGTGAAGAGGAGAAAGAGTGTGCTCTAGAAGACAAACAGTAAGTTTAAACACAGTCACATGACATTGAACTTGGTTTCATTTCTTGGTTTGTACTGACAGACTTTCTCCATATTTTTCAGATGTTGGTGCCAGTTGAGCCAGGAAGCAATGTCCAGTGAATCTGCTTGAATCAATAAGGACTAACACACAAATATTTTGCATCTTTACTACATTCTGAATTCTGTTGTGAATAACTCAGCCTACATGTTACAACATAAGGTATGTAAACTATTATTTTATGAAATAAAATAAAAAAACTGTAATTTGCCATTTTGTAATAGTTTTTTGGGTTTGCTTGTAATGTTTGAAATATTGGTTAAAAGAAGCCGATTGGACTTACAAGTTTTGATGTAATCTGTTTCAACAAAACTTTTAAGTTGATGAACTAAAAACTTTAAAGTTGAACTTGGCTTAAAACTATCAGGAGTTTTAAGCTAAGTTGAACTTTAAAGTGTTCAGTTTATGTTGGCAAACATTTTTTAAGTTAAGTTGAACTTGAGATTTTTCAGTTCATAAAAACTTAAAAAACGTTTGCCAAGATAACAGAAAACTTTAAAGTTCAACTTAGCTTAAAACTCCTGATAGTTTTAAGCCAAGTTCAACTTTAAAGTTTTTAGTTCATCAACTTAAAAGTTTTGTTGAAAAAGATTACATCAAACATTTTAAGTCCAATCGGCATGTTAGGGTTTACAGTGCAGGTTGTACATAACAGTTCATCGTCATGCGTTACTTTCCGGTGTAATTCCATCACTCGGTCACTCCCTGCTCCAAAGTGCTCGTTAATTTTAACGGACAGCAGTGTGGTCCGATTGCAAGCTGCTGTCATTTCAAATTTCCGATATCCAAGTTATGTATTTGCATAAGTTGTACAAGCAAAGGCATGTTACCTGTTGAGACTGATTGAAACTTGTCCAGTGTGTGTTCTCATAATGCATATTGTACACACAAGTTTGCACAGAGGTTTATTGTTTTTTCTAGTTTACGATGCAGTTGTAGTTTATGTATCTTTCTTTATATGGTGTGACACTGATAGCTACAGTATTACATGGAATGATCATATTCAAAGTCATCAAACATGCTCTAAACATGCTCTGCCCAGAGGACAGTAAATCACATTTTCATCATTTTATGCTACTAGCTTTTTGTTGGTAATAACAATTAGAATGACTGATATGAGGTAGAGAAACAGATATTAACATAAATGTAATATCAGGGTAAGTTTAAAGAAAAAGTTTAAATGAATAAATCATAAAAGCTAAAATGAACACGAGTCAAACATTATCATTGACTTCTGTGCAGAGGATATCATAAACCTCCAGACCTGACTGGGTTCAAATAAACACAATGCATTGTACCTTTTGGCAGGGCCGTAACGACGAAGGAGGCTAACTGGGCATTTGCTGAGATTTGAAGGGGGGCCAAGAAAATTCCTTCTAAAAGCACAAATGGCATATTTTTGACACCAGCAAATGGAGCAGCTGAAAATATGATATATGATCTCAAATTCAACCAGAATGCAGGAAATCACATCTGAATTATGAATAATGTCCTACAGTTTCTGATGGCCATGTGAGGTAGTGCTGAAAAATAAAGTCCATAAACTATATCCCTAACCCTTTTATCACTTAAAGATTTACTCACTGTGGAACAAGTAACTTTTACACAAGTCAGAGTACAGGTAATTCCTTATACTATACCTAAGTAGAGGTAAAAAAAAATACTGTAAGAAGTACAATTATTTCAAAGAATACTCAAGTACATGTACTTGTAACTGAGCACTACTGGTCTCCGGATCTGAAGACAAGTCCAAGGATAGGTCACTGAGGGTCAAATGCAGATAACAAATCTGCATTAACCTTTAAACTGTCCAACAAAATGCCTTACATTCAAGTAATAAAAGTGACAATCACTGAAAGTTACATTCCATCGTACTATCAGCCAGTTTGCGTTAGAGCTCATCCCACTGTGCCAACAATAATCCCATCAGTGGCTGATCACAGCCCCCCCCCCCCCCCCGGGACAAATCCGCTCCACAGGCGTCTGAGAGCCAGGGGGCGCCCTCAGTCAATCAGCATTTGCAGACACTCATGTTCCACACAACAATCACCTTAAAGCAGTGTTTCAGCATTAACATTTCCTCAGCCTGGGCTCGAGCAAACTTTGTCTCTGTCAAGTTGAGTACATGAAACACTGCTCACAGCAGAATGAGCCTCCTGTTTCCTGCACACACTGACATGACAAAGTGCATTATTTTAACAGGATCCCCCCACCCACGTCACACAAACGTACTTAAATTATGTTCCTGTTGTTTCCATCGCCAGTGTTACCACAGTCTGTAAAAACCCCAAGCATGAAATAACCTACAGTTAATTAGTGGATGTAGTGAATGATTTAATCAGTATCGTGTTAATATTCGCAATGATTTTGGCCGAGATAGTCTTTCCTAAGAAAGTGAGTCAGCGCTTTCTAAACTATTCAGCTGTAACACGAGATTTTTATGGGGAAACAAAATCCTGTGCCAAACTGACTTGTGGGACAAATGCTTGGTGAACTTTATTGTCCCCATAGGTCAATTTGTCCTCTGCATTTGACCCATCCTTTGATGCCACTGAGGCAACCGTAAGGAGCAGTGGGCAACCAGATGTGGAGCCAGGCTGATGGTCAGAATCACCTGGCTGGAGGATTCACCTATTGTACATGTTTTTAGTGGTAGGGGAAACCAGAGTACCCGGAGAAAACCTACGCAGACACGGGGAAAACATGCAAACTCCCACCCATCTATGTGGGAATCAAATCCGGGACCTTGTTCCTGTGAAGCACAAGCGCTAACTGCTGCGCCACCGTGCCATAAACTATACATGGAGCGACAGACAACTGAGTCTTCCAAATGTACTTTGGTGTTAATAATATAAACTAATTTGTGGGATGTTAGAAATGCTTCATGAGAGCCTTCTTTCATGAATCAGGCACTGGGCCTTCAATAAATGAGATCTTTCTTTATTTCAGACACAAAAAAGGTCCATAAAACAACTCCATGTAAAAGTAAATGAATGACCTTATAGTCCATGTGGACAGTCTCTTCAGCCTCTCCAAAGCACCGAGCTGTGTCAGGTCACTTCTCTTGTCAGGTCTTAGGGAGCACATAGCACTGCATTTTTTGACTCCATGAGCCCCATCATTCATTTATATACAGCATTTCTAATGACAGCATTTAAAGTGGTCGCATTAACCTGCATAAAGAGAAGACTGGCACTTTTAGGATTTGATATTTGCAGCCATTCCAATCCCATTTTCAATTCAAGTAACCTTGCTAACACTTGACAGAACAATTATACAAAATATGCTCTGTCTAATGTGTGAGAGTCTTGACAGAACTGATGGAGTTTTCTGCATCCACACCCCTCAGTTTGAGCTCAAACTGAAATGATTCCGCCGCCCATATACCAGACAGAGGCTGTGAATACTGATGTCTGCTCCTGATCAGGACGTCCAAACACAAGGAAACCAAACCAAAAGAGCTTGGATCTGTAAGTGGCTATCTGGCTTGGCCATGCGCATGGTTTGGTTCTGCTCATACATTTTCACTTGCCCATTTAACTCCCTCATCGTGCCTTCTCCTCATTTTCCATTAGCTCTAAACACAAGTGCACCTTTTTATTATTTCATGCCTCACACAGTGGAAGCTCTATTTTTGCAGAAACAGAGATGGGAAATTTGCAATCTATTATTAAGGACGGTCGGATGGAGAGTTCAAATCTGGTCAAACTGGCTTTTGAAAATGCTCCACTCTGATGGTTATAAGAAATCATTTAAAGGTAACAAGGCAACACAAATTCCAGTTGCTGAAAAGTTATTTCTCCAGGCACTGGTGTGTGATGAAATAAAGAGTGGATCTAAAGTGTGAGAGGTGGTAGGTCTATGTCTCAGAGGGAAGTCGTTCTCAGCCACTCGGCCTCATGTGAACAGGAGACTACGAGGACGACATCACAGTCCGGTCTCAACACTGATTGGCTAAACTCACGATCTACGTAATTATATTATATTGTGAAGCACCTAACATTTATATTTAGCCAAATAACAATCTGTTAATAATTTGTAGTGACTCACTTTTGCCTTAAAGGAATAGGCCACTGTTATTACATACTAAGATATGTTCTTACCTTCGCTTAGACGAGTTGATGAGTAACTGTCTGATCTTTGTGCGTGCGCTCAGTCACGCAAATGTTGTTAGCATTTTGTCCCTCCCTTATTTAAATACAGTTACGTGAAATGTTACACAATCCAAGTCTAGTAACTTGGATTTTCTAAGCGGATCAAAAGGGGTACTATATTGTAAGGCGTAATAACATAGGAGCACTTCGACGTCCGCGCAGTCACTTTACTGCGCGGACGTACAGAGCGCACGCCAAAGATCAGACAGTTACTCATCAACTCGTCTAAGCGAAGGTAAGAACATATCTTAGTATGTAATAACAGTGGCCTATTCCTTTAAGGCAAAAGTGAGTCACTACAAACACTAAGGTAAGAACAAAGTATCTAAAACGGTGGCCTGTTCCTTTAAAAAGCCACAACATTCAAGGAAGTGGAAATTTGGGCCCATCCTTGATATTTAGGTATTTTCAATATCAGCCCGTAAAAAGGAGGCAAACGTGAGAGATTTCACGTTTTTTGCACTGGAGATTGTCAGAGCTTTAAAATGGGTCTCCCTCGACTTCCTAGGCCTCAAGGGGGCAGAGAGACAGCGCCGGTTGCTGGACAAAGGCGTGCACTGCAGTTTCATTGATTTTGTAGACACCTCATCGTTCTTATATAAAAGCAGATGGAGAGAGGATGTGACGGCTGCTGCGGCACTCCTGAAGTGACCCTTAAAGTCGTAGACACTTCCTCTTAGAAAAAGTCGTCTTGTCATATTTTGTTAGACGTTGTGCCCTGACTAAAACACTGGGCATTGTGCTAATAGCTCCTAGAGTTGCAGTCACATCTAATAAAATGCACAACACAAACAAGATTCATGACTTAAATGACTGGAATCTATCATGGCACATAAAACCTTTGGAGCTGCCACTTTACAAAGGTGAACCATTCTTCCTCTTCCAACTGTAGAGACGCAATGGTTCTTCTGACAGCTGGAAGATAGAAGGGGGAGATAAGCCGAAACATAACAAGGAAAGTCCATTTGAAGCGGGAGCTAAAAAGCAGATACTGAAGTAACTGTAAGGAGGGCAAGACGATAAGGGACGAAGGCAAAATAACAGAGAAATACAATGGAGAATAGTGAAGGGACTCATGGCTCTTTCATTGGAGCCGAATACAGTTACAGGGAATACCTTATGTGAATGAATGTGCAGAGGAAATAAGCCTTTTCTGACACAAGGCAAGGATGTAGCATAAATACATTTGATCAACAAAGGAAAAAAAAAAAGAAGACTCGCTTAAGAGTGTAATTTCCCATTTAATCTGCTGAGTCTGGGGAAAGTGGAAAAAACAGCTTCAGAAACTGAAAGACAACAAACCAACAGGTGCATTAATCTTCTTTACGCATGCCTTTATAGTTTATTTATTTATTCATTTATTTATTGGTTTATTTGGTCGGGATTGTGCATGTTAATGAACATACATGGGTCTCATGCATGTAAACACACAACACCGGATTGTAGCCTTGGGCTAATTTGCATCCGTTGTCCCCCATGCACACTCTCAAATACACTCACATTCCTCCTAACCGAGCGCTAACCGCTGTGCTACCGTGCCGCCTAGTAGTCTTATAGTTTTTATAGTTTATTATTTATCTACCAAGCTTATTATATGTTTTATGTTTCATGTTGCACGATTGAACCGAAGAAAACTCCTAGTGTATGAACCTGTTCACTAACAATGGCAATAAAACCAATTATGATTCTGATCATTCATACATATGAATGACGAGGTGGACCCCAGAACGAGTAGCTGTGCACCTGGAATTTGTTACAAAGAGCTGTTCAAAGTTAGTTTTCATAGTGAACGCTGCTTTGCCAAATCATTCAGTGGCTCTGGCATTGTGCTGTTTCTTGAGCTCATTCAGTTACATCTCTGGAAACCTTTATCAAAGACATTTGAGATTGATTCAAATGGCTCTCATTAAAGCCACAGTGTGGAACATTCTAGGTTATTTGTTGCCACATCATTAGAGTAGCTGATAAATGGATGATAAATAAACAATCCTTTATTCATTATACACAAACAACGCAGTTGACCAAAGTGCATTACACATCACAAAAAAAAAGAAGAAAAAAAGACGGTAGATAAATGTAGCAGAATAAAATCCTTACAATACAGAACAACAGAAGACAATGAATCAATGCAAGTTAAAAGCCGTATAAATAAGGTACGTTTCAGCTGGGACTTAAAAATCCAGAGTGACAACACCAGACACCCTAATGCTCAGTTTTTAAAGGGACTAGACGGAGTTCAAACAATGTTAATATTTTGTATTTTCTACCCCCACTTGCTCCAGCAATGTCCTAATGTGTAAGAAGAGCCCAGACCTATTCACCACAACTGCCTCTAAAATCCTGCACCGTCACTCATATTGCAGGAGTGTAATATAGACACTGCAGTTACGCGAAAGACTTGAGGTGGCAGTAGCGAGTATAAAAATGACAACTTCCATCTAGTTCCTGTTGTTAAAATAGACCAACTTCCTGTTTGGCTCCCTGTATCCAAACCAAAAGAGAAACATCTCCATGGAGATGAGCCAGTGACGTCTCGCTCCCACAGCTCTCAGTAAAGACATGTTTTTACGTTTTCCACTAAAAACACCTCTCATCAAATAAATGGACACTATTTGCTGAAGCGTGACACAGTGTGGCTTTAGAAGGACACAAATGTGTGCTTGTTCGGGGGAGAAAGATGACTGGGGCACCGAGCTAAAAATAGCCTATTGATGGAGTGATTATCATAATATAGAAGGGGGTGGGGTGAAATATCATGGAGCTGCTACTAGCACAGCACGTGTGCGAACACTGGGCTTTTTGCTTCGAGATGCATCCGGAGGTTTACAAACCGCTTTGAGCAACACTCGGAAGAGGATTTATGCAAATTCATAGGCTGCGTGATGAAGACGGAGCGATAAATGTTCACATATGCACTTATACACATGAACCTGGAGAAAAACATGGAGTAGAATGAACCTGGAGAAAAAGGCGGGAGGCCCCGCTGACAGAGAAGCAGCACGGTTTGTCTCAGTAGGTCCCTCCAGGTTTGTTGCACTGGGAGGGACTGTTGGTGCAATAGAAAGATATCTTGTTGACTTTGAAGAACTAAAGATTTTGTAGGGGGTGGGTGGGGGGTGGGGGGGGGACAAGCTTGGAGGAGCATGTGTTGTTTTTTTTCCTTAATTGTAAAGTAACTGTGGTTTCAGTGAGTTTGTCTTGAACATTGCGGCACACATTCCTGGACCAGTTGTGGGAAAACATGTAATTAAAGATTCAGATTTACACATAAGGGAAAGAACATGACAGTGAAGTGCTACAAGAATGTTCAAAAATGCGTTTCAGATGTTTGGGTAGAAACCAGTCCACAGAGTACCTCATTTGGACTTAGGATATTTGCCAATTAGATTTACAATTATAACTAAAGGTGCGTTCAGACCAAACGTGCGTCCACGCCCCATCTGCCTCTAGTAGGGCGCCAAACATTGCCGCTTCACACTCGCGAGAAACGCCTGTTTGCTGGTGCGTGAAGTTTTGCAAGCGTCATAATTAGGAGGCGTGTCATACAACTCAGGCCGAGCGCAAACCGCGATGATCAACTTGTCCTCCGTGCTGCAGGTCAGGGGCGCAACTACCCCCCCCTCACACACACACACACACACACACGGCTCTTTGATGCTTTTTAAAAAAAAGAAAATAAATACCCTCTGAATTGACTTTATTTTAACAAAAATGTCACTATTTCACACAATATAACATCGATATTTCCCTCTATGGGGAAACTCCAATCACATGGATTAAGCTTCTGTTGCTTCATTCATGTAACTTTTCCTCCTCTCCCTCTCTCTCCCTCGCACAAGAGGGGAGAAAACAACGCAAGTGAAAGAGGTGTTTTGCTTCAACACGATCTCCTCTGTAACCGTGTTTTTATTAGGACTTTTATTTCTCAAACTTGTTGCCTTATGCTCACTTTGAGCTCCTCGTGGGGCTGCAGGCTGCAGCAGCAGCGGTGGAGATGACAGTCCCTCTGCACTCCTCTCTGCCCCACTCCAGCAGTGACTTTTTTCACAAATAAGCATGCACAACTAAAGTGACGCCCGTCCCCCAAAGAGGAATAAAAAAAAAATACTTCACCTCTGCGAACCCGTTCATGTCGTTCACTGTAAAGACTCGTTCAAAAGAGCCGGACCGTTCACAACCGACACATCACTATCGGCGCCCCTATGAAAGGCATATATTGCGTATGCCCTTTTTGCGCCGCTGCTGCAGGTAACAGGTGATGCTTGTGCTCACTATTTGAGCCCAGTCCCGGATTGGTTAACAAGGCGTAAATGAACGCACGTGTAGATTGTGATTACTTGAGTGCATGAAGCAGTGGGCGCGGCATCGCTGCTCTGTACTGCGCTGTTCTCACTGGCTTTGACGCGTGTTTATCCTCATCTGCTCACATTTGCTACGCTTCATACGCGCGGACGGCTTTGCTTACATTTAGAAGCGCGTCGAAGCGTCTACATACAATATTCACATGCATTTCAAAACATTTTTGTAGAGGTCTAGTCCCCAAACGTAAGAGACTCAGGATATTTTGTTTGTATCTTAAATATGAACAGTCTTTGTTAAACTTTCAGACTGGAGTTTGGATTGAAACTCACTGTGTTGTGAACTGTAAATGATTTAAGTGTTTCAGTCAATTTCAATCTGCAGTATCTGCATCTTGGGAAGCACCAATACCACTTTTTGAAAACCCATACGAGCACTTACCAAATACTGATAAGGCATTTTCATCATACATAGTTAGTTCATGGGTCATTACCTAGTTATTTTATTCATTTACATTTATTTGAGTAAAGTACATTTATAAGAAATTCTGAAGTATGTCAGACTTTTACTATTTTATATTTTATTATATTTTCATTTTAAATCATTTTTGTTTTCACCTTTTTTTAATCACGATAACATAACAATGATAAAGCGATAAACCTGGTTTGCTGCATGTTTATCGCCTGTTTTGCAGTGTTTTCATCCTCATTTACGTCTCGTTTTTGTCGCTATTTTGACTCTTATTTCAAGAAGCTTTTAGATTTGGGTAATGTCGAACTGGACAAAATGTGCTCGGATAAGGTGGGGGTTAAGAAGTTAAAGTTTATGAGTACATTTTAGTCGCGGGATTAGTTTAGCAGATGTATTAAGAATCGCCAGAGCCGTTAGCAGCATTAGCTGCTCGTCTTGTAAACACTGCAGCAAAGGCAGACTGCTGTGGCACAATGAGGATCGTTACGCTGCACTTTAAGTAGTATCGGTGTCTGGTATCGAGACCACATCAATGTGGTATCAGTGCATCTCTATCTGCATCTGTAGAAAAGAGAATACTGTACAGAGGCAAGTCATTACCATTGGATCTTAAAGAAGTGTTCAAAAATAAGGATGAAAAAGAATACGGATGCTCGTTCTATTAAAATCAAAATCATTATTTTATTCCCTGAATTTACATTCTAAAACAAAAGTTATGCAGCTGTCCCCAGGGACACATGTTGATCGACCAGCGGGGAGGGAGAGAGAGAGCGAACCCTCCCCCAAACCACACACAAAAGTACATGATGAAGTAGGCGTGTCCTTGTCGAACCAATCAGTACTCTAGGATGTTTCTTCAGCGCGATCTGACTCCTCATTCTAACACACTGCCCCCCAGTGGATCCAAGAGTAAAAACAACAAAATGTCCGCCTAATTCAAAATGAACCTTAAAGCACAGATTACAATCAACACAGTTTCATATATAATCATTGAAGCCTATTATGATAAAAACATATATAGAAATAGCCAACAATGAGTTCCGGTCTGAGGCAGCGCCATGTAAAGACGCTGGTTGTCTGGCTCTCCACGGGAACCCCACACTTTTGAAAATTTACGCTTTGAAAATCGCGTGACACGATTGTGTCTCCTTGTGTTATTTTACTTGTGTCTGTTCTTACTAGTTTACGGGCACAATGCCTAAAAAAACGGGTTCAAAAAACGAACAAGATGCGGCTAACGCTAGCTCGGCTAGCCTGGAGACGACGGACAATACCACGAGGGACCAAGCAGTTTTGGATGCAATTCGGGGGCTGAAACAAGAGTTGTTGGATAAAATCGAAGAGAAGGCAACTGAAACCCAAACAGAAGTGCGCAACGCCATTGGTCAAGTCAACCGAAGGTTAGATGAGGCCGAAAGCCGCACAACAGAGCTGGAAGCCGGTGTTAGTGCCAACTCTGACTCCATTGCCATTTTGGAGTCTGACATGTCCCGCATGAAGAAAGAGCTCGTTGAGTTGAAGGCCAAATGCGAGGACCTGGAAGCACGTTCACGTCATTGCAATGTCCGAATAACTGGGATAAAAGAGGGCAGAGAAGACGGCCATCAACCTTCCCAGTATGTGGCGGACGTGTTGCAGAATGCGTTAGGATTGGCGAAGCTACCATGTTTGGATAGAGCCCATCGGACTCTCCGTGCGAAACCACAAGCCGACCTGCCACCTAGAGCTTTTGTTGTGAGATGTCATTATTTCTCAGAAAAGGAGCTAATTATGAAGAAGGCAATTGAAGCTGGGGTGATAACTACAGCCGATGGCGACCGCATTCGTATCCTGCCCGACTACACTCAGGCTGTGAGTAAACAACGCGCGGCATTCACGGAGGTGAGGAATCTGCTCCGTGGCTGCAACGGGGTCCGTTACGGGCTGATACCCTGCAACGCTGAGGATTTCTACATCGGATGGGCAACAACACAATTTCAAAGACCCGAAGCCTGCCAAGGAATTCGTTCTGAAAGAACTTCTGCCTGGATAAGTGAGGAGCTTAACTTGACTGTTCTTTACCTGCGCAAGCGTCTGACCTGTACTTGGACCAGCTGGACTGTCCTGGTGCAAGATGAAGATGATCGCCATTTATTGTCAGGTATAGGACACAAGCTTAATTCTTTACCAACAAAAGACACAGTGGGGCATAGCCCCAGTACTTTCTCTCTACAACACTATTTCAATTTTGTTTGGTTTATTCAATTGTCCCTAGTTAAGGAGGTTACATTGTGTTGTGTTAGTATCAATATAATTTATATTCAGTAGGTTCTTGTGGGAGCTAGCATGGTAAGCAGTGGAGTTGGGGACCAGGAAGCATATTTGTCTTCATGTGAGACCAGTTTTGGTTTATTTATTTTTGTATTTTTGAGCTGTTATTTTTCACTTTTTCCCTATTTTGTTTTGTTTGTGAGCAGTTCAGGTGCTTTGTGGTTTTGTTTTGTGTTTTTGTGTCATTTATCCAATATTATGGGTTATATCTTTTCTCAATACGTTCATTTCTAAAACCGATATACTCACCTTCTAATAGGGCCCTTAATCCAAACACTCTGGTGAGCAGGAATGTTCGTGGATTAAATAATCCAATCAAGCGTAATTAAAAAAATTCTCATTTAAGGAAACTACATAGTCATATTGTCTACTTGCAAGAGACTAAATTGCTTATCAAAGATCATTCCTGGCTGTTAAGGGGTGGGTTTACACAATGTTTTCATTCAGATTTTAACAGTAAGAGCAGAGGAGCGGCTATTCTAATACATAGAGATGTACAATATGCTGAGTGTAAGACCATAAGAGACAAAAATGGTCGTTTTATCATTACTCAAGGTAAACTATTCTGGCTAATGTTTACGGGCCTAATTTCTTTAAAACCCTTTTTTCTATCCTACCAGACCTAAATTCCCATGATTTAATACTAGCTGGAGATCTTAACTGCACTTTGGATCCAGCTCTTGAACGATCTAGTCCTAAAGTCGTAACACCAAACAAATCAGCCCTGTGTATTAAAGAATTTCTTAAAGCTTACGGGATGGTGGACCCCTGGAGATTCAAGAACCCTACATCCAAAAAATGTTCTTTCTTTTCCCCAGTACACCAAAGTTATTCCAGAATTGATTACTTCTTGATTGATCAAAAATTGCTGCCTATGGTTACTCAAATAGATTATAGAGGTATCGTAATATCAGCTCACGCGCCAGTGATGTTGCAACTAAGTTTTCCGGAAAACATTTCCAGTTCTTTTTCCTGGAGGCTTAATTCCAGATACCTAATGGATGAAAAGTTTGTTGAATTTATTAACAAAGAAATAAAATTTTTCATGGAATTAAATGAGACACCTGAGATCGGTTATATCACAATATGGGAAACCCTAAAAGCATATTTAAGAGGGCAAGTGATATCTTTTGCTGCAGCAGAAAATGCAAATCAGACAAAACGAGCGTCAGAGTTAATAAATCGTATCAAACAAGTAGATCAGTTGCATTCAACGTCACCTTCTGCTGATCTATACAAGGAAAGAATCCTACTGCAAACAGAATTCGATTCAATCACTAATGCTAAGGCCATTGACCTTCATTTGAAGTCTCGCCTCACCCATTACGAGCATAGTGATCGGGCTGGCAAACTACTGTCTCACCAACTAAAGCGGTCATCTTCTGCAGGTTTCATAGCTGCAATTAAGGATAAACATGGACATGTATTAACAGACCAAAAGGACATCAATTCTGAGTTTAAATGATTTTATGAGAAGCTATATTCCTCTGAAGCTAGTGACTTGATCCAATTGGAAGAATTTTTTAGTGATGTGACCTTGCCCGCCTTAGAAGAATCCGACCAAGTATTCTGGAGTCCAATATTACACACTTGGAAATAAATAATGCCATCAAAAGGATGAAGTCCAGTAAAGCTTCTGGTCCAGATGGGTATCCAACAGAGTTTTTCAAAAAATTTGACGCCAAATTAGTTCCACTGTTGTCTAAGGTATTCAAAGAGATTTTTGATAAAAAAAATTCTACCTGAAACCATGACCCAATCTACAATTTCACTTTTATTAAAGAAAGAGAAAGATCCGCTGCTGTGTGAATCTTATCGTCCGATCAGTCTTCTGAATTGTGACTATAAGATTTTAGCAAAAATGTTGTCTGGTAGACTTGACAAGGTCCTTTCAAAAGTGATACATCCCGACCAAACCGGGTTTATCGCTGGTAGGCAAATATCTAGCAATCTGCGTCGGGTGTTTAATGTGATCTATCAGCGCAATAATACTGTCCCTGAAGTGGTAATTTCTCTTGACGCGCATAAAGCGTTTGACAGAGTTGAATATAATTTTCTGTCTACTACACTTCAAAAATTTGGATTTGGTCCTGTTTTCCGCTCTTGGATTAGTATCTTATATGCAACACCCCAAGCATCAATACAAACAAACAAGGTTATGTCCAGCTTTTTTCCTCTTTTCCATGGGGCAAGGCAGGGCTGTCCATTGAGCCCCCTTTTATTCAATATTGCTATTGAGCCCTTGGCAATTATGCTGAGACAAACTGTCCAGTTGGTTGGAATACAAAGAGCAGGACAAACTCATAAATTATCTCTGTATGCCGATGACCTCCTCCTCTTTCTTTCCGATCCATACAAAACTATTCCTCTTGCTCTTACCTCTATCAATACATTTGGTTCAAGTGTCGGGATACAAGCTGAATCTGTCCAAAAGTATACTTTTTTCGATAAATAAAAAAGCTCAACAGTTTGCTCTACAAGGCTTTCCCTTTAAAATCAGTAAAGACCATTTTAACTACTTAGGTGTGTGTGTTACTTACAACTATCTCTGTTTGACAAAAACTTCACAAATGCACTCGATAAAGCCAAACAAGATATGGATAGGTGGTCAAAACTCCCCTTGTCTTTAGTCGGAAGGGTTAATTCAGTAAAAATGATCATTTTGCCTAGACTTCTATATTTATTTCAAACCATCCCGGTTTTCATTCCTAAATCTTACTTTAAAGAACTGAACAAATGCTTGTCCATGTTCATCTGGAATAAAAATATCCCTCGAATCAGAAGAGAGTTCTTGGAGAGACCGAGAGAGGACGGGGGGCTTGCTTTAGCAAACTTTCTCTACTACTACTGGGCCACCAATATTCATAAATTGTTATTCTGGCTTGCAGATGAGTTGGACGTTGAATCTCCAGTTTGGGTGCTTTTGGAAAAATATTCTAGCAGTCCAGTCTCATTAGGCTCCCTAATATGTAGTGCATTACCACTGAGTAAACGCCATTGGTCAAACAATGCAGTTGTCCAGGGCTCCTTGAGAATATGGTTTCAGTTTAGAACTCATTTCAAATTCAGAAGTGCTTTAGCGGCAACTCCTATTCATTCTAATGTCCACTTTGCCCCATCGCTCATTGATCCATCTTTTCAACAGTGGCATAGGAGAGGCCTCTCGTGTGCTAAGGATCTTTTTTAAAATTGTAAATTTGTCTCATTTGAACAGTTGAAAAAGGACTTCAGTATATTACAGTCAGATTTTTTTAGATACCTACAAATTCACAGTTTTGTTAAGGCAACTTTCTCTTTACTTTTATCCCCAAAAACATGGCTTGATGAATGTTTAGAGTTCAACCCATCTGATAGGGGCCTGGTGTCAGCTTTGTACAACAAAATCCAGAATGCTGCATCTCCACCATTGAATCATTTAAAAGTTAAATGGGAGGAAGAATTAGGTGAACAATTTACTGACAATACTTGGCAGGCGGCAGTTACAAGAATTCATTCATCCTCCATTTGCATTCGGCACAGTCTAATACAGTTCAAAGGTTGCATTTCTCCCCAAGTAAAATTGCAAAATTGTATCCAGGTGCTGATTGGTCTTGCACAAGGTGTGGCTATGGCCCCGCTAACTTAAGTCATATGTTTTGGGGTTGTCCCACACTTAATCCTTTTTGGGGGGAATATTTATAGTAATTTCATCTGTATGTAAGAGGAATATTGGACCAAACTGTGTTACAGCTTTGTTTGGGGTTGTTCCACCAAATATTTTTGTAACTGTGCATCAGGCCAGTGCTATAGCTTTTGTAACATTACTGGCAAGACGCTTGATTCTACTCAATTGGAAAAAAACGCCCCACCTTCTTTAAAGTGCCTGATGGAGGAAGTCATGTCTCACTTAAAACTAGAACATTTAAGACACACTGTGAATGGCTCCCTCCAATCATATTACAAGATCTGGCAACCGTTCCTCAATTTTTTTAAGTCTGATTTCAATGTAGAGCCCACATTTCTTTATTTATTTTTTGTCTTCCTCATTGTATCATGTATGTAACCATTCTATTTATTTTCTTGTTGATTATTATTAACTGTCACTTTTGCTCAATTATCGGACATTTCCCTTCTGTTTCATCTGTCTTTGTCTTTGTGAGCACCGACTGCTGTTTTATTGTTATTGTGTTTTGTGTTCATTGTTCTTACATTTAAAAGCAATAAAAAGATTTGAATAATAAGAAATAGCCAACAATCTCATCTATCTGCGAGTGGTATATTTTCATGAACTGGCAGGACTGAAAACACTTGTGAATGCAGCACACAGCAGGAGAGAAACATTTGTGAGCTGGAAATGGCGCCAGACTGGCCTTTTCTGTGGAGCAAAGGAAGATCTTTATGTTGAGATGTATCATAATACATTTCAGACATGATTCTATCTACAGTCAGACTGAACATCAGCACTGCAATTCTTATTCTTATTCTTATATATACTTTAATGGCATCCGTGCTTGACGAGTTTCGGATAAAGTAAGTACGGTATACAGTACAAGTGCTCGTCATATTAGAATTAGAATATCATGAAAAAGTGCATTCACTTCTGTTGTTTAACTTAAACTGTGAAAACTATATGATAGACTCATTACATGCAAAGTGACATATGTATAGCCTTTATTTGTTATCATTTTGATGATTATGGCTCAGTTTGTAAAAACCAAATTAAAAATCTCATAAAATTATAGAATATTTTGAAAATGGACTGTAAGCCATAATCATCAAAATTATAACAAACACAGGCTTGTAATAAGTCTATATAATATATTAGTTTAACATTTTAAGTTGGATTACAGAAATAAATGAACTTTTTCAAGATATTCTAATTATAGGACTAGCCCCTGTATTATCATCAGTGTTGGGAATAACGCCGTTTAAAATAACGGCGTTAGGTAACGGCGTTATTTTTTCAGTAACGGAGTAATCTAATTAATTACTCTCCCCGTCGGTACAACGCCGTTATCGTTACTGGGTAAACAAAGTGGCCCGTTACAAGTGGACTGAATGAGCGCCGCGGTGTCAGCTCACGCAGCAGGAGCAGTGGAGAGGGTGGGCGGAGTCTCACAGAGTACTGTTGCATCTCTGCTCTCGTCACCCCCACAGCGCGGTGCGGCCGCGGGGGAGAATCCAGTTGGTGATTATTGTCAATGATTCATTGATCTGTAGTGTTGGAACTTATTTTTTAACCCAAAGACGCAGAATCGGTGGAGACGCGTCTTTCCCCCCTCCCTGTGTCTCTCTCAGCGCCTTTTCTTCTTCCTCTCTCCCCGCTCTCCGCTCCAGAGACATTGTTTTACCTGATGAATGAACGGAGAGACTTCATGCCTGTGCGTAAAGTCTGCCCTGATCCTTGGCACATGTTTCTTTTAGTCCTGTTCCTCCTCATTCTCTTTGAATACGGCCGTATTCTTACATTAATTAAACAGCGGCGCAAACACTGGTCAATACCATTCAGTCACAGAGGCATAATGAAGATCCTTTCACTGCACTGACCACTGTTTAGTCGCTCCTGATTCCAGCTACAAAAACAACACATTTCGAGACTTCATTACCACATGCTAATTACCTCAGAAGGTAAGCAAAGATCATTTTTGTCAATATCACCCAGGCCTACTCAGCACACAGTTCCCATCTAAAGTCCTCGTTATGACCACTCTGCCTCTGGCCTTTCCAAACTGCTTCTTGGTCATTGTCCGGCCGCTGTCCTCTCTGCTGCTCATTGGCTCCCTTGCTGGTGCTCCATGTCCTTATTATGGCCTGTTGGAAGACTCCCTCTCCTCCTTGTTATCTGCTCGTCTGACGTGTGCATCTGTGGCAAACGTGAAGCGAGCTGAGCAGGTCGATGGGAGAAGGATGATCGAGCATCCTTATTTAGACTACAAAGAACCAGGCCAACGCTTCTGACAGGATTGTCTGCTGCCACAACAACATCGCAGCTCCCGGCAACGTTCGCCATGGTAACAGGCATTCACTGATATTAGTGGAGACAAATTGTGAGACATAATGACACTGCGGACACCGGACACTCGTGTGGTGGTTTGGTTCCCATATACAGTGGGGCAACAAAGTATTTGGTCAAAATCCAATAGGGAGTCTATGGGGAACTGACCACTCACTCACTCACTCACTCACTCACTCACTCACTCACTCACTCAGGCCTATTGTACATGTTTTTAGTGGTAGGGGAAACCGGAGTACCCTGAGGAAAACTATACAGACACGGGGAGAACATGCAAACTCCACACAGAAAGGCCCCGTCCAGGGATCGAACCTGGAACAACCGCTAATGATTCTGATTATTTTTCATAATGGTCTCTAAAAGTGGTGACATTGTTCCAAAAAAAAAAATCAAAACATATGCCTGATGTACAAAGCACTTTAATTTGTCACGATTTATCCCCAAATAACGAGGTTCAACATTTGTCGATTTCCTGTTCTGAGATTTATTTCAAACTCTCTCTCTCCCGTAGAGTTATATTGCCCTCCATCATCCAATTCTGCAATGTGAGCACAATCATTTGGCTTCTGTTGCTTTGCTGTGTGACATTACCTGCATAACCTCTACACCTGAGCCCGTGTTTTACTTGATTTATTTGATTAGAAAGATGATGCTTAGTGGCCACTGGATATGTTTTCGACTAAACTCATGTAGTTGATCACTTTGTAAAGAATTGGCAGGATCCTTGGGAAGGGGGTACTCAGAGTGTAAATGAATGAACAAAGAGGTGCGAGGGACAAGGGAGAAAAACTTTAACTCGAAAAGTTCTGAATATGTTTGCACACCCCTGTATCAGAACGGCAGAAAGTTGCAGACTCAGTTGTGGTGAAGGCTGTGGATTAATGCTGGTTTTATTTTATCTGAACCGTCCATCCATCAGGGCAAGCAGCAGCAGCCTATAGACACGTGCCCAGCTCCCAGCCTCACAGCCCTAGAGCCGCCCTGTCTACTGGAGGAGAGACAACCTGACATTGAGAAATGATCCGTGTTCTGAGACAGTTCCTTTGGTGATGGAATGAGCTCTGATAGGTGGACCAGCACCTGTCTCTGTCCAGGAGCAGATCAATGGGAGGTCTGTGTCAGGGGAGGTCAGATCAGACATAGTAATCACTGAAACGGATGTATTTGAAAACGGCTGAGTTAAAGGACATTTCATTTCTATCTTTATAAAAATACATGTAGCTTATTGAAGAACTTTTACACAAACCTCAGCTCAAACTAAAACAAATGCCTTTCTCGTTTCATTTAACACACATCGTCTTTTCCAAACTCCAAAACTAGGTGCTGTTTCTACCAAAGAAATGTCTGTAAGCCTGATTATAAAGCCCCATGACTATTGAGATTGACCAAAGTAGAGATTTTCGATGAAGGTTCTTGAGTCATCAGGAAACGAAAAAGGGATAAACGAGTAGAAGATGGTGTTGTGGCGCGGAGGAAGCTGCGCAGGAGGAAGAGGAAAGAGGAGGTGGAGGAGCTGACCAGCGCGCAGCACCGTTTCAGAGGAGCGCTGAAACTGAATTAGCTTGGTTAAGTCCCTCCCCTCTATTAAAGGCTACTCTCCACCTGGGTCTCAAACAACCCAACACTCACTGGTCACTGCTAATTACTTGCCTATTGAAAAGTAAAGATTGCGATTTCGATTACATTTCGGTTAATTGCCCAGTCCTAGGTCATATCAACCTCTAGGGGGTGCAATAACGGTTTCAGCAGTGCGGATACCGCCAATCAGTTCAGTCTATGGAGGGGTAAAAGGTGCATTAGAAAGCAGTACAGTCAAGGCATAAAAACACATTTAACAAAATGCAAACAAACAAGTCTCTCTTAAAAAGCTTTTCCTCTGAAAACTGCACAACACAACAAAGATCTTTTCCCCAATGAATGCAGTCATTTAAGAGTATAATCAATATATTTTTCTGTTACATCACATGATAAATACCTACCATACAATCTGTAAAAGTCCTTTCAGTACTCGCTCAACAGTTTTACTGCATTATCGGCAGTATGGCTTTTGAAATTCTTATTTTATAAAGCATATTGATTTTGTAATTTTGTAATGACTTCCCAACAAAGCGACTGGTGTATTTAATCGCAGCGTTAAAGGCAGATGCACTCCACTCCTGTCACCTGTGTGAGGCTTAATTCCGGCAGCTCCGCAGACATAACCACTTCATTAATCACCTTCTATTTGCTGTTCTCACTGCGCTAGCATTAATCCCACGTGCCTATCAAACCGCAGGGAGTGTGCGGCACATCAAAACGTGTCAGCCGTGTCTTTAACAAGGGCGAGCCAGCAGGCAAATCACCCCTTTAAGGAGCGCAATTTTTTCATTTCTATTCAATTTGCTGTGAAAAAACATCCATGGGGCCTGATTTAGATTTGACTTTGTTTCTATGTGATAAATTCGTTTATAGTCCGCCAGAAAAAAGCTAATAGAGTGAAAATTGTGTTTCCCAAAACATACTTATTCCCCCTCGGTGAGGCTACGCCACCTTGTATGACACGATGATGTCACTGTCGCCGCTATCTGAAATAGTTGAAGTATCCCATGCTGAGTACCTCCAGGGGTACCCGTTTCCTTGGTTGGGAAACACTCTGCTGGACTGAACGATCCATCTGCGTAGGTCACGATTAATACGAAATTATGTGGCTCAACTAATGTATAGGCAGCTAAGTCTAGCTCGTCAGGGGGATCCCGAGGCGTTCCCAGGCAGGCGCTGAGACATGTGTAGGTGTTCCCCGTTCTCCAAGCCACCTCAGCGGGCTCCTCTAGATGTGGAGGAGCAGCAGCTCTACTCTGAGCTCCTGCCAGGTGACTCCTTACTCAAGAGTACACCCAGCAACACTGAGGAGGAAATGCTTTTTCAAATGCTCATATCAAAACACAGGAAAAGGAAACGACATTTTCACCACGGCGAGCTCATGGACACACAGTGGCAGAGGACAGTCTTCTTGTTACTTGTTACTGAGGAACTTCCTGTTACATACTCATGCCTAAGCAAAGAGACTAAAGTGATTTGTCATTTATCGCCATGATTTAAAAAAGCTACTGTTTCTGCGGAGGATTAAAAAAGCAAATAGCAAATTTTATTTTCAAATGCTACACAGATGGATGTGGGTGAGATTGGAACGAGCCGACTGTTCATTTGTGCAGATTTTGTTCCTGAGTATTTTTAGTCTGGGGTGCGTTGAAGAGCAGATAAAACAGTGTTACGATGGTGCTCTGGAGGCCAAGTTGTCTGAAAGGAAAAGTCCAAGTGTGAAGCTGCTAATGACTGTGCGGGGAGTAGACACATGCGCTGTTTGGCTGGAGATGCTTTATTTTGAAATGTTCATTGTTTGTCTGACTCCTTAAAGTGATAGTCTGCAAGTTTCAATGTTTTACAAATGTGACAGATTGCACATAATTGAGTCATAATTGAAATTAAATAATTATTGTTGTTCTAAAGTCCCTCCCTTTGCGGATTGCTGATACTAATCATTATCCCCGGGCTGTCACTGTGACCAATGAGATGAGTTTTTCCTGTGGACTGGCCTCTCACAGCTAATCAGGGTGAAGGGGGAGGAGCTGGATCGTTTACTTTAGAAATTGTGTTCCTGCTTTCTTCATTTTGCAAACTAGGATGGGTGGGTTAACTTGACAGTTTACTTTCAAATACTACTCTCAGTGGAGGAGTTCAAGTATCTCAGGGTCCTGTTCACGAGTGAGAGAGGCTGGAGCGTGAGATCCATAGACGGATCGGTGCGGCGTCGGCAGTGATGCGGTCACTGTATCGGACTGTTGTGGTGGAGAGGGAGCTGAGTTGGGTCTGAGATCTGGGTAATGACCAAAAGGACGAGATCGTGGATACAAGCAGCCCCAATTAGTTTCTTCACAGGAGGGCTGGGCGCACCCTTTGAGATAGGGTGAGGAGCTGTTGTGACAGTTTTGCGAGTTATCTAACTAAAACTAGTCACAAGCAAATACACACTGTGATGGACCGTCTGGCTGCCATGCTGGGCCTTTTGGTCGGGCTACTGGGGAGCGCCAACTTTCTGCATCACACCTAAAGACATTACAATGGGCACAAAGACCGCTGCTAATTGCCCGTATCACACCTAAAGACAATAGGCCAAAGACCGGCCCTGGAAACAAAGTGCTTCTCAATAGTCCTAGCACTGCAGACCCTTCATCTGCATTACACACACCAAATGGGCATGCCGTGACGTCACATACTGCATCACCATTTCTGTGTCCTGCTGTGCTGTGCTGCCTAAAAAGCGGAGTCAGATAGCTGGCTCCGCAGAGTTCGCGATGGATTGTTCTGTGTGTCGGCTCTCCACACGTGTGTTAAAATAAATTACGCTTTTGATAAGACAATACTTTCAAGCTTTTTCCTTTATAGTGGTGAGAGATTCCACAACAGAGCTCAGTTACCCGAGAGGAGCTCGGAGTAGAGTTGCTGCTCCTTCACGTTAAGAGGAGCACCTAACTCAGGAGGTGTTCCAGGCATGTCCTATTGCGAGGAGGCCCAGACCCAGGACACGCTGGAGGGACTATGTCTCTGTGGCCTGGTGTCGCCCCCAGAACAGCTGGAGGAGGTGTGCGTGGATTAGGAAGTCTGAGGCTGCTGCCTCCGTGAACCGGCCCATGATAAAGCGGAAGAAATGGATGGATGGATATTACTCTCAATTTCACAGAAAAACAAACACAGGGCAAATAGCAGTAGTAAAAGTAGAAATAAAAAAAAGTATAGTAGTGTAATAATGGTTAGTTAGCAGCCCCACTATTAGCCACAAGATGCTTGAATTAACAACAATTAAAGCACTGAAATGAACAGTGAGCACCTTATTAAGAAAACCTGGAGAGATGAATGCGGCCTAGAGCTGTGAAATCAAACATTCTCAGCCGTTGAAAAGGGAAGTGCCACAGCATACAGCAGTGATACTCAAACTCAAACATGTCTGAATGAAAGAAAACTGACGTTTGTGTGTATCCTTTAAGAATAGCTCGAGTATAATTCAAGTCCCTTTTGCTCTAAATGCTTTCAGCGTCTGGAGCCTCCACCTTAACGTAGTGGAGGGGTTTGAGCGCCTGAATGATCCTAGTAGCTAAGTTGTCGGGGGCTTCATGCCCCTGGTAGGGTCTCCCATGGCAAACAGGTCCTAGGTGACGGGTCAGACAAAGAGCGGTTCAGAAGCCCCTTATGAGAGACCAACAAGCCCGGTTAGAATCGTGAGGCCATCCTCACGTGTACCCACCACCTGCAGGAGGAGCCATAGGGGCTGGTGCAATGTGTTTTGGGCAGCTCCAACAGCTGCCCCCACGACCCGGCAACGGACAAGTGGAAGAAGAAGGATGGATGGATGGCTTTCAGCGTCTAATGCATCACCACAGCTATCACGTCTTCATTAGCACTAATATTATCTGTGACGTCTGCAGACTTTATCACCTGGGGCGAGCACTGTGCAGCCTCATCCCCGTTCCCCATGCTGTCTCCAGAGGTAGATCCTCTGCTGGGGGATGGGCAGAGTGGAGAGCCAGAGCAAAGTGAATGTGAAATGACAGAAGCTTCATGTATTTATAAGCAATGTGAGTGGAGAAATGCTCTGCTTACTGCTGGAGCTATTTATAGTAGTGCCTTGAACTGATGCATGGAGAGTGGGCGGTGGGGGGTGAGATTCTCAGGGGAATGACTTACGATCCCTCCCTAGTCCACACATACACACACATTCTGAGCATGTCCAGCCTGCAGCTCTGCTCACTACAGCAGAAGCACATTTTCACCCACAGCACCAGCAGGTCCACACAGCTGTATACATCAGGCTCTGTGGCAGTCACAGAGGATAATAATGGGGGTACTTCAGAGTGGGAATGGTCAAAGGTCAAAGGTCAAATTTATTTTTAAAGCACATTTACAAACAGCAGACACTGCCCCAAAGTGCTGTACAGGTTCATAAAAATAAAACAATCAACATTTAATACAAAATAGAAGAGTAAAATAAGCATAAGAAAATTATTCAGCTCAGCTTGTGCCGAAGGCCAGCGCAAAAAAGTGAGTCTTAAGGGAGCACTTAAAACTTTCCAAAGATGAGGCAGTTCTAATATCTAAAGGGTGAGAATTCCACAACTTAGGGCCAGCTACAGCGAAGGCTCTGTCCCCTCTGCTCTTATGCTTAGACCTGGGAATGTCTAGAAGACAAACTACAAAGAGAGCAGCACAGCGTTCAGCAAGAAGGTCCCAGGTTCGTTCCCCTTTCTGTTTGGAGTTTGCATGTTTTCCCCATGTCTGCTCCGGTTTCTCCTACCAGGATGATTCTTAATCTCCGTTGGGCTTTCCTCGTTAAAAGAAGGTCAAATAGATAAATCAATATAAATGTGATCATTGCATCATAATACACCTTTTCATTCATCAAATGGTGAATTTTACATTATATCCTTGTCATCATCAGGCACAAATGACTAATCTCTGACAATACGAGGACAGAAGACTGATGCTGTTGACCGTGCTCAACAAAAGACCTACAATACAGCAATAAGAAATGCATGAAATAAATTCTTTTCCACAATAATCACCAATCACAAAAATAACAAAGTCCTATTCTCAACACTAGGAAATGTTTAAATCCTGATTTTAACAGACGCTCTTTGTGAGGCGTTTGCAGACCACTTCAGGGGAAAGAGAGACACTATCAGATGTAATATTTTATCTACCCAAAGTAACACGGCTTTAAATACAT
>VHKM01000608.1:827500-999955 GCA_007210695.1 Neogobius melanostomus
AATACAAAGAATGTACAGTATCAGTACAAATTTCATTCAACCGATAGACAATGCTCCTGTCTACTAATGGAATTCAAGCCAACCACCACCCATCCAGTTTTTAGCGGATGTTCAACTGCTGTCAAATAGAAACCCCCCAAAAATTCTTATCTGAATTGGGTGGCGCTTTAGGCCGAGGAGCCTTTCTGTGTAGTGTTTGTTGGTTTTAGCAAGAGAAGTGTACGTTCCACCTGCTACTAAGAAATGTACAATTGGGTGTTCTGTAGTGTCAGGTCATTGTTAGAAATCAGAAAGGTTGTCAATCACCCATTTGGTTAAACACACACAAAATAAATAGATACAATATAATAAAATAACTGGGTCAATGTTGTGATGTTGTGACTAAAGGCATTGTCAACTGCCTTGGCTGTCTGAAAAAAATCATAATTTCAATTTCTTTTAGTGGACACAGAGTGGAGAGATACAGTGATCTCGTCACCAAAAGTTCTAGCATGTACAACATATAGAGAGAACATTTACCTTATTTCTCAAAAGGAAAGCAATGATCCATGGGAAAATCCTTCTCTGTCTTCCTTCTTCAAAAATATTTTAACAATGTCAGGTAAAGTAAACTGCAGCTCCAGATGCCTTATGATTGTCCTCAAATTAACTGAGATCTTCAGACGACAGGAGGCTTGAGTATGTGTCTGAGTTGGATAAATATTGTATTATACCGTAAATTTAAACTTGGACTTCCTGAACATATATTTGTGTCATTTCCTGTTGGAATTTATGGTAATCAGCTGTTTCTTAAGAAAACGGTTTATTACTGTAAAAAATTACCATATTTTTACGGTTATTTCTTACAGTGTATGGTCAGAGTGTATTGGTCACTAAACAACATCATGAAGGCCAAGGAGCACACCAGAGAGGTCAGGGATAAAGCTGTGGAGAAGTTTAAAGCAGCGTTAAGTTATACAAAGATTTCCCAAGATTTGAACATCTCACGGAGCACTGTTCAATCCATCATTCGGAAATGGAAAGAGTATAGCACCACTGCGAACTTACATAGACACGGGCGTCCACCTAAACTAACAGACCGAACAAGGAGAGCATTGGTCAGAAATGCAACCAAGGCCCCAAGATAACTCTGGAGGAGCTGCGACGTACTGCCGCTGAGCTGGGGGAATCTGTACATGGGACAACTATAAGTCGTACTCTACACAAATCTGGCCTTCATGGACGAGTGGCAAGAAGAAAGCCATTATTGAAAGGAGGCCATAAGAAATCCCGTTTGAAGTTTGCTAGAAGTCATATGGAGGACACAGCTACCATGTGGAAGAAGGTGCTTTGGTCAGATGAGACAAAATTAAACTTTTTGGCCCAAATGCAAAACCTTATGTAGAAGAAGAAGAAGATCTTTATTTATATAGCGCCTTTCACAGACATGGTCACAAAGCGCTTTTACATGAGAGCATTTTACATTCACTCCATACTTGGTGGTGGTAAACTACCGTAATAGCTTCAGTTTCCCCTGGGGAGACTGACAGAAGCGCTGTCACGACACACATCAGCGCCAATGGTCCCTCTGACCACCTCCATACATTCACACACACATCATTCATCCTGCCCTATTGTACATGTTTTTGGTGGTAGGGGAAACCGGAGTACCCGGAGGAAACCTACGCAGGCACGGGGGGAACATGCAAACTCCACACAGAAAGGCCCCGTCCAGGTGGGAATTGAACCCGGGACCTTCTAGCTGTGAAGCGAGAGCACTAACCGCTGCGCTACCAGATGGCACAAACCTAACACTGCTCATCGTCCTGAGTGCACCATCCCCAGTGTCAAATATGGTGGGGGGAGCATCATGCTATGGGGCTGCTTTTCCTCAGCGGGGACTAGGAAGATTGTAAGAATAGTTGGGAAGATGGATGGAGCCAAATACAGACATTTTGGAGGAAAACCTGGTGGAGTCAGAAAGAGAATTGAGGCTGGGGCGGAGATTCACCTTCCAGCAGGACAATGACCCTAAACACAAAGCTAAATCTACAATGGAATGGTTTAAAAACAAACATATTAATGTGTTAGAATGGCCCAGTCAAAGTCCTGACCTAAATCCTATTGAAAATCTGTGGAAAGACCTGAAAACTGCTGTTCACAAACGCTCTCCGTCTAATTTGACAGAGCTTGAGTTGTTTGTAAAGAGGAATGGGCTCTAGATGTGCAAACCTTGTAGTCAAACCCCAGAAGACTTGCTGCTGTTATTGCAGCAAAAGGGGGTTCCACAAAGTATTAAGTCATGCTTTTTTTTTTTTTTTTTTTTTTAAGTTTATTTGAATAGGGACAAGTATGTCACATAAGCTAATGTCACATACTACAACATTTTAGCCAAAGCTAATTCTCAATGTCCGTCCCTGTATGAATACTTATGCACGCCCCACTTTTCACTTTTCTATTTTTTTGAAAAATAACATGTCATGAATCATGTTTCATTTTGCTTTCACTTCACATTTGTCTGTTACTTGTGTGTGAACTTTCAGTAAAAACAGTTCAAAATAAAATCTTTTATCTCCTTTATGGTTGTAAACATGACAAAATGTGCAAAAGTTCAAGGTGTATTAGTATTTTCGCAAGGCACTCTATATAGATCCAGCAGATCCCAGGAAATACATCAGACATCTCGATCCAGAAAAGTTCAGTTCTAGGAACTGCAAAGATACTGCGCAGAACCCTCAAGCTCCCAGGCCTCTGGTAGAGGACCAGAGCTTGGAGGAAAAGGAGACCGCCCGCGGATGGTGAGGAAGGGTTAGTTATATATATATATATATATATATATATATATATATATATATATATTATATATATATTATTAATATTATTATATTATTATTATTATTATTATTATTATTATTATTATTATTATTTCTAGCTTCATTAATTGCTTTTACTTCTGGATTTTAAACTCTTATGAGTGTTTTTAGATGGTTTCTTATATTTTAAGGCTTTTTTAATTTTTTTAATTAAACTTTATTCAACCAGGAAAGTCCCATTGAGATTAAAACCTCTTTTTCAAGGGAGTCCTGGCCAAGAGGCAGCAAAAGATACAGATACAGAATTACATACACATTACATACTCATTATGAAAAACATTTACAAGAGGTTGACTCAAGTGCTCTCACTCTGGACTTAAATTCGTTCAATGGAATAAGATCAGTTATTTTCCAGTCTTTTGCAACGTGTTCCATGTAGAAGGAGCAGAGTGAACAAAAGCCCTTTTTCCCAGTTCTGAATGGGCAAATGGAACAGTGAGCAACAAATGATCATTTGAACGCAAACTGTAAGAGCCAACGCTCCTCCGTGAGATTAGGTTACAAATGTAAGAGGGCAGTAGACCAAGCATGGCTTTATAAATAAAAGTATACCAATGACCCAGCCTCCTGGAGGACAAAGAAGGCCATCCCACTCGAGAATAGAGCTCACAATGATGGGTCAAGGCCCTACAGTTAGTAATGAACCTCAGAGAAGCATGATATACAGTGTCAATCTTATGTAGACATTGAGCAGACGCATTCATGTACAACAGGTCTCCATAGTCTAAAATAGATACAAATGTTGCAGTGACAAGCAATGACAAGCCACTGCCTTAAAAGAAAAACAAAATTTATTTCGAAAGAAAACGCCCAAGTTTTTTCACAAGATTGTCTATGTGGGGCTTGAAAGTCAGGGAGTCATCAAGCAATATACCGAGGTATGGCTTCCCCAGTGTTTCCTCTGAAGGGCCCTCTGTCTCGGGAGCAGTGATAGGCTGTGGCTGTGTGGGTGCTGTCCTGTGGGTGCTCAGGTGGAGGTGTGGTATCTCTTTAGAGAAACTCAAGGACTGCTTTCACACAACAGATTGGAATATGTTCAAGCAGGCTGCCATTCACAACAATATCACTGATCTCCAGGAGTATACAGAGACTGTCACTGCCTACATCACCAAGTACAATGAGGATCTTACAGACTCTAAGACCATCATTATCAGGTCCAACCAGAAACCTTGGATTACAAGTGAAGTCCTCAGGCTCATGAGGGTCCGGAATGCTGCCTTCAAATCTGGTGACAAGGAGAAACTGCGGCCAGCTAGGGCTAACCTGTCCGGCGGCATCAAAAAAGCCAAGAAGCAGTACTCCAAAAAGATACTGTAACTGATCACTTCAGAGACAGCAGAGACACTCGGAGTCTGTGGGAAGGGATAAAGACCATCACAGACTATAAGCCTCCTCAACAAACCTGTGACAGTGACACCTCTCTGTTGAACACTCTGAAATAAATTCTTTGCTCGCTACGAGGCACTCAACAGAACCCCGGCACAAAAGTCAACACCCCCTCCAGAAGACCAAGTGCTGAAGCTATCTCCAGAGAGTGTGAGAAGATCTCTGAGCAGGATCAACGTACGCAAAGCACCAGGTCCAGACAACATACCAGGTCGTGTACTGAAAGGTTGCGCTGATGAACTCACTGAAGTCTTTACAGACATTTTAAACACATCTCTGCAGCAGGCTGTGGTCCCAACGTGCCTCAAAGCGACCACCATCATTCTGGTGCCAAAGAAGTCACCACCATCCTGCTTTAATGACTACCGCCCAGTAGCACTCACTCCAATTCTTATGAAGTGCTTCGAGCGGCTCGTCATGGACCACATCAAGTCTGTTCTCCCTCCCACCCTGGACCCATACCAGTTTGCTTATCGGTCCAATTGCTCAACTGAAGATGCCATCTCCACTGTGCTTCATTCAGCCCTCACTCACCTTGAAACAAAGGACTCTTACGTTAGAATGCTGTTTTTAGACTTTAGCTCAGCATTCAACACTATAATCCCACAGCAACTAATACACAAACTGCTCCACCTGGGGATCAACACATCACTGTGCAACTGGCTGCTGTACTTTCTGACGGGGAGACCACAGGCTGTACGTGTCGGCGGGAAGTCCTCCAGAACCATCACACTGAACATTGAGGCTCCCCAAGGCTGTGTGCTGAGCCCCCTCCTGTTCACTCTGCTGACCCATGACTGCACTCCAAAGTACGACTTAAACCTCACGGTAGCGCAGCGGTTAGCGCTCTCGCTTCACAGCAAGAAGGTCCCGGGTTCGATTCCCACCTGGACGGGGCCTTTCTGTGTGGAGTTTGCATGTTCTCCCCGTGTCTGCGTAGGTTTCCTCCGGGTACTCCGGTTTCCCCTACCACCAAAACATGTACAATAGGCCAGGATGAATGATGTGTGTGTGAATGCATGGAGGTGGTCAGAGGGACCGTTGGCGCAGATGTGTGCAGTCGCGACAGCGCTTCTGTCAGTCTCCCCCAGGGGAAACTGAAGCTACTAACATAGCTTACCAGCACTGAGTATGGAGTGAATGTAAAAATGCTCTCATGTAAAGCGCTTTGTGACCATGTCTGTGAAAGGCGCTATATAAATAAAGATCTTCTTCTTCTTCTTCTTCATCAAGTTTGCAGACGACACAACCGTGGTGGGTCTCATCAACAACAGAGACGAGTCAAACTACAGGAGTGAGGTGAGCAGTCTGGCCATGTGGTGCACACAGAACAATCTCTCTAAATGTGGAGAAGACAAAAGAGATTGTTGTGGACTTTCGAAGAGCGCAGGTCCAGCATGCTCCTCTAACAATCAACGGTGCTACAGTGGAGAGGGTGACCAGCACTAAGTTCCTGGGTGTGCACATCACAGAGAACCTTTCCTGGACCATGCACACTAGATCACTGGTCAAGAAAAGTAATCAGCGTCTCTACTTCTCTGCAAGTTGAGAAGAGCTAGAGTCCCAGCCTCCGTTATGACTATAGAGAGCATCTGACCAGCTCCATCACTGTGTGGTTCTTCTACAGAGGGACTATAGAGAGCATCCTGACCAGCTCCATCACTGTGTGGCACTTCTACAGAGGGACTATAGAGAGCATCCTGACCAGCTCCATCACTGTGTGGCACTTCTACAGAGGGACTATAGAGAGCATCCTGACCAGCTCCATCACTGTGTGGCACTTCTACAGAGGGACTATGAGCACTGACCGCTCCATCACTTGGCACCAGAGAGCTCCGCCAGTCATCCTGTGTGGCACGGAGCCAGCACTGCCTCCTGCCGAAGGAGCCTCCAGCGCATCGTGAGAGCAGCAGAGAGGATCTGTGGAGCCCCTCTCCCTCCATTAAGGACATGTACTCCACCCGTCTCACCCGCAAAGCCGTCAGAATCACCAGGGACCTTTCGCACCCATCACACAGTCTCTTCAAGATAATGTCTTCAGGGAGGAGACTGCGGAATCTACGGGACACGTCCAGTCGACTTAAGAACAGTTTCATACACAAGGCCATCGGGAAACTGAACTCGCTGCCCTCCCTCCCACCTCTCTTCCCCACCCAGCGCTCCACAATCAAGGATGAGAGAAATATAATTTCAAATCATTCACATGGTTTGACAAATAAACAATCTTGAATCTGCCGCGTCTCCTCTGGGCTCTCTTGGGTCAGCGCCCTGTAGCAGAGTCCTGCATGGGTCCATTTTGGAGACCCGCACCCATCCGCTACAGCACCTACCCGCCCGTAAACCCGTGATTATATCATGAGTTAAATCCGCACCCCCCCGCCCCCCCCGGACCTGTTAACATTCCACCCGTTGCCCACCCGTACCAGTGATAAATCACACAAATTAAAAGCATTATATTGAAGCACTTTATTTTTTCGATGCACATATGAACGAAACAACGTGACACTAATGAGGGTTGAATCCTTAAACTGGTAATACATCGGTGCGGTTGATTCCTGTGTATTGTCAATGTAAGTGCACGCACATGTGCGGGTGATGAGTGTGCGTGGCGGCAGGTGCCTTAGAGCTGTGGGAATCAGCGGCAATGCGCACCCGCTGTTCAGAGTGGCGCGAGGAGGCTGTTAGGTCTGTAGACACCATAATGATATCAATTAAATATTGTGCACCGACACGTCCGTGTGTTATCACTACCCACCCGCAAACTCCTCCTGAGCCTCCACCTGATACTCAGCCTGATCCTCCGCCTGATCTTCAGCCTTATCCTCCGCCTCAGCCTGGCCTTGGGTGGGACAAAGCGCTGATGTGGAGTGGCGTCTGTTCATCAAACTGACATGATTGCAGTGACAGCCAGGGTGGAGTGCCGCAGCCCCACACAGGAAAGAAGGAGTTTTCTAAGGCTCTGAGCCGACAGCCATGTATTACTATCAGAGCTGTGTCAGGACGGCTTACGTAGAGCCAATGTCAAATGCTGCATTATATGAAATGGAAGAGTAGATATACAGTAACTACATAATGGGATGGTGATATGACAATAATGCTTCAATATATAATATTATGAACTTATAAGGGACAAAGTACTGCAATAAAAGCTCTTAATTGAATCCAATACTAACGCTATACATAAAAGTACTGGCCTCATAAAAAGGTCACCATGCTTGTTTATAAATCCGGATTTATTTCACGATATAACATTTATTATGAATTGTACTGTCTGTCACTGTCTGACGAACCGCCTGCCATCTTTAAAAACTTCACTGATGTCCACACAAGCCTCAGGTTTCAGCTTCTCCATGACAACCACCTCAGCCTCTTCATCTCCTTCCCTTCACCATGACCTTTCAAATCCCTGTAACGGACATCTCTTGCCAAAGTTGATCGAATCTAAATTACAATCTCTACTTTTTGTTCTGTATAACCTAAAAAATAGGGGGGAAAAACTAAAACTATAAAAAGATGAAAAAGTCATGTAACCAACTTTATTAGATTGTCAAATAATAACGCATTGGACGCCTTTGAAGTCAGCTTAGCTGAACAAAACTGGGAATTTATCTTGGAAGAAACCAATGTAAATGCAGTTTATAACATTTCTTAAGAACTTCATGACCCTCTATGAAGTGCACTGTCCAAAAATGGAAAGCAACTGTAAAAGAAAAAGGAAATGAGTCCCTGGATGACTATGGGTTTAGCAAATGCATGGAAAGAAAAATACTTTCAATACAAGCGAATCTGAAAATAAGTATAAAAGATACAAAAATAAACTTAAAGGGGCTATACATAAGTTTAACCACAAATAAATGTATTTTAAATCCAAATGAAATTGTGAGCGAGATTAATATGTGCGCTAAATATAGGTCTCAATTAGCCTCCTAAATAACTCCACCATGCACAAATTATAATTATGATGGTGTCCAGGAATATCCAAACGCGATATGTCTCACGCCAACAACAGGACATGAAATAATCTATACAGTTAGAAATTTCACAAATAAGAAATCCGCTGACCGTGACAAGGTAGACATTGAAAAACAAGTCATCGGTGTTATTGTCATACCGCTATCCCATATTTTTAACATGTCTTTCGCAACTGGCACATTTTTTGATTTAGTGAAAACGGCTAAAGTTATTCCCATCTACAAAAATGGTGACAACATTCAATTTTCAAACAAGAAAAATATCAATACTACCTCAGTTCTCAAAAATCTTGGAAAAGCTCTATAGAGATCAACTAGATCAGGGCTGGGCAAACTAAGGACCGTGGGCCAAATGCGGCGCGCCTATCTGTCCAACCTGGCCTGCAAAAAATGATGAAGCCCAATATGCATTGCCTAAAATGGGGGAAAGACCTACATACTGTATGTTTTCATTGACATGAAAAAAAACCCCACATAACTGCACCTATTTTGTGGCTTTTTAAAATGTGTTTAGGCAATTGCAGTCTATTTGAGAATTGCACGTGTTTGAAACAACCCAATTCTAGCCCTGGTCTGGCCCTCTTGGCAAGTTCAGAAACCCAATGTGGCCCCTGCATCAAAAAGTTTGCCCATATCTGGACTGGATACATTTATAAATAAACATAATATTTTAAATGACAGCCAACATGGCTTTCGTAAAAGAAGATCTCCCACTCTAATATAACTCATTGAGGAAATTACAAATACAGTAATATTGACAAAAAAAGTACTTAATAGGTATTTTCATCGACCTTAAGAAAGCTTTCGACACAATGGATCACAATATACTCCAGAACAAGCTACAAAATATGGCATAAGAAGTATTGCGTTCAACTGGATTGTGTCCTACTTAACAAACCACAAACAGTACAAATGGAGCAGTACAGATCCATGTGTGATACTCTAGTATGTGGTGTCCTCCAGGGATCGGTGCTGGGACCTAAGTTATTTTCATATCAATGATTTGTACTTGGTTTCTAAAAGCTTAAACTGGTCCTTTTGCAGACGATACAACAATCATACTTTCAGGTGCAGACTTACAGCAAATGGTGATCGAAATTACAAAAGAAATGGATACGTTGAAAACATTACGAAAACAATGACCAGTTAAACTTAACAACAACACTATTGAAAGAGTCTATGAACATACATTTCATGGTGTAACACTTGATCATGTAATCAGCTGGAAACCTCACATAACAAACATTTAAACTAAAGTTGCAAAGATTTCAGCCCTAATGAATAAATTAAATATAAAATTGACGACAAAGCTCTATATCCTATATACTACTGTTCATTTATCCTACCCCACCTAACTTACTGTGTTGAGATCTGGGGAAATGCGTACAAAAGTAATCTGACCCATTGTTAAAAGTTCAGAAAAGGGCAATTAGAATAGTCCATTTAGCTGGATACCAACGACACACAAATGCATTATTCCTTAAATCAAAAATAATGAAATTTGTGGACCTAATTGAATTTAAAATAGCTCAAATCTTGCTGAAAGCCACACAAATGTTGCCTCCTGAAAGTATACAAAATATGTTCTGTAAACGAGAAGTCAAGTACATCTTGAGAGGTCAAATGAGCAGAGCAGCCGTCATGACAGGTCCTGCATGGCCCCAAGCTGTCACTCTCCTTCAGCCACGAGGCACAGCGGCAGGACAACAGGACAGAATTTAGGAAACTATAGAAAGAGTGTTAGAAAGAGTTGGTCTTAACCATCCTGGAACAGCTTAATCTCACGTGACAGATTCAGTTTGATCATCAACGTGTCCAGGAACATAAACATTGGAGAGAAGACCAACAGAACAGCTATGTTACACTTTTATTGCAAACCCTCAGCCTTAGTTGACTGAATGATGAAATACTGATTAGGAGAATGTTGTCCAGAAGTTGGCAAGTCTGAACGTTGGACTTAAATGGTAAATGGTCATTTACCATTTAAGTCATTTATAGCACCTTTCTACCTACTTTTAGGCACTCAGAGCACTTTACATCAAGGAGCCACTCATCCATTCACACTCTCATGTACGCAAACACTGGAGGCAAGGAGGGTGAAGTGTCTTTCCCAAGGACACAACAACAGTGGGCAGCTGCGGGATTTGAACCGCCGACCCTCGGGTCCCAAGACGACCCGCTCTACTCTCTATTTAAATGATATTTTTACCGTATCACCTATGTTTAAATCTATCATGTTCGCTGATGATACTAACTTTTTGTACTGGAAAGAAACTGAATGAATTATTGCAATTAGTAGAAACTGAATTTGTTTTTATCAAAAGTGGTTTGATTATAACAAGCAATCTTTAAATGAAAACAAGACTACATTTATGATATTTGCAGGGAACAGAAAAACTGATGGTGTAAAGTTACACTTACAGTGCCTTGCGAAAGTACTAATACACCTTGAACTTTTGCACATTTTGTCATATTTACAACCCTAAAAAGATAAAGATTTTATTTAGAATGTTTTACTGTAAGTTCACACACAAGTAACAGACAACTGTGAAGTGAAAGTAAAATGATACATGATTCTGTTATTTTTCAAAAAATAGAAAAGTGAAAAGTGGGGCGTGCATAAGTATTCATACAGCATGACTTAATACTTTGTGGAACCCCTTTTGCTGCAATAACAGCAGCAAGTCTTCTGGGGTTTGACTACAAGGTTTGCACATCTAGAGACTGACATTTTAGCCCATTCCTCTTTACAAAACAACTCAAGCTCTGTCAAATTAGAAGGAGAGCGTTTGTGAACAGCAGTTTTCAGGTCTTTCCACAGATTTTCAATAGGACTTAGGTCAGGACTTTGACTGGGCCATTCTAACACATTAATATGTTTGTTTTTAAACCATTCCATTGTAGATTTAGCTTTGTGTTTAGGGTCATTGTCCTGCTGGAAGGTGAATCTCCGCCCCAGCCTCAATTCTCTTGCTGACTCCAGCAGGTTTTCCTCCAAAATGTCTCTGTATTTGGCTCCATCCATCTTCCCAACTATTCTTACAATCTTCCCAGTCCCCGCTGAGGAAAAGCAGCCCCATAGCATGATGCTCCCCCACCATATTTGACACTGGGGATGGTGCACTCAGGACGATGAGCAGTGTTAGGTTTGCTCCATACATAACGTTTTGCATTTGGGCCAAAAAGTTTAATTTTGTCTCATCTGACCAAAGCACCTTCTTCCACATGGTAGCTGTGTCCTCCATATGACTTCTAGCAAACTTCAAACGGGATTTCTTATGGCCTCCTTTCAATAATGGCTTTCTTCTTGCCACTCGTCCATGAAGGCCAGATTTGTGTAGAGTACGACTTATAGTTGTCCCATGTACAGATTCCCCCAGCTCAGCGGCAGTACGTCGCAGCTCCTCCAGAGTTATCTTGGGGCACTTGGTTACATTTCTGACCAGTGCTCTCCTTGTTCGGTCTGTTAGTTTAGGTGGACGTCCGTGTCTTGGTAAGTTCGCAGTGGTGCTATACTCTTTCCATTTCTGAATGATGGATTGAACAGTGCTCCGTGAGATGTTCAAATCTTGGGAAATCTTTGTATAACTTAACGCTGCTTTAAACTTCTCCACAGCTTTATCCCTGACCTCTCTGGTGAGCTCCTTGGCCTTCATGATGTTGCTTAGTGACCAATACACTCTGACCATAGCTCTGAGGCCTCACAGAACAGCTTAATTATACTGAGAGTAGATTACACACAGGTGGCCTCTATTAATGGTTAGGGCAAGGTGTGAACATTCTGCAGTCATTAGGAATGTTATAAAGGCAATTTAATGCACTCCGAAAATGCTGTATGAATACTTATGCACGCCCCACTTTTCACTTTTCTATTTTTGTAAAATAACAGAATCATGTATCATTTTACAGTTGTCTGTTACTTGTGTGTGAACTTTCAGTAAAAATTCAAAATAAATCTTTATGTTTAGGGTTGTAAATATGACAAAATGTGCAAAAGTTCAAGGTGTATTAGTACTTTCGCAAGGCACTGTAAATGGAGTGGAAATTGAAAGAGTTTTTGAAGCCAAATTCCTTGGAGTAATCATAGATCACAAACTTTGTTGGACATTGAATATGTCAAGCATAAGGTGTCAAGGTCAATCACAATATTATATAAAGCAAGGAATGTATTGAATAAAAAAGGATTGTTTTTGATATATAGTTCTTTAGTTATGTCCCATCTGTCGTATTGTGTAGAGATATGGGGGAACGCTGGCAAGACATGTATAGATTCTTTATTTAAATTCCAAAAAAGGGCTATAAGGATTGTAAATAAGGTTGGCTATTGTGAACCAACTAATAATTTATTTATTCAAAATAAAACTCTAAATTAATGGATATTGTCAACATCAAAGTGCTAGAAATTGTTCACAGGGTTAAAAACAATAACATTCCTAATTCTATTAAGAGTTTCTTTAAATTAAGGAAAGTTATTATAACCTAAGAGGTCTATTTATTTTTGAAAATGTTAAAGTGAGCTCCGATGTGAAGTCCAGATGTGTTTCAGTTGAGGGTGTTAAGCTATGGAATGGACTAAAAGATGAATTTAAACTGTGTACTTCTTAGAAGAATGATTAAGCAGAAGACTATGAGTAATTACCTCAAGCTTGTATAAAATAGAGATGTGAATGTGTATATCATTCATTATTCTGTCTGTAAGTCACCAAATAGTTGATTATTTTTATTTGATAATGTATATCATTAATGTGATAAGCTGTTTTAGCATCAGTTATGTGGTTTGAACAAGGATAGGCATAAATAAGCATTGCGTCAGCCTATTCCTTCTTTGGTTGAATATGTTTGTTTTGTTTTGTTATTGTTACTGTTTGGAAATTTAAATGCATCAATCAACCAAAATAAACCATTCATTCATTCATTCCTCAGCAGGGACTGGGAAGATTGTAAGAATAGTTGGGAAGATGGACGGAGCCAAATACAGAGACATTTTGGAGGAAAACCTGCTGGAGTCAGCAAGAGAATTGAGGCTGGGGCGGAGATTCACCTTCCAGCAGGACAATGACCCTAAACACAAAGCTAAATCTACAATGGAATGGTTTAAAACAAACATATTAATGTGTTAGAGTGGCCCAGTCAAAGTCCTGACCTAAGTCCTATTGAAAATCTGTGGAAATACATGAAAACTGCTGTTCACAAACGCTCTCCTTCTAATTTGACAGAGCTTGAGTTGTTTTGTAAAGAGGAATGGGCTAAAATGTCAGTCTCTACATGTGCAAACCTTGTAGTCAAACCCCAGAAGACTTGCTGCTGTTATTGCAGCAAAAAGGGGGTTCCACAAAGTATTAAGTCATGCTGTATGAATACTTATGCACACCCCACTTTTCACTTTTCTATTTAAGAAAAATAACAGAATCATTTTGCTTTCACTTCACAGTTGTCTGTTACTTGTGTGTGAATTTTCAGTAAACAATTCAAAATAAAATCTTTACGTTTAGGGTTGTAAACATGAAATGTGCAAAGTTCAAGGTGTATTAGTACTTTCGCAAAGCACTGTACTTCCAGGAGTTACAAAGCTGTTGAACCGGTGGCTGAAGCAGCAATGAATTACATAAACCGAGCATCATATCTTCGGTTCTCGTAGCCTTTTTGAAGGCTGGATTCATGGATAAAATTTTAATCTATGAATCCAAGGAGGAAAGGCTCAGAGCGGCAGGTGTCCCATTTGCCCTGCCACTGCCTCAGCTGAGCGGGGCCCCTTATTTCAAACGAAATGTGGAGTAAATGTGGACTAAACAGATTTGACTTGCATTATTTCATAAGCCGCTGTCTCTTTTCCAGACGCTCAGAGTCGCTGTACATTATTTATTCTAGGGCTGAATGATTTTGGAAAATAATCTAATTGCGATTTTCCCCCTCAATATTGCGATTGCGATTAAATATGCGATTATTGTTGCAAGGTCCACTTCTCATGTATTTTTCACCTAACACAAGCAATAAATCAGTTTGTTTCATAATAAACAATATTAGATTAATTTGAAGTGAAAATTGCAACAATAAAGCAAACAAAATTGTTGCTTGACCTATTCAAAATGTGTGAACATGTGGACTGTACTTCTTAAAAACTGTCTGAACTTAACAGTACAGTCTATAAAGATAAATTATATATAGAGATATTTAAAAAAGATCAAACTCACTGATCCAGTCAGTAACATCACCCATACTAAAGTGCAGGAAAAGTCTGCAAACAGTTTTAGGAAATCAAACTCCCAATTAATACAAAATAAACTATTTATTATTTCGGCCAATCAAATCCCTGTCTGAGCTGCGACTCGTAGTTGCTTCAGATGGGCGTTATTGATGGACACAGAGAGGCCAGATGGAGCACACGCCAAAACACACTGGAATTAGGAGCAGCATTTTGGTTTTGGGATGTAACTTTGGACAATACGAAGAAAGAGAAGAACATTGACGAAAGGAGACATGAGGTGCCAAACACAGACACTTTACTTTCTCTTTGACTCGCAGCCATTTAGTGACATTTCAGCTTAAACAGCACATTTACTCAGCAAAATAAGACATGACACAGAGTCCTGCCTCGGATCATAGTTTCCAACACTTTTCATACAGCAGTTTAGTGTTTATATCTAGCGTCTGTACTGGAGCGCATATGCGTAGATGCAAAGGTAAATAGAGGCACATGGCACATCGCCTCCGCGGATACTTTATGGTCATGAACAGTCGTGCTTTTGAGATAAGTTCTTTATCCACAACATTCCCAAACATAAGCCTCCTAAACTGAGCCACAAACGACTCTTTACTCTTTACAAGCAGCACAGGCTCACTTACGGAGGCAGAGACGGGTGAATCTGGAGGTGAGGGAGTTTCTGTGATCATCAGAGCGTGTAGTAGCAGCGAGAGAATGGCGTGATGAGCGCTGAGGCTAACGCAATACTAATGGAGAAGAAAGCAATAGTCCTTCGCGGTGGCTGCATGATAAACACTGATATTTTCACTGTACATCCACAATCTACCGCGCAACTTAACTAGACTGAGACGTAAACAAAAGCACGCGGCGGAGCGGACTTTGCTGCCATATCTCGGTGCTCCATTCACTTCCCAAATCGCGTGCCCTGCGATTACGAAATCGCGTTGTGTAATATCGCGATAAAATTGCAAATTCAATTAATCGTTCTGCCCTAAATTTATTCATTCTCTGTAAAAGTAAGCTACTGTTGTCGCCACAGCTGCCCTGGGGTAGACTGACGACTGACCACTCACTCACACTCTACATTCACCCAGGCTTCCTGGTATGTTCTGGCGGTCTACCTCACACTGTTACTTAAGTTTTTCTTAGTTCACTTTGCTGATTTCTTCACTGATAAGTCAGTAGCAGAAGGGCGCATGTTTATTTCTGATTGCATTGTGTGAAAGCAAGTGCAGTTTGGAGGAACAATCCTCCAAAAGGGACTAGACTGTAATAAACAAAAACAAAAACGAGGTGTAACAGCAACAGTTTTGAATGAAGGGTCACCTGAGCTAAAGTTAGTATTTGATCTGCTCCAAAAACAACAACCCAGAGAAAAGTGTTGTGTTGATCCATGCGACGACCTGCCAAAACCTTTTACCATACCTTAGCTGCGCTTTTCAGCCTGTTGATTTTAGGTTGATGGGAGAAACTGAAGGTAGAAAACAGTTTTGGGTACTCACAGGAACGGTTCGGAGGTACAGGTTGTCCCGGATGATCTGCTGGTGGTCGTGGTCCACGGAGCCCTTGGAGAAGCGCAAGTTGAGGTAGTGCCGCAAATCCTTGTCGACCACCCCCCTGAAGCAAACACAGGAAAAGGGGAAGAGATTAGCCCTACTCCATTAGCAGGCTATGACTGGAATAAAGAGTTTTCCTCGGAGAGCCGAGACTTCTGAGATGTTACACAAGACAGGATTTGGAACTAAATTCTTTAATAAATAACTTCATAAAGGTGGTATCAAGCAAGTCAAATCCGGCCACAAATAAAACAACCGTGGTTGTTGGAAAGAGATCTAACTGTTGTTTATTTACTGCAAATTCAATGGTAGCTGTTTTTAATTATTAATTTAAAACTTGGATTTTCAAAACATGGAAGGAATAGCCAGGTAGCTGAGAATAAAGTGTTAACTACTGCCCCAAATTACAAATTCTCACAATAACTCTGAGCACATAAAAAGCACATGAAATAATGAATGCCCATTAAGAAATGACTTGCACTGATCCATGTGTTAGGAATATGCACATGGTCTACGCACGACAGTACGAGGGGCAGGTGGAAGTAGAAATGCTTAGGGAAGCCATACAAAACAACAATGGCTTTAAATATTTCACTCAGTGTAAACATCATACATTCAGTGAAGCAACAGAGCAGGGCTCTGCAGAGCATACTCTGAATAAGTCATGAGCAACATTACTCCTCCACATGAGGGAGAAAACGGCCTGCGACTGTTTTAACAAATATGAACTAAATGTTACTTGAGACTACAGTATGAGGGAGCACCTTTTGAAGCCAGGTACTGCCTGAATGATCCCTTACTGTCTGACATCAGGGAAGCTTCCATTGGGAGTTAGGGTGAATACGAAAAAACAAATCCCCTTGAAACTGTCGCTGCAGTTATTAACTTAAAGGTAAGAGAACATTATGTTGTGTTATCTATTATTTGTTGTTTTCATGGCCTTTTGTGAGTCCCGCCCACCTCTGTGTGATGGAAGTTAATTCATTTTGCTTCTCTGATAGGTTACGTTCAGTTACAATTATAATTTGAGCATAATTTCAGATAAAGGTGTAAAGGTGTACTTTGTCCCTACAGGGAAATTTGACCCATCCTTCGATGTGGATGAGGCGACCTGTAAGAGCAATGGGCGACCCCAGCCAAATCATTACATTTGTTCTGGGCACATAGTGCAGATGCAGCTGACAACATGCAAGACAGACTAAAACAACAAGTGTAATTGTACAATGTGATGAATAAAGCATTGAAAGAAACAAAACTCGATCATCCAACCGACCGTGGGCAGACAGGTGATACACATGAGTGGAGCCAAGGGGGTGTTGCAATTCCAGAGCAGCAGATGAATAATATTTAGAGAATAATTGGTTGTGTCTAGGAGAGGAGGGGAATGCAAACTTCTCCCATCAGGCTGATATTTTCACAAAGTACTACTTTTACAACATACTTAAAAAGAATGTTACTCTACAAAAAGAAAAAAAAGTAACTTTAAGTCAAAGTATAGACACAGGAGCAACAGTGTCACGTTTTAAGTTAAAAAGTAAAAACTCCTGAAAGAGGTAAATGTGGCCCACATTTACCTCTTTTTTGTGAAGAACTCAGCAGCTGTTATCATAGCAGGCCAGGTCATAGCTCAAACTGAGTTGGTGTTTTCAGACTTTCTTCTTGTGATGTTTGGGAGTGACATTACGGCAGCTGCAGCTCGCACAGAGGTCACACAGAGGTATTTAGTGCAATAACAAACGAGATGATGGTGTAGATCTTTGTTTCCAGGTGAATGCCTGCATAAAGAGTCCAACAAATTCGGCTCAAAGCCTGAACAGTGGAAGAGAATTGAGTCTGATAGAAGAGACATAAATACTGTACATAAATACTACTGAATATGTTCTGTAGCTTCAGCTGACCTAACAGTTGAGCAGTATCTCCAAGCGCTTCAGACAAAGCCATGGTTCTGACCCGAGAGTCAGTTTGGGCCTGAGCCCAAAGATCCTGAAGGATTCTTATTACATTCTTCATAAAGTCAAAAAATATTTCCACCAAATCTTTCGAGTGCTTCCACAATTAGGTCCAAACCAGGACTAAATCATGTCTGAACTGGGTCTAAACCAGGTCGAATCAAGAAGAGACCAAGTATAAACTAGGTCTATTCTAGGACTAAACCAGGACTTCACTAGGTCTGAACCAGGACTTAGCCACGTCTGAACCGGAGCTACACCATGTCTAAACTAGGCCTAAACCAGGACTACTCCAGGACAATTTGAATTATTTCCAGACGAACCAAGACCTAAACTTGCTGTCTGAGAACTAATCCAAATCTAAACCAAGACCTCACCAGATCCAGGTCTATTCTAGGACTAACCCAGTCTAAAACTATTCCACTTGGAATCCCAGACTAAACCAGGTCCAAAATAGGCTTATTCAAGGACTTAAGTCCAGCCCCATGTACCATCAAGAGGACCATGGTTCTCTATAGACCCCCCTGTCTAGGCCCTGGTTTTGCCCGCAGATGTCTGTGAGCGGCCCCACATCTCAGCGCTCCACAAGTGCTGCAGCTTAACATCCATGAAGCTTTACGTCTCCCTGGGGGCACTATGGAAGAGGGGGAGAGCTCATCCCTCTACAGTCCCCACGCTGCGGCTCATACCTCTGCACCGGATGCCCTGCCGTTACAAATGACAACACGTCTCGGGCGGCCAGCGTGGGGCCTAGTGCTGTGAGCAGAGCCTTGCATCATCAGACCCACAGTCGGCAACATGCAGTATAGCACCACAAAGACGCCTCTATCCGCGCTCCCCCCCACGGCACACGGCGCTCCGAGCCACCGCCAAAGGGAAGACTCTCCGAAATGCTGCCACAAATGTGCTCTTTGGAAAGCTGACAGCGTTTAGCGTGTGCACGGGTCCCCAGACAGCCGGCCCAAAAGGGGAAACAAAGGGAGAGATGCAGATGAATATTAGCTGGACCGGAGCATGGACAATCGGCACATTAGCAGAAATGTAGCAAGCACTGCAATGACGACGAGAAAAGACAAAGGCAGTAAAGATTGCACCTCAAAAGCCCGCCGGAGCGCTGGGTGAAAAACGCTACAGTGTCCCACAGACGGGCTGTCCTCCCTGGCGTCCTTTACATCCACAATCCAGCGCACATTCCTTTCTCCATCTCTGTCGCTGTATCCTCCTCACTGTCCCTCGATTCTCTGCAAGCAGCTGGGAGAAGAAAACCAGCACGCAGCCTCCAGCCAGCCAGCACCGGTCCACAGCTGTGGGGATCCAGAGCCGAGGCGCCAGACGGGGGAAGGGCACAGCGAAGGCAGCCGGAGGAGAGTGGAGGGAAGAGGAGAGAGATGTGCAGAGTGGAGCCGTGCTGGTGAAGCGCACAACAGCTCTGACAGTGGTCCTGCAGCAGCCTCTATCTGCCAACACTGGCACTACACCAGAGTGTGCCCACATGCTCCCGGGCATTCGTCTGACGCTTAGGTGCTCTCCTGGGCTGACCCCCTGCACTCAGACAGCAGAGGGACCACAGAGGGACAGCAGAGCCCTTCTGAGGAAAGCCTTCTCGCTGTCTGAACATAGACTAAGCTCAGGGTTTGGAACAGGCTGGAACTGTTCAAACTGATTTTTCCTTGTTTAGAGAATAAAGGCTGCACTGAAGAGAAGATGGCCTGTGGAGGGAGAGAAGAACGCAGCGATCAGAGTGACACCACCTTTAGTCTTCAGAGCTCTGCTCTGCGGCAGCACCTGGCCTCCCCTTCATCAGTGCTGCAGTGCTCCATTGGTCTCTGCTCATGTCGTTTGACCAACAAGCTCCTCGGAGTCTCCCACTGCTAATGGCACTAACTACACAGGAGTGACGTTCAGGTGCAGAGGAAGATTAAATTTTCTTTATCCAGTAAACACGCCATCCATCTAATGACCCTGTTGCTTAGCAACACAAGCACCAAGCGCTCACTGGATGACCATATTGTGCAACCCAGGGTCAATGGCACTTGTTTTCTGATATGACAGCAAGAGATTCTAGGAAAAGAAGTCAAGGACGAGAATGAGAATGAAATATATTTTTATGAGGAATATTTTAATTATTTATGACAGATCAATTATGTGGTAAATATGAAAACTGCTGGTGTTGTCTTTGCTGTCATTATCTTTAATGTACTCTGTAGTTGAAGTGTTGAATGCACAAAAGAGATTCAAGATCAGCCCGCAGACCAGATATAGACCCTGCGGTCTATATCTGGTCTGCAAGCTGATCTGAAACTTTAGTCCACTGACGGAGCCTTTAGGACGAGCGGCGAAACGTTCAACACTTCAACGACAGAGTACAGAAGATGACTCAAGAACCTTCATTGAAGATGGACAATTCCTGTTAGACTGAGAGCCTACACAGACATTTTGCTGTTATTACTACTGCTATTACCACTGCTATCACCACTTTTATTACTACTGTTATTACCACGGTTATTACTACTGTTATCCCTGCTATCACACTTTATTTTACACTACCCTTGTTACACTATACCTAACTAAATTGTAACATTGTAATAACTTGTACCATGTAGTACATACACAATGGAATAATGTGTAGTACTTTGGAGTACATAATGCAATAAGGCATAAGACCCATAGGGTTAGGGCTTAAAATAGGTTTGCAAAATAGGTTTAGGGTTAGGGTTAGAGTTAGGGCCTTATGTCTTATTACATTATGTACCACCAAAGTGCTAATATACATTATTCCATTGTGTATGTACTACATAGGTACAAGTTATTACAGATTGTTACACTTCACATTACATTGTACTAAATTTGTCAGGTACAATGTATCTAGGGTAGTGTAAAATAAAGTGTTTCTCTACTGTTATTACTCCTGTATTACAACTGTTATTACTGTTATTAGTGTATGTTTTGTAAATTGTATTGAAAACAATCACAGTCTTCACTTTCGTTCTTTCCTCTCTCTCCATCACTCTCTTTGAGTTAATCTGATCTGTACCAGGGCGGCACACGCAACTAGAAGGTCGCGGGTTCCATTCCCAGGCGTACAGGCCTTTCTGTGTGGAGTTTGTATGTTCTCCATGTGTTTCTGGTTTCCCTTACCACTAACAACATGTACAATAGGCCCATATTAATGGCCAGAGGAGCTGATGGCGCAGTCTCATTATCATTATTACTAATTAGTAATAACAAGAATCTGCATGTGGCAAAGTTTACCCTCATCCACTTGCATCCTGTTGATAAAATGACACTAATCATAACGAACACTAAGCACTTTCAGGCTAACATTGTAAATGTTGTTCTTAAAGGGGCATTATGCTACTTTTTATGCGAGAAAAAAATAAGTTGATAATTGTGTGTATTTGAGCTTTGACCCAGCACCTGTCTGAGTGGTCAGCATGGCGCCTTGACTTTTGATCACAGTGGACTCTACAACGCCTCAGGATCAATTTTGTAAGTTTTCAGGTGAGGGGGTCCGTCAGCAGTGAAAACCTTCCAAACAATTGATCCTGAAGTGCCCTAGAAACCACTCTGATGGAAAGTAAAGGCGCCATGCTGACCACTCATGCAGATGGTGGGTCACTACAAGGTCAAATACACACAAATATCAACTTTTTTTACACATAAAAAGTTGCATAATGCACCTTTAATGTTTTGCCTGTTAAAATAAAGAAAATCAATCAATCAATCAATCAAATAATTAGCCAGGCTTTAATGCTTATGTATGATGCAAATTAAAATCAGTGAGGAATACATTAAGCAGATTTAGCTCAACAGCATGAAAGAAGATGCTGGAGAAATATGTCAAAGTTCCTACGGATGGAAAATAGATTGAGCTGAGTCTGACTCGAACAGCAGAGAGTCCAACTAGACAGCAACATGGCGTTTGATTTGGGAAAAGTATAAATAGGTCTGACAGGAGTGTAGCCATCCTCTCCAATAAGTCTGACTCTATACTACCTGTAGGACAGGGTAACAACATCAACATTTGGACTGCACCGGGACTACTTCAATACTACCACAGAAAGTACCACCGTTTCAAAAAGAAACTTCCTCCAACTTACTGTCCAGTCCAGTCCAGTCCCCTGACTGACCTGCCTGTTCCGTTTGAGACTACAGGGAGAGCTGAGGTGCAGCCTGGCTGTACCCAAGTAGAGACCATGAAAACAAAGCTCGCAGACACAGACTTAGAGATCGATAGCCTGCACACACTCCCGCAGGAGGTCACACACCGCTGACAAAAACAAGCCAGGACAAAAAGTACCGCACAAGTCAGCGTAAACAAAGCCAAAAAGATCAAAACAAAGGGCTCAAACGCTATTTCAGGCCAGAAAAAAGAGAGGGGCGAGGAGAAAGAGGCCAACCGCCTGACTCAACACAAACAGTGACCTTCAGTAATGACGCTCAAACCATCAGGAACATGCAAAAATGTGCTGGAAAACATCGACATCGACATCGCTTTGTCGATTGAAGAGATAATTGTCCTGAACAGTGAACAGACTACAAAAGGGCTGAAAAAGCTATTTCCAGTTTTTCCTAATTTTACCCAGTTTTTGTTGCAAAATTTTTCCACTTTTCCCTCACATTTGTCATGGAGATAAACTCGATATTGTGAATTTGCATATCATCTAAACAGCAATTTTGATATTATCTCAGACAATATTGCCCATCCAACAGGCACCCTACAGAACTTTTGATAACAGAATTTGATAAGAATTACATTTCACTGTGACTAGGGCTGGAGACCATTACATTTTTTTCGATACCAATACCTGTACTAATATTGTTGTCGTCTAGAACAGAAAACAGAACAATAATGTGTGGAAGATCTGCAAATGTACAATATAAAGTTCATCTCCAATGTCAAGAAATGGGGGGGAAATGGGGAATAAATTGGGGGAATGCAGAATAGCATGAAAACCTAGATTTTTTTTCAGTACCGGCTTTCGATACTTTCTTGTTTTGATACCGGTAGAACCTAAACTTTTTTTGCGATACCACACTGGTATCATTTAACAGCACCCAGCACTAACTGTGACTAGTAGATCATCTGAAATAAGAATTTCAACACCATGACATAATTGGTAGTCACTAGTTGGCATCAACTGTCAATCCATCTCCACCCAAACCCCCTGAAACACCTCCGGCCGCCTCACCCTCCTGTCGTTCTCACCCAGACTCAGCCGCTTTTATTCAGTGCGCTGTAAGTGCCATGACAGGCCCTAAAATGATGCATGTGTGCAGCAGGGCAGGGCAGCGCTCTATATCTGTCCTACATGAGCATTTAGCTGTGGATGAACTATCTGTTTCCTCGGTTTGTAATGCCATTCGAACAGCAGGAGGCAGGCGCCATTATTAATAGTAAATGAGTGAACCTCTCGTCTAAAGGTCTTCTTATTGATCCCTCTATCCTCCGACTTGTTTTAATAACGATGTTCGCCCATGTCTTTCGTCAAAGGCAGAGTAATCAGGCCCAGACACATATATTTACAACCCACGAGCCGCTGGAAAGAGCAAACAAGCAGCGTGGCAAATGAGGCTGTGAGGTGTTAAAGATTAAGGGAATGGCTGCTTCTAATATGCACCACTATACCCGGCCTCACCTCAGCTACAATGACTAGATCAACACTGATAGACACTGATGGATGTGTGGATGGCTCTAAAGCGGCTATGGAAGGATTTGTAACTCCTGACTGTGTCACTTCAGACTCCTGCCTCTCTCTGCAAGCAATGTGCATCACAACGAGCAAAAAAACAACAAACACAGGACTCAGGACAAATGCAAGTTATAGCCGTCCTGCTTAAAGCCACACCTTGTAACATTTTACCCAATAAATAAAATTGAAATACAAGCATTTATTTTATAACAGATATTTTCATTTTTGGAAAAAAAAAAAAAAAAACACATGAATGTTCAAAATACACATGTGCTTTTGCTGTGGGAGGTTCAGCTCTTCTAAGACATGACTGTAACTTAATTTAGTTTAGTTTATTAGTTTATTTGAGCAATTAAAATTCTGCTCAAAAGGAGTGGGCTGAAGCAAAAGCTTATAAGCGCCCACCCCCGACATCATTGAAATAAAAACAATTGATCAAATCACACTAGTACAGGGAGCATGTTACAAAGTACAAGACACAAGAGCAGGAACACAGCACACACACACAACGTACCCCTCCGTGACTCAACTTTACCTGTTATAGTTACATTATCAATCCTACATTAAGCAACATCATATGTTTATTTTTTTATTTTTTTTATTTGCCCCACCGGCAAAGAGAACCTACAACCCACCAGAGGGGCCGTTTCAACACGGACCACACCCACAAAGCACCTCTAGAAATGTTTGTACAAATATAAATTAACAGAGTTTAACGGAACGAAAAGGAAAAGAAACACAACTGAAAGGAAAGGAAACACAACCACAACAACTGTCTCATTTCATGTACGCTATGACTAATACAAAGCAAGTGAAAAAGGCGATCCTTAAATTATTTATACACATATATGCACACATACACACATACACACCTACATACATACATATACATATATATATATATATATATATATATATATATATATATATATATATACACATACATACATACACATACATCCCTTTTTTTTCTTTTTCCTTTTTTTTACAGAGAAGGTTCACAGTTAACAACTTCCAAAAGGCACTAGTTCTGTGTTCAAAAGGCACATTAATATACACATTATATTATTCATGATCTTGCAACTTCCCAGTTGTCATTTCCATCATAGAATTTTTTTATTTTATTTTTTTATTTTTTATTTTTGTGTTCAATGGAATATGTAATATGTAAGCCCTACATACTGTAGTGCATTAAGAAGCCAGGGTGTAGAGCGGGTCCATTGAAGAGGGCAGTAAACCCCACCCAGCTGCCCTAACTAGCTGTATTTGTGGATGATGTTCCTATGCTTAGTGGTGCGTTAAAAGATGAGGTTTATGAGCCCGTTGGGAGGGTCCCTCTCAGCAGATCCATAACTCGTTTATCCTAATTCTCAATTTGTAATTTAGAGCAATAGAATGACAACCGTTCAGAGCAACAACACTGTCTTAGTTAATAGAATGCAAATGCCATTTCATTCTACTACTCCCCCTTATGGCAACGTGTATCTTCTTCTCTGTACTTTTCAAAAGTCTTTTGTTTGTATTTATATTTGAACAGGTTGAAGTTTGGACATCGTTTCAAGTCCATCTCCATTTTGTTCCACAATTGTACACCATTAACTGTTGGACTAAAACTTTTCAAAGTTGAGCTATGTTTCTAAATCCTAAAGTTCAATTCGTCACGTAATTCATAACAACCAGTACGTTCTTGGAACCTTCTTTGTATTTGGCCCGGTAACAGTTTGTATCTTGCTTTGTATAACATCTGTACTGTTTGGAACTCAACAATGTCACAAAACTTCATGATCTTTGATTTTAAAAATAATGAGTTTGTGTGGTCCAAAAACCCAACTTTATGAATTACTCGGATACCTCTTTTTTGCAACATTACTATTGGTTTTACTGTGTTTTTATAAGTACTACCCCAAACCACAGTGCAATAATATAAATATGGCAAAATCAGAGAACAGTATAAGATATGTAGAGCTTTGACGTTTAAAATGTGCTTTGCTTTTGCTATTACTGCAATGCTTCTAGAAATGTTCGTAGATATATATTTAATGTGCGATTTCCAAGTCATTTTATCATCTATAATAACTCCAAGAAATTTGATTTCATGCACCCGCTCTATAACAACACCCTCTATCTACTCTACTTAGTGGGAGTGGGTACGTCTCCAGCTCGTCTCCATGGAGATGTCGACTAAAGTCAGCAGAATTTGAGATTTAAATAGGTTAGATTCTTATCCAAATCCATTCTTTGATTACCCACTGCAGTAATAGCATATTCTGTGTCGAGCTGCTCATTAGGAGCATGTTTTGTACCGATGGCAACAGTATAGTCCAAAATGTGTGCCTTTAACATTTCACTCACTAGATGGAAACAAATACAAATACAACGTTTAGTGTGTCTGTTACTAGTATAACTTTCAAGGTTCATTTAGGGTCAGGATTAGAGCTGTTGAATTATTTTACCTTTACATGTTTCAGCCGTCATCTGCAGGCTGTCCTCAGAAGGCAAACATTTATTTCTCTTGCCATGTGTTCGAGGAATAACATAATAGAGGCCGATATATCGGCAGGCTGATATATTGGGCCGATATTTGGGAATTTTTCGATATCAGCTATCGGCTGATCTAATGCTGATAAATGCCGATATCTCCGGAACCAAAAGTGATAGAGACTTGCGGGGTTTTTTGCTCTGGAAAGAGCTCAGTCAGAGCTTTTAATATGAGCTCAACAACACCCTCTTAGGGACTGAGAAACATCACAATGAAAATCGGTCTGAAAAAAGCCGGTTAAACACAAGTTTCACCGACTAAACCTCAGTGAATATGGACATGCTGCAGCTCATTTTGAAGCTCAGAACCTGGAGAGTTCAATTGCTGAGTTAGTTTTAACCTCCTGCAGTTAGCATTAGTGTGCTAAAGCTAGCTGCAGGATGCTAATGCTAACATCAACCAAGCAAGACTGGGACAGAAACTATGATTGGATCACGTAAAGAAATTAACTAAAACCACTGCTGCAGTGGCCAAGTGTTTTTTATTTAATTTTATGAAATAACTGATCTAACATAATATCATCAGATCACTTATGTAAGTTGTTAATATTAGTGCAACCTGTCATTTCCCCAAGGAAATAGTGTATAATAGTCCAGTGATCCTTGTTTAATGTTTTTACATCTCTTTTACAAGAAAAAATAAGACTGTATATGTTGTCACACTGGAGAAAAGAGGACCATTCCCTTTTTCACTCAGAGAAAACCGGGAGAGGAATGTTTTTAATAAATCAGCCTTATGCCCCTAATAAAATGCCCCTGCTGTCACAGTTCAACACATTTTATAGTTTAGAAGCCGCATATAGGATTATAGATAAGACATTTTTTTTAAATCAGCCAAAACTCGGCCGTGCATATCGGCATTGGCCAATTAAAATCCCAAAATATCAGCATCAGAACCTATCCAGAGAGAAATGAGGAATGAAGCTTGAGCGCAAATTCAACCTGGAGACGTACCTGCAGCTTCACTCATCTTTCACAGCGCCTTCACCAGCATCAATCACGGCCCCATCGGAAGCGCGCTTTCGCATCAGCAATCAGCGCAGCGCTGTCCTGCTCAGCCATTCACAGTCCAGGATCCCCTTCATAAGCTCCCCGGTCAATCACTCGGAGTTTCACAGCGTGCAGCGACCCTCCTCCGCCCCTCCTCCTCCCGGGCTTTGTCCGTCACATCTACGCGCATCGGGTCCCGTTATACCACCACCAGGTCCAGGCTCCGGGGGAAGATGCTGGCCATCATCATCAACACCAGGCAGTCCGTATCGTTCGGCCATCTTCCGCCGGGGTCTGAGCCCCAATCTCAATTAAGTTCAATAAAACCTTCTAATGCAACACGTCTCTGTGAGTCTTTTCAGGTTGAAATCACAATATACGTAAGTAATTAAACCACACACAAAAGTGAGAGAGCTATTGGAACATCAAAAAGATAGAATACCGGGCTTCCGATATGACGTCACACAGAGGATCAGCGCTGCAGAGCTCCCAATGAAACTTTCCTAACGTTGAAGATTTAAGCCTATTTGGTTGCCATTTTTATATTCACGAAGTTACTGGTGATACTAGACATGTCTGGCACTGGCAGAAAAGGAGCTGAGAACACTGAAAGGAGGCCCGGGAGGACCACCCGAAATCAAGCTAGCACCGAGGCTACAGATGTAGCTAGCGAAGAGCGCACCACAGGTGAAGCTAGCCAAGCAAATTCGGGCTATCCCTTCGACTTCTCGGCATTAACAGCGGATATTAGAGACACAGTTGCCACGGTTGTTGAAGAGAAGATGGTGGTTATCACTGACAAGTTGGACACAATTCAAAATACTTTGGATGGCAATACAAGGCGCCTGGGAGAGGCTGAAGGCCGCATTTCTGATGCGGAGGACATCATTGCCAATATGGATATAAGAATGATGGATGCGGAGTCGAGGCTTGTGGAGCTCACTAAAAGAATGGATGAACAAGAATCACGGATGCGTAGAGACCAGCTTAGAATCTTCGGGGTGAAAGAAGGCGTTGAAGGAAAGAATGCTGTCTCTTACTTTGAGACTTGGCTGCCGAGACTACTCAACATGGAGACCAAGAAGGGCAGGATTCGGCTGGATCGCTGCCATAGAAGCTTGGGTAAGCCAAAATCAGGAGCACCGAGGGCCATCATCATGAAGCCTCATTATTCGATAGATGCTATGATGGTGATGACTCTTAGCAAGAAGTTGAAACCTCAGTTTGAAGGAGCTACGATTTCCATCCGCCAAGATCTTCCACAGGCCGTGCTTCAGCAGCGAAGAAAATATAACCCTGTTTGCCAAAAATTGATCACCAAAGGCATCAGATTCAGGATGCAGTACCCAGCGACCCTTCGCTTCTCCTACAATGACAAGAATTTCTCTTTTGATTCTGCTGAAGAAGCGACATGTTTTGTTGAGGCACTGGATGATCCATGCGAGTAAACGGACATTGGCAGAAAAGAGACGTCCACATGGCGCTGTTTCATTCTTCTTTCCATCTTTTCTAGAATGACAATACACCAGCGACTTTCGGTATGTTATTTTTATTTATTTGAAATGTACGGTAACTTTATTTTTATTTTTCGACGAAAGTTTTGTCGGGAGTGTGTGGGTGCCGTTATGAGGAGCTCCCTCTTTGACGTCGGCTCACAACAGGTGTTGTTTCCTCCCAGGACTGAGAAGCTTGAACTTTTTTTTTTGAGGACTGTTCTACCTCTGTTCTTCGGGCGTTCTAATTTACTCAACTGGATTGACGTGTTCTTGTCGCCCATGTTATTAATATTGTTGTTCTTTTATTGTTATTGTTTGAGCAAGTCTGAGCATTCTAGAGTGTATTTACATAATCTTTTATGTTATCAGTTTAATATGTGCCTTTTCTCTCTCCAAATACATACTCTTAATTGTTACACAATATAGACATTTTTGGGTTTGTGATGAGTGCAACTAAGTATATTTCATTTAATGTTAAAGGAATAAATAATGCAGTTAAACGTAAAAAGATCCTAACTATGCTTAAGAAGGAAAAGTGTAATATAGCTTTTTTGCAGGAAACCCACCTAACTGATGACGAGCACAAAAAACTTAAAAGAGAGTGGGTTGGACAAGTGTATTATTCATCCTTTTCATCCAGTAAAAGAGGGGTAGCAATTTTAGTCAATAAAAATACTCCATTTACCATAGAAAAATGCATTAAAGACGACCAAGGCAGATATGTTATCATCAAGGGGTATTTGTATGGGGAAATTATCTTGTTGGGTTGTGTCTATGCTCCAAATGTATTTTTGAAAGATTTTTACTCTAAACTTCTTGCTGATAGTTCTTCCAATCAGACAACATTTTGTATAGTTGCCGGTGATTTTAATTGCACCATGGATCCTGAGCTAGACCAAAACCCGCCGGCCAAAAATACAACTTCTAAATTGAGAGAGGCAACAAAGGAATTATGTTCTGATTTACAACTGAATCATTCATCCTCTTGAAAAAGATTATACATTTTACTCAAATCCTCACCGCAGTTTTTCTCGTATTGACTACTTTTTTGCCTCCAGATCGGTGGTGGACAGGGTTCAGTCGTGTGGCATTGGCACACGGGTACTATCTGACCATGCAGATGTTCACATGGTTGTGATGCCACCTCAACCACAACAAATGTCACGTAGTTGGCGATTTAATCCGTCACTTTTAAACAACCCGTTATTTGTGACTTTTATCAAAGACCAAATTGAACTGTTTATGTCAACCAATGATAATGAAAATACTAACCCATCTATTCTTTGGGAGGCACTGAAGGCCTTTTTAAGAGGGGCCATAATTTCTTATAGTACAGCTAGGAAAAAGGAGGCTACTAAACAACAAATTGAACTAGAGCATGAGTTGGGCCATTTGGAAAGTCAACTTAAAACCGATTTTTACTTGTGCTTTGCACAAAAAGGCAGAAGCCACCTGTTCAGCTTTGATCCAACTGTTAACCCAGAAAGCTGAGGCTAGTGTTTTTTATGCTAGACACAGATTTTTCGAAATGGGAGATAAACCAGGGCGATTGTTAGCTAGGCTGGTGGCTGGTAAACATGATATCCGAGCCATACCTTCATTAAAAGATGAAAATGGCCAAAACCACTACGAAAATAGAAAGTTAGTAAATATAATGGAAAGCTTTTATCAAAAGATATACTCATCAGAGACCTCAGTATCACAAAATGCTGTTTCTAGTTTCCTGGAAAAACTTAGTTTGCCATTTTTGTCAGAGGATGACCAAGCAGCCCTTGGAGGGCCGATAACAAAAGATGAGGTGCTATTTGCGATAAAATCTCTTCAGAGTGGTAAAGTGAGTGGGCCTGATGGTTATGGGCCTGAGTTTTATAAAATCTTTCAAGAGCAATTAGTTGGGCCGTTATTAAATATGTACCGGCATTCGGCGGAAACGGGCACTCTCCCTTCCACGTTATATTCAGCAAATATCTCCCTGATACTAAAGAAAGGTAAACCTGCAGACCAGTGTAGCTCTTATCGCCCAATTAGTTTGATAAATGTACATAGCAAGATTTTTTCAAAAATATTATCAAGAAGATTAGAAAACTATTTGCCAATTCTTGTTAAACCCGATCAAACAGGGTTTATTAAAAATAGACAATCTTTTAATAATATGCGAAAACTATTGAATGTCATAGAACACTCGGATGTCACTAAAACACAGGGTCTTGTCATTTCGCTTGACGCTGAAAAAGCGTTTGACCGTGTGGAGTGGGCATACTTATTTGCGGTCATGGAAAAGTTTGGTCTTGGCAGAGGCTTTATTGACCTTATTAAGTTGTTATATAATTCGCCTAAAGCAAGTGTAATTGTGAATGGCCTCCGATCGGCAGAGTTTAGACTTGGGACGATCAACTCGCCAGGGTGACCCAATTTCTCCACAAATGTTTGCACTGGCAATTGAGCCACTGGCTGAGGCTATTAGAAGTAACAATTGTATTTCCGGATATAAGATTGGAGGGTCTGAATACAAAATTGTGTTATATGCAGATGATGTTTTGCTGTTTGTTACTAATCCTGAGATGTCCATTCCGACTGTTAGGTCTGTTATAAAAACATTTGGTTCTATATCTGGTTACAAGGTTAACTTTGACAAGACAATGGCCATGCCATTGGCAAATTGTATTATGATGAATGATTTTCCATTTACCTGGTCTGAATCTGGATTCACATACTTAGGTATTCATGTCTCGCAAAATATTGGGCACATTTTAAAGAATAATGTTGATTTGGTCCATAAGAATGTTAAAGGAGATCTCACTAGATGGATGGATTTACCTGTGTCTTGGATGGGAAGAGTGAGCCTAATCAAAATGAATATATTACCGCGCCTTCTTTATCCTTTACAAATGCTTCCAATATGTTTCTCTAAGAAAAAGGCAAGAGATATTGAGAGAGATTTATCTACATTTATTTGGAGGGGAAAGAAACCCCGGTTAAGCTTTAAAACTTTACAACTACCAAAAGATGAGGGTGGACTTGCTCTCCCCAATATTATGCTTTACAACTGGTCATGTCAGTGCAGAATTATTCATGAGTGGATACATTCACACATGAAAGGACAAAACAAACCACTTGAATCTTGGGGGTGCGCACCTTATTCATTGATGAGTGAACTTACAAGAAAGAAAAACATAAAACATGCCAATTTACTGATTGGCAACACTGTAAAAGCTTAGCGAGATATGAACAAATATACATCCCATATTACTAGTCTGTACTTTTTGACACCCTTAATGAACAATCCTGATTTTCCCCCTGGGTTAAGAAGTCCAATATTTCAAAGATGGTACGATACAGGATTAAGAGTAATTGGTGATCTATTTGAAGGCAATGTCCTTATGTCATTTTCACAAATTCAGGACAAATTTGGTTCCCCACAGAGGGACTTTTTTGCGTATTTACAGGTTCGGCACTTTGTTCAGGCAAATTTTAAGACCACTCAAGATTTAATGTTACCAAGTTCCATTGAGAGGTTTGTGTTGGATCTTAATGTTAAGAAATCTATCATTAAGCAGTGTTGTGCCAGCTTGCAAGACCATAATGGACATAATATTGAAAAGACTGTTGAGCGATGGGAGGAAGATCTTCAATGCCACTACAGGGAACAAGACTGGAAAGAATGTCTTCAATCTACTCACTCACTATTCCTTAGTAATAAATATAAAGAAATTCAGTATAAAATATTACATAGACAACACAGGACACCGATTTTTCTAAATAAAATAGACCCAAGCAGATCACCTTTGTGCCTTAAATGTAAAGTTGCAAATGGGACATATATACATTGTTTATGGAGTTGTCCAAAAATATCAAAATATTGGTTATGCATAACCAAGGAAATCAGGGCTATATTGAAGTGTAGGATTTGTAAGGACCCAGGTCAGTTTCTGTTGGGGCTGCCATCTTCTAATAAGTTGAGAGACAAGAACAAATCAAAGTTATTATCTAAGCTTTTATTTTTAGCACGAAAATGTATTCTATTTAATTGGATTAAGGATAAGCCACCTACAGTAACTCAGTGGTATAAATAAATTTTCAAAGTGTTACCAATGGAAAGGTTGAGTGCAAAGTTAAAAGGCAATGATGATATCTTTTTAGATTTATGGCGCCCACTAGTGGAATACTTACCTGGTGATCTCAGGGATATTCTGCAGAGAGGAGCAGGTTCTTTGAAGTGGAAGGCCTTGGGCTTGTCCATTTGACTTAAGTTTGTTTTTTGCTATTTCTATATGAATATTTTATATTTATTTTACTTCCTAAAATATCTGTAACTCAGAATGCTCAATGTATATAGTTTGTTTTTGTTTTTATGCGTGCTTTTGTTTTTTAACATGAAAAATGTTAATAAAATATATTTAAAAATTTAAAAAAAAAGATAGAATACCATAGGAAGAAATATGCAACACAATATACAAAATTCCATGCAGATCATGCAATAAATCCTACATAGGTGAAACAGGGCGAGCTTTTCATAGAAGATAAAAGGATCATCAAACTGAATGCAAGAAGGAAACAACAGTTCGACTCACACAAACAAAAAAAGAAAACAACAATTTAAATTCTGCTATTTGGACCGCTGTAAAAGAAAAATAAACACATTACGGACGAGGCGCGGATTGTTGGATCTGAAACCAACAAATTCCAACAAGCACTCGATAAAAGAAGCTATAGAAGTCAGGAAACGAAGCACCGACATCATCAATCATTTCTCCTGTCCCACACCTGGTACACCCTTCTCCAGAGATCACGCCCCTGTCACCCTGAGACCAGTTCACCTTCACCTTTATTACATAAACACAAAAATAGCATTGTATTGCCTTTAGTAACGCAGCTTATCAGTGTTTTACAACCGTTTCATTGCTCTAGTGAAGTAGCAAGATGTACAGTTGTGCTCAAAGGTTTACATCCTGCCAGAATTTCATCATAGACCATCATTGGCCTTGTTGACAACAAAAAAGTGCACCATACCTACTGTGAACTGGAGGCTGTTTGCCAAGATGAATGGGCCGCTTTATTAGCAGAAAAAATTAAGAATCTCATCCACAACTACCACTGAAGACTCCAAGCTGTCATTGATGTTAAAGGGGGCAATACATGGAATTAAAAACTGGGGTATGTAAACTTTTGATCAAGGCAAGGCAAAGCATGTTTATTTATCCCACGCTTTTCGTACACAAGGTAATCAGGGTCATTTTGGTACTTTCTTTTTTCATTATGATTTTAAAATAGCAAACTCAGTTGTTTGACCATAAATGGCTTCACACAACCACTTACTATGAGTACAATATACATTAACCTCAAAAAGAGGTTAATGCATTGTACCAGGTTGTAGCTCTTCTGCTAATTTCCACCTGCAGTCCCTGGGCAGGCTGATGTCAACAAGTCATAAAAAATGTACATGTTAATAATACATCTTTCATATTCTTTGAAAAATAGTCAAAAAATCAAAAGGGTTATGTGTAATGTTATGTGTTCTAGAGTAGGGTTTCCCAAACTTTTCAGTGTGCGACCACCAAAATCACTCAACCAACAACTCAGGACACCTTCTGTAAAATGTAATAAGTATTTATAATACTTAAGGTGCAAAACATTTAAAATCTAATTTAATGATATTAGTTTGGTTAATTTCACTAAAATATGCTGTTTTCAATCAAAACACATCAAATTCAAAATCTGAAATGTAAAAAATAATGTCTCAAAATCATCTTGCGACCCTCACTTCACTGTCACGTGACCCTCCATGGGGTCCCGACCCCAACTTTGGGAACAACTGTTCTAGAGGGCATGCAGATACCCTGTCTATTTGATTTGACATGGGAACGTTTAGGATGAAAACAACGTGATCTTCACATCTTTGACTAGCATTAATAGTTGCCTCATGTCGGTGGACATGGAATCTGAAAAGAAGAAAAATAAAAGAGTCAAAAGAGTCTTTTCTTCTTGATTCCCCTCTGACTCCACCCTGAGAAAAAGGAGAATCACTTTACATGTTAGCATTAGCACCTGCCATCATGAAAAGTCAAAATGTTCATGCCAAAACATAGCGTTTTGGCCTAAATGCAAACTGCCAGAATAAAAATAAATGGAAATCTTACAGGTCGACCAACAAAAACAGCAAAAACTCACTGCGAGGAAATTGAAGCTAAAATACAGGACTCTGAAAAAAAGTTGTGTAGCTGTTTCATGATTACAATAATAATGCACTTGATGAAAAATGGACACAGCACAGAGACAAGCCTCAACATGTCTGAAATAATGTCACTTTTTGGCCACAACCATTAATGTTACATTTGGAGGAGTCAACAAGGCCTGTGATTGGGATTTCCGGTGTCATGGCGATAACGTAGACAGCCACGCGTGGCCTCCCTCTTCAAAGTTTTCAAAGTTGATTCCAAAGTGTGAGTAACAAGAGAAATCAGGAGTGCATTTAGATTTGCACATGTTCCCACGCACGACACGGAAAAGAACAACTACAATACATGCGATGGCGACAGAAGCGAGCAAAGAGCTAGGCCTGGAGAATACGGCACTGGCCAAAGTTATAGAGGAGACAATGGCAAAATTCTTCAGAGAGTCTGAGGAAAAGTCCGAGGCTCGGCACAACAGACTGGAAAAGCGCCTGGACAGTATGCAATCTACGATCACACGACATACCGAAGAAATTAAAACATTGCGCACAGACGCCTCCAGGTTGCATGAGCGCATGGCACAGGCGGAGGAGGCGGCTGACGATCACTTAAAAAACAACTGCAGTTTATTACTGCTAAAATGACCGAAATGGAGGATCGTGCACGCAGGAATAACTTGCTGATCCTAAACTTGAAGGAGGGTGTGGAAAACATGAACACCTTGGCTTACCTGAAGGAGATGTTCCCTAAATGGTTCCCTGACCTAGCGTCGGCACCACCGGAGCTCATGAGGGCTTGGTAAGCCTCCAACGGCGGCGGGGAAGGGACTGCGGCCGCGGCCCCTAATCATCAACTGCCTACGATTTACTGAAAGAGACGTCTTACTCAAAGAAGCTCGGAAGAATCCTCCGGAGGTTGCGGGAATGGTCCTGAAGTTTGCTGCAGACTACAGCGAGTATACATCCAAACGTCGAAGAGCTTGCTATAAACCAATGCATGAGGCGCGCATCAAGGGATTTGACGCCTTCCTGCTGTATCCTGCCACAATCAAGCTCCAACGGGGGAACAACAGCTACACCTTCGAGGAGCCAAGGGACGCCGAAAAGTTTGTGGACTCCCTTGGAAATGACTAAATGACCTGCGCTCAGTGCGCGCATCTGCAATGGTAAGCAACAGCAAGACGGAACGTTATGCACTCTCAGAAACTAAGCGCTGTTCGCCTTTCTTTTCCTCTCTTTTTTTAACCTATTAGTAGCACAGTGCTATGTGTTACTCTGTTTTTGTTTTGCCTGTCGCTGCTGTGTAGCATAATGAACAGACTAAAGACTATGAAAAGTAGCTTGTTGCACTACAATTTGCCTAATTTAAAGTCAGTGCTGCTTGAATGGCTATTTTTTGTTTCTCTTATTCTTTACTTTATTAATTATATATATATATATATATATATATTTTCAATCTTAATGGATTACAGCACTTTAAATTCACATGGTACTACTTGTAAATGAAGAGGGAGGGGTGGGGACTAGGCTTTGTCTATGACAGCTGGTACAAATTTTGGGGTGGGTTTGATGGGACAACAGAATCATTTTTAAGCATTTTTGGTTATTTTTGTTATGAGTCAGTGTTTTGTTTTTTGTTTCTGTTTTTCCTGGGGGTTTCGCTCTAGTTTTTTGGTGTTTTGTTTTATTTTGGGGGGATGTGGGAGGGGGGGACCCTGTCCAGGTTTGTTTGTATGCTTATACAATATGATACAAAGGCCTATATTATTAAATGGATAAAATAAATGTACTCTCTTTGAATGCCCGTGGCTTGAATTCCCCCCAAAACGTGCAAGCATTTTAGATTTCCTGCACAAGAAAAATACACAATTTGCATTTATACCAGAAACACATTTTTTAGAAAAGGATGTGTTTAGATTCCAAAACAAACACTATAACGTCGTTGCTGCCTCCTGCCACTCTAAAAAGAACAGAGGTGTTCTGATTGCAATTAGAAGGAACACACCATACACAAAATTGGGCACTGGGAGCAGTAAAGATGGCTGCATCACTTTTGCAAAATTTTATACAATGGAATTAAAATTGCATTAGTTTGTGTATATGCCCCAAATTCATTTGATAAGCAGTTCTACAACATGCTGAACTCTATCTTGTTAGACCTTCCTGATCATCATTTTCTGATTGGGGGGGGACTTCAATGCTGTGTGGCTCCATTCCATTGACAGAACGGGGCAAAATGAAAGTGGTGACCAGAAAATGGCCTCTTGTGAATTACATAAGTTAGTTGATGAATATGGTCTGTGTGACGCATGGCGACTTATGAATCCCCAAGCCAGAGAGTTTTCCTTTTACTCTGCGCGTCACAAGACATTCTCAAGAATTGATTATATTTTTATTTCAAAACCCTTATTCCAAACAGTTTGCTGTGGTGAGATGACTCCTTTTGCGTTAACAGATCACAGAGCAGTGTTCAGCTCATTTTTAATTAAATTAAGTAAACCCAGGGCCCCCCGATAGCGATTTAACAGTTCACTATTAAATAATCACGATTTCCTAAAGACACTCTCTGAGGAATTGAAGTTTTTTATTAATGTGAATCAAAAATCAGTGAATGATCCGAGAATACTTTGGGAAGCAGTTAAAGGTTGCATCCGGAACACTACAATAAGCTTTGCCTCCCAATTAAATAAAATGAAACTTAGAATTGAGGTGGTAAAATGGTAACTAAAATTACACAGGAAAATACAAAAAAACGTCAGGAAAAACTTGAACAACTAAGTGATCTGTTGCGGCAAAAGGCTGAATTTCAAATACAGCGGGTACGGCAGAAACATTATTTAAATAGTGCCAGACCCAGTCGTCTTTTAGCGCTAAAAATTAGAAGCAATGAACAACTGGCCAACATTGCTGCTATCACAAACGAAGAGGGCACTGTGACCTCAGACCCAGTAGGAATTAATAGCACACTGAAAGAATTCTATAGTAAATTATATACCTCTGAACTTGTTTACAACGAAAAGGCATGCAATGAATTTTTAAGTCCCCTTAACCTCTGTAAATTAACTCCAGAAGCTGCTAGCTCCTTGGTAAAACCAATAACACTAGATGAATTAAGCAAAGTTATGAATTCAATGAACAAAGACAGGGCTCCAGGGCTTGATGGGATACCACCAGAGCTTTATGTTGCCTTTTGGCCTCAACTTGGCCCGCTATTATTAGAAATGATCAATTATTCAATAACAAAAGGGTATATCAGGGATGGTAGCAACGTGACCATTATTTCATTGTTACTTAAAGCTAATAAGCCGCCCACCGATTGCTCCTCCTACCGGCCACTCAGCCTTCTCAATACAGAGCTTAAAGCCTTTGCAAAAATTTTAGCTACTAGATTAGAACATCATATGACTGAATTGATCCACTGCGACCAAACATGATTCATTAAATCGAGACTAGCTTCTGATAATATTCGACGATTACTGCATATTATAAATTCATCCTCAACATCTGATAACAAAAACGCTATTCTATCATTAGACGCTGAGAAGGCGTTTGACCGGCTGGAATGGAGCTATCTGTGGGCTGTGCTTCAGCATATGGGTTTTCCAGTAGATTTTATAAATATGGTTAAAACTTTGTATGCTAACCCGTCCGCAATTGTGTTAACGGGTAATGTATGCTCGCCCAGGTTTACTGTATCCCGCTCATCGCGACAGGGCTGCCCCTTATCTCCTCTGTTATTCTGTCTGTCTCTCGAGCCAATAGCACAATTAGTCAGACAATCAGACGAAATTGCCCCAATTAAGGTTCAGAATACATTTCATTATATCTCTTTGTATGCCGATGATATTTTAATTTATACAAGTAATCCATTAGAATCAATACCTTATATCCTTAAAACTTTCGAATCTTTCGGGAACATCTCTGGGTACAGAATTAACTGGGGTAAATCTGCTTTTATGCCCCTGGGTCCAACATGCATGACCGGATCCTTGTGTAACATCCCAACAGTCTCAAACATGAAATATTTGGGGGTTCTTATCAATCCCAAATATTTATGGAACCAGAAAAAACCAAGGATTAAAGCTTCAACTTTATACAGATCAGGCGGTGTAGGTCTTCCAAATTTTGAGTGGTACTCTTGGTGCTTTGTATTAAGACCACTCAGCTCATGGTCCAAAACCAACAAGTCAGCAGCGTGGATGCCTATTGAAGCAGAATTGATAAAACCTTATGTTATGCCCAAGCTTTTGTATTCTAAATTACCTTTAAAAATGGTTAAATGTCAATATGGGCCCATTATTGCACATCTTATGTCTGTTTGGAATCAAGTCAACAAACATCTGGGCAAAGATAAAGATTTTTTCCTTCAAACACCAATATTCCATAACTATTCTCTCCTGATCGATAAGAAACCTATCTCTTTTCCCGCATGGGAACGCAAAGGAGCTCACAATCTAAGGGATATTATAGGACAGCATGGTTTAAGGGAGTTTTATGACTTACTAAGTGTTACAATTGACCTGGCTCCTCTTTCTTCTTTTATTTACAGTTGTGAACTGCTATGCGTTCTCATGGAGTCCCTTGGGGATGCACGCTAAAAAATCATCCTCTCCACACCATTCTGAACAAAACAAAAACCACTGGCCTCGTCTCGGACATGTACACATTATTAGTTTGTTCTTCACAAAAAATATTGCCTATTGAACAACTTTGGAAAAAAACCTTATTGAGGGACCACTTGGAGTGGGATTGGAATCACATTTGGTCCAATATTTCTCTCTCTTCAAGAAACCCCAATCACCAAATGATCCATTATAAAATTATTCATCGAGCATATTTTTATCCTAGAAGACTACATCTAATGAAATTAAAAGACAATCAATACTGTGATTTTTGTCCAGACAATACCATTGGTACTTTTCTTCATATGGTGTGGCAATGCCCTGAGGCTTTTAATTTTTGGGAAAATGTTACAAAGATGCTCTCAAACATCATGGAAAGAGCCATACCTTGCACTCCGAGGCTTCTTTTGTTAGGTGATACTTTCAAATTAAATTTGAAAATTAATAAATGTAGAATTTTATTAGCCGGCCTTACTGCTGCTCAAAAGATGGTAGTATGCCGATGGAAGACAGCGCAGCCTTTGACTCCAAGGGAATGGCTCCGGTCTTACAGAGATATAATTCAGTTGGAGCTCTCTGCCGCTCGAATTCATGGAGCAAAAACTGAAAATATCTCATGCTGGTCTAATTTATTAAATACACTCAAACTGGATTAGATTTCGAGATATAAATTACAATGTTACTATGAATATGTTTTGATGCACTGTGTGTGGAGAGAAAGTTTACTACATAATTATATGTATTGTGTGGACGGAGGAAATTAGCACCTTGTATTGCTCTACTGTACACTTTACTTCACTTGTGTATGTCAACCTGGACAGGTTTTTTTTTTTTTTTTTTAATTTTTATTATATGTATCTTTTTCATTTTGTAAGGGACTGCTTTTATGTACACATTTGAGTTTCTCTGCCCATCATAAGGGAAATGGGGATGTGGGTAAAAAAAAAAGGGATAAAATGGAAGTGTGATGCTTGCAAAAAAGCACTAAATGTAAATGCAATTCAACACTTCAATAAAATAATTGATCACAAAAAAAAACAAGGCCTGTGATGAACGGTGCACCATTCCTACAGTGAAACACAGAGGTGGATCACTGATGTTTTGGGAATGTGTGAGCTTCAGGGAACTTAGTCAAAACTGATTTCAGGATGAATGCAGCATGTTATTAAAGTATACTGAAGGAAAAGTGTCACTCATCACCCTGGAAGCTGTACGTGGGAAGCACTTGGACGTTCCAACATGACAACGTTCCAAAGCACAAGGCCATGTGGACCTCATTGGCTCCAGCAGAATATTGTGAAGGTTCTGGAGTGTCCATCTCACCCCCGGCTCACATTAAATGTCCGGTGCGGCGTCCGCGAACTTAGAAAGTCATTAAAACCAATGTAGCACACTCACACTGCTCCGCGAAGTCCGGGTCCGGCTACCGAGGCCATCCGGCGGCTACGGAAAGAATCCGCAAGAAGTCTATTTTTGCCGGAGACCGAAGCCCCAACGGATCAAGCTGACGGAAAACACGAGCCAAACAGGAAGTCAGGTCTCGTGAGAAAAGAAGATCCGGTGTATTTCAAAATAAAATCTGTCCGCTTACTACTTATTTGGTCTCCTTTACCGCCTGTACACGTTTGTAATGTCGGAAATGTAAACATTTCTCCATTGCCAGTGACACAGAGGCACCAGTGTGTGGCAAAGCATCCACTTCACTGGGGAGAGTCGTTGCACTGGCAAATACGGCGTTTATTTACAAAAACTTCCTACATATGGGGCTTTTTATCACGTAAACTCGCACCAAGAGCGAAACTCACGTGCACTTCGGTTCTCGCGAGGGCCGTTTCTGTGTCTGGAGCCACAGTATCAGCCGGACTCACTGTGAGTGATAGTTTGGGGCTAACCCGGACCGGATCAGGACCGAACCCGGACCGAACCTGTACCGTAGTTAATGTGAGCCGGGGGTCAGTCTCCTGACCTCAATATCATTGAGACACTCTGGGGAGATCTCAAACGTGCAGTTCATGCATCACACAGGAACTGGTTGCTTATTGCCAAAAAGAATGGCCAGTTTTACCACCCGATGAAATAAAGAGGCCCATCCACAACTACCACAAAAGAATCCAAGCTGTCATTGATGTTAAAGGGGGAAATACACAGTATTAAGAACTGGGGTATGTAAACGTTTGATCAGAAATGAAATTAGCTTTGTCCTCCCTTTGTCCTCCCTAGTTAGGGCAGCAGGGTGAGGGCTTGCTGAGGGGAGCTACTGCCCTCTACCTACTGGCCACGTTACACCCTGGCTTTTTAAAGGCACCTCACTAAACAAGGCAAACAACAAAACAAAACAAACAAATAAAATAATAAAACAATCACAACTAATATTTTTACGGTGGAAATGGGAATGTCAATAATAATGGGTCATGTTGATTACGTAATACTTAATAATAACTAAGTCAATGTTCAATTAATAGAATGGTGACTGGTGTTTATAAGGAAAGATTGGTTATGGTTATTAAGCAAATGGGAAAGAGGAAAAAGAAAAGTAAAGTACAAATTGTAAATAAAAATAAATGCTTATATATATTGGTAAACTGCATACATTTCTATCTTCGTGTTGTCTTCTTACTTTGGAAGTCTTGTAATCATCATGTGATTTTCCTTTTGTTAAACATTAATGTTTTTCTTTAGCAAAGCTGCTGTACGTAAAGTCAATGTGGACAATTGTAATTGTGTAATCCAGGAATCTGTAATGTAAGTGTTATATTGTACGAGATGATGTATCACTGTCCCCTCCTGGAACCGCCACCTTAACGTGGTGGAGGGGTTTGAGCGCCCGAATGATCCTGGAGCTCTGTTGTCGGGGGCTTGGTGCCCCTGGTAGGGTCTCCCATGGCAAACAGGTCCTAGGTGGCGGGTCAGACAAAGAGCGGTTCAGAAGCCCCTTATGAGAGACCAACAGGCCCGGTTAGAACCATGAGGCCGTCCTTCTGTGGACCCACCACCTGCAGGAGGAGCCATAGGGGCTGGTGCAATGTGATTTGGCAAGCTCCAACGGCTGCCCCCAAGACCCGGCAACGGACAAGTGGAAGAAAATGGATGGATGGATGTATCACTGTAACTGGAATGAATATGGGGGTAGGCTTTCTTGCTTCGCCCTACTCATTTTGAGTTTTTGTTACTTTTTTTGTTACTTTATTTATTTTCTGCACTGCTACAATGTTAATGTAAACAATGTAAATAATCACTCAAATAAATTCCAATCCTATCCTATCCTTTGTATAGTACACTCACACATGTGGGGAAAAACAAGGTGCCTCTAATTTTAAAGGGTTTGTATCAATTTTAAGAACTTACAGGTGAGTTTTTCAGCATTTCAGTGAAAGTGACCCTGAACAGGAGAATTTTCATGGCCACAAATTTGTTTGGAAAGTTAGCAATGAGTTACTTTGGACAAAACTAAGTTTTGAATTTAGTGGCTTCCTTTTTTATTGTTTGTCTAAAAAAAAAAATCAGGTATAGGACCTTGAAATTAGCGCTCTAATTTCAAATAGATAATATCAAATGTTATTGAAGCAAATGCACCGGTGCATTAAATACTTTTTATTATACCTAACTATCATCACAGTCCCTTTAAGTATGGAAAGACAGTGCCACCAAGAGGCCACCGAGCAAACAGACTACAAACACAGAGCACAGTCAAAGTCTTAGAAGCACATGTAGAAGCAGGAGTGATGAGCCATAACCAACAGCACCCTCTGACCCTACACCTTATCCACATGACACGAGCCTCAGTGTTTTTCTAACAGATACATGACGTCTGCTGTATCAAAGAACTTTAACTAGCCCTTTGGTCGCAGCAGATTGCATTGTCCAGAGGGTGGAGAATGAAATGACCTAATTCACTTTTATGTGGACTGTGCAGGCTCAGCGTGAGGTTGATCCTCTGAGCAGCTTCTACAGCCTCAATAAAATCATCGTCTGCTGTGACAGAAGCCATCAGCCAGAGTTATTTATACCATCGCTGAGACGGATGTGATGCATCCATTCTTCAAGCTTCTCAACACAGCCACACAGTGTACTGCACAACTACTCGAGACAAACACATTATCCTTATAGCCCTAAAACATGCACAGTAGGATAAACCTCCAGAGAGGCACTCCCTGACCAAACTCATGGCTCAAGATGGATTCTGATGATGATCCCACATGTACTGATTGAAAGATGGGTCAAAGGCAGAGGGAAAACATGGGCAAAAAATAGGAACTTTCCATAATCAAGCTCACGATAAACGTTATTGTCCAAAATGGGAATTTAGTCTCAGGCCACAGTGGCTCGTCTGCTTCACACTTCACACAGCTCTAAAACCATTTTTCTTTTCCCCCTGTGCTGTAGGCTTTCTGAACTTTACAACAACACAGAGACCAAAGTGTCAATACACAGTTAATCTGTTCCGGAGCTCTAAAAGGCTGAAGAGTCTAAGGTCAGTGAGAACACACAGACCACAGCAGACGAACCATCGCTCCACACTCTGTACCTGGGCACGTCCAAAACCATCTGATCAGAGACGGCAGAGCTCTGCTGTAAACGTTGTCAAATACGGTGCAGGCCGTGAGGTGCTTTGAAAACAAATATTCAAATGTACATGAGGAGAGGATGGGAGTGATGTTTCTGTGTCTGTTAGAAGGTCTGGGCTGAAGTCATTCTTTGATTGAGTTGTTTTATTTTAATGTTTAAAATTTGACCTGGATGACTGAGAATCTGCACTGTTCATCGCACTGCTCCTTTAAGATTGTATTTGGCGCCAGTGGGGCCAGGCCCCACCAGATGGCGCTGTGGAGCACTATGCAGGCTCAAAATAATTGTGAATAGAATTGGTCTTCTTTATAGAGTATTAATCTATAAATAATATTTTATTAAGAATAAAATTCAATGAAGACTAATTAGGTTACCAAGAAAATGTTGTTAGAAACATTTATGCATGCCTGAAATAGTGCCGGCCCGTCAGCGCCTGTTTAAGTGTTGAGCCGCTAAAGTCATAGTGCGCACGTCCAATACTGCTCTCAGTAGACGGCCTTGGGGCACAGTTATCGTGGCCCCAAGCCCGCCTCCAGCACATACACACACACATACACTCAGCTCTGGGACTGAACCCCGGAGCCAATCACAGAACAGATCACCACGCTGAAGAGTCCTCAATGGCTACTTTCACCTAAGTTGTACGCGCTCTCTGTAAAGGAGAGGGCACAATCTCTTTCACATCTGTCCGGGTTCAGCTGTTATTAACTTTAGCAGGACATAAACGACTCCTTTAAGCTCTCATATAATTGTGTAAATGCATTTGTTAGATAATAGTCTGCTGTTTAAATGATGTTATGTAACTGAATGCCGTTTATAGAGTAAACGTTTGCCTTGTTGTTGATGGTCTGGGAATAAGAGTTGTCTGTAATGCTAGTTCTGTGAGTATTTGCTGATATGTGATTACATGCTTCTTTTTAGTTTGACATGCTGCAGTAAATGCACTTAGTACATCTGATAGTAAAAAATAAACATCACCAGCCCCTACTGGGTTGTACTGTATGTATACATCACAGAAGAATCAGATAATGCTGATGTAAAGTGCTCACTCTTGTGCCCCACTCAACTTTTCATGCTAGAGACGCCACTGGTGAGGAGCTGAGATATTTTGTCATAATGCATTGTATAGGACTGCAGGGGCGGGGGAGGGAGGCTTTTCCACTGTTTTTCCTATTATTATTATTATTATTATTATTATTATTATTATTATTATAACAATTTGTATTAATTAATTTATGTTTGAGTTTCTTGACAGGTTTTTGTAGGGGGGGGAGAGTAAAAGTTGTCTTGTCACTAAACAAAGAAAAGACCACAGTGTTGATTGTAGTTCTCTGTCATAAACTGCTCCTAGATTCCTCACTGCGTCACTGACTAGGCACAGTACTGAACATCTTGAGGGACATTCCCTGAATGTACATAAGCACATAATTTCACATGTCCTGTAATACATATAGTTCTATAGGAAGAATCGACTTGGACCTTTCATTAAGGAGAATTGCTGAAGCAAATAACCAGGATTTTACATTATCACAATATGACTTACAGAACACTGAGATCGACATCGACCCTGAAAATAACTTCTTTACTAGAGCTACTAATGACTGTCAATATTATACAGAGGATCTTTACAATAGTAAACTTAAGAACATTAAGGCATTCACTGTAATCCATTTCAATAGTCGAAGCCTCTATGCAAACTTTAACCACATCAAAAGCTTCTTAAAACAGTTTTCTAAACCATTTAGTGTAATTTTAACCACAGAGACATGGATTAATAATGACAGAGAAATTGAGTTTTCTATTGATGGTTATGAATTTATAAGTATGAACAGAAGAAACAAGCATGGTGGGGGTGTAGCTATGTTTGTAGACTCCAACTATAGTTATAAAGTAATGGAAAATAAGACTATGGCAGTGGATGATGCACTTGAATGCCTTACTGTAGAAATTACAAGGCAAAAAAAGAAAAATATTATTGTAAGTTGTATTTATAGAACACCTGGCTCTGATATAGAGGTTTTTTCTAATTGGATGGAGGAGCACTTTTCAGGTTTAAATCATAAAGTCATGTTTGTGGGGGAGACCTTAACATCGATCTGTTAAATCCATATAAACATAAAAAGACGGATGAATTTATAAATACTTTATTTAGTATAGGTCTGTTTCCTCTAATAACCAAACCGAGTAGAATCACAACCCACAGTGCGACTTTGATTGATAACATTTTCTCAAATGAAATAGATAGTGATACAGTCAGTGGTTTAATGATAAATGATATTAGTGATCACCTGCCAGTTTTTGTATTGTACAAAAATGGATATTTAAATATTAATGATGAAAACATTTATTGGTTTAGAAGGGTAAAAACAGAAAAAACTATTGAGGTATTTAAAAAGGAACTATTAGCTCAAGACTGGAGTATTGTATACAGAGAGAATGATACTAATAAGGCATATGATGAGTTTACGCGAATATTTCATAAAGTATATGACAAAAATTGCCCAATGAAAAAATATTGTAAAAACAGAAAGGGTAAAGAAACCCCATGGATGTCTAAGGGATTACTAAATGCATGCAAGAAAAAAAATTCACTCTACAAAAAATTTATAAATGATAGAACAAAAGAAGCTGAGGATAAATATAAGAAATATAAAAATAAACTGACAGGTATCATTAGAAAATGTAAACAGGATTATTATAATAAGTTGTTAGATAGCAATAAGAATAATATTAAAGGTTTATGGAATATCTTAAATAGTATAATTAGAAATAAACCGAGAACAATTAATTATCCAAAATATTTCAAAGATGAGGATAACACTTTAAATAATATGAATGAAGTAGTCGATACATTTAATAAATTCTTTGTAGATGTTGGACCGAATCTTGCTGCAAAAATTACAAATGTTGAGAACTTTAATTGTGAACTGATAGACACAAATCCTCTGTCCATGTTCCTCAAACCTGTGGAGGAAAAGGAAATACTGGACATTGTTAAAGGGTGTAAAAATAAAACCTCGACAGATTACCATGACATGGATATGAAAACTTTAAAAAGTGTTATTGAAAGTATCTCTAAGCCGTTAACATACATCTGTAACCTGTCTCTGCAAACTGGACAATTTCCTGAAAGTATGAAAGTAGCAAAAGTGATTCCTCTGTTCAAGGCAGGAGATAAACATCTCTTCACAAACTACAGGCCTGTTTCCCTTTTACCGCAATTCTCAAAAATCTTAGAGAAGGTTTATAACTCTAGACTTGACAGCTTTATTGAAAGGTGTAATTTACTCTCGGACAATCAGTTTGGTTTTAGGAATAATCACTCAACCTCACACGCGCTCTTTGATATAATTGAAGAAATAACTAATGCTGTAGATAACAAGAAATATGCAATAGGGTTATTTATTGACCTGAGTAAAGCGTTTGATACAATAAACTATGATATACTAATTAATAAACTAGAACATTATGGGATTAGGGGGGTAGCTCTACAGTGGGTTACCAGTTATTTAAAAAATAGAAAACAATGTGTGAAAATAGGTGATTATCAGTCGAGTTGTCGACAAATTGTGTGTGGTTTACCTCAAGGTTCCATTCTGGGCCCAAAATTGTTTAACATGTACATTAACGACATTTGTAAAACGTCTCAAGTACTTAAATTTATCTTGTTTGCTGACGATACAAATATTTTTGCATCAGGTGACGACTTACAGCAACTGTGTCGGATTGTTAACTTGGAACTCAAAAGTGTCAATAAGTGGTTCAAACAAAATAAACTATCTCTAAATCTGAGTAAAAGCAAAATGATGATATTTGGCAACCGTAATTCCAATGCTCAGGAAGCAATTCAGATAGAGGGTGTTGTCATAGAGCGAGTGCATGAAATCAAATTCCTTGGTGTTATTATAGATGACAGAATTACTTGGAAAGCTCATATTAAATATATATCTACGAAAATTTCTAGAAGCATTTCAGTAATAGCAAAAGCAAAGCACATTTTAAACATCAAAGCTCTACATATCTTATACTGTTCTCTGATTTTGCCATATTTATATTATTGTACTGTAGTTTGGGGTAGTACTTATAAAAACACATTAAAACCAATAGTATTGTTGCAAAAAAGAGCTATCCGAGTAATTCATAAAGTTGGGTTTTTGGACCACACAAACTCATTATTTTTAAAATCAAAGATCATGAAGTTTTGTGACATTGTTGAGTTCCAAACTGTACAGATGTTACACAAAGCAAGATACAAACTGTTACCGGGCCAAATACAAAGAAGGTTCCAAGAACGTACTGGTTGTTATGAATTACGTGACGAATTAAACTTTAGGACTCAGAAACATAGCTCAACTTTGAAAAGTTTTAGCCCAACAGTTAATGGTGTACAATTGTGGAATAAACTGGAAATGGAGTTGAAACGATGTTCAAACATCAACCTGTTCAAATATAAATACAAACAAAAGACTTTTGAAACATACAGAGAACAAGAAATGTGTTGCCACTAGGAGGCGCAGTAGGATCAATTATGTGTGTTCCTCTATAATCAAGGAAGAGTGTTGCTGCTTGGAACGGTTGTCATTCTATTGCTCAAATTTACAAATTGAGAATTAGGGTAAGCAAGTTATGAATCTGTTGAGAGGGACCCTCCCAACGGGCTCAAAACCTTGTCTTTTAATGCACCACTCAGCATAGGAACATCATCTACAAATCAGCTGTTAGGGCAGCTGGGTGGGGGTTTGTTGAGGGGGAGTTACTGCCCTCTTCAACTGGCTCTACACCCTGGCTTTTTAATGCACCACACTATGCAGGGCTTACATCATACTTCACATATAACTCAATTAAACAAATATAATAATAATGATAATTAAACCCAAATTAAATTATATTAAGAATGGTAATGACAACTGGGAAGTAGCAAGATCTCAGAGTATAATATGTATTAATGAACCTTTATAACATAAAAGTAGCACATTCTTTTGTTCTTTATTTTGCTGTTGTTTTTGTTTATTCTTCATTTATTGTTACTTTGCCCTATGTTCCTTTGTTTATGATTTGCTACCTGTAAATATTAAATGTAATGTTATTATTTTTATTTTGGGGTGGGCGCTTATAAGCCTTTGGCTTCAGCCCACTCCCTTTGAGCAGGTTAACTGCTCAAACAAATAAATAAACAAATAAACAAAAAAAAACCCTCTCATTGAACACTCGTTCTCATGTGAGTCAAATAATGGAGCACCGGTAAATAAACCTGAAGATGGAACGACTATGTTTGGCAATGATGGACCTGAGTGGTAAAACAACAGTCGCCAAAGTTTTAATCTAGAATGAAATCCATTTTAGTACTTTGCCGTATCTACTGCTTTCTCAAACTTGTGGAAAAATGAAATGGTGTGTGGCGTCTGCAGAATTATGATCTATTCTTACCACTAATGCTAAAAACACAGTTTACAGCAAATAATTGTTGCAAAGGTTTCTGAGCCATGATATCCCCAGAATACATTTGGAAAGTTACACATTAACTATTTAAACTTTTCTATCTTCTTCCTTTGGGTTTCTCATTCCAACTGAAATCCTTCCTCTGGTACTTTCTTTAAGAATGGTGGAGATTCTGTTTTGCTGGTGAAATAGAGCTCCTCACAGTGGGATCTGCCTGACTGTGCTCCTTGTGTTAAAAGGCGAGTTAACATCTTTAAACCCATGTTGTTTTACACTGTTGAACCATCAGAATAATCCCAGGTGAATCAAATGTCCCGGGGTCGTCCCTCCTCCACCCTCATCTCTTTGAGCGGCAAAAAAAAAACAATTTAGAGAGGAGAAAATTACATTTGGAGCCGGCAATAACTGTGCAGACTGGCGCATCTCTGCCGTGTATTTGTCTTTCAAAGCAGTTCTGTAGCTTCTGTTTGCTGCAATTGAAGTAAATGAGGGCAGTTGAAATAGCTGTCCTAATATGGCTTCAAAAATAACACCAAAAGAGATGACAATGTGCTTTTTAATATTGAATACTATTACACAATCTGGTTTGTGCTCAAGTAAAAGTAAAAGCAAAGGTTTTGAAAAAGCAGTCATCTGGACAGGGTTGTTTTGCATTGAAGACGTTTTGCCTCTTACCTTTATATCCAAACAAAGTATGTATTATGTGCACCGTATATGTTGCAGGATTGTCTGCCAATCTTTCTCATACTTCTCTCGTACTTCCATGTGTCATTTTTGTTTGTGGCATATATAACTTTTGTCTTGTTATGTCTGTTATTGTCAAATAAAATGCAATGTTTTAATGTATGTCAATCCATAAAACATCAAGTAATTAATCAATTACATTAAAAGCAAAGAGTGCAGAAGACTGTTTATCATTGCTTCTGAGACCACCAGGAGACCCCTCCTTGAAGATCTCACCGTGTTTAGTCCAGACTCTGGGACTCACCAGGGCACCTCTCCCTGAAGTTCTAACTGTGTTTAGTCCAGACCTGGTACCTGTGCCTGATGATTTGTGGATGTCTAACTAAATACTCGCACAGTGGGTCGGGGCGTGGGTATAAGTGGTCCACTTATCAGGTCACCGTGTGATCATTATGGGACGCTTTTGCGGACCCCTCTACTGCAAAAAACAAAAAAACAATGAAATTATAGTTTGTTTAGTTTAGTTTAGTTTTAGATGACAAAAGTGCAAATCATGACACTAGTTTACACTAAAATGGCCAAAATTGGAATGGGGACAGTGGACCATACCGTATGCTGTATGCAGAAGAAAGTTGGAAAGTTGTTTTAAAGTTCAGTTCCTCTTTAAAGGTACATTATGCAACATTTTATGCGGTAAAACAAAAGTTACTATGAGTCCGTATTTGACCTTTCAGTTACCCAGCGGCCGTATGGGTGGTTAGCATGCGGTCTTTACTTTCCATCTCAGTGGCCTCTAAAGGGCTCATCTCACGGAGAGGCTGTGGAGACTGCCAGTCGCAGCAGACTCCGCAACGTCTCTGCAACTCTCCCACGGTGAGACGTCATTGCAACTGTGCGCATACAAAGGGCGTATCTCACCAGAGACTAGTTGGAGACTTGAGTTGCCACTGGTCATCGAGATGTCTCCGAGACTTGAAAAAGTCTCCATGCATTGATCCTGGAGAGTCATAGAGGCCACCGGGATGGAACGCAAAGCACCCAGCTAACCCCCATACTGGGTCACTGAGAGATCAAATACGACACAATCACCTTTTTCTCCAAATAAAAAGTTGCACAGTGAACCTTTAAAGGTGATTACGCTGGTGAGAAATGTCATGGATTTTGTAACTAATGTGCCAGGGAGTATTGCCCTTTGAAACAGTGCATATTAAAATGTACTGTATACTAATAATGATAATGCATTAGTCTTAGCGCTTTCTCAGACGCTCCGGTGGTAAGTTACGTCACAGCTCCCCAGGGCTAGAATATTTTGAGCACAGCATTTCTAGTTTTGTTTTTTGTTTTTTTGCATCGGTGTCTTGTTTTGGCTGTGTTCAAGAGTAAACCATTTGTCAAAAATGTATCCATTTACCCAAAAGCACCAATTCCTTATTATAACAAACAAAGATCTGCATATGGCCCTTTAGTTTGTTATAATAATAAGCCACAACACATCTCAACATCACAGACGTCTTTCATCTGACTTAGATTTGCACTGTTTTTTGCTACCACAGCCTGAAAGAAAAATGCCCGGGAACTTCATATTTGCAAAAGTTACATTTTAGCCATGATTTTCCACAGCACCATTTTAGCCTTATATTTATGAAGGGTCAAAGTAACAAAAATATGAATGTGGTAAAAATCAAAGCAGTAAAACTGAACCTGATAAAAATTGAAGGTGTGAAAAACAAAAGATGGTAAAATTGAGTGTCATAAAATCCCACATGTGATTAAAATCGCCTCTGTGAAAATGTTATTTTGTGAATTTGGAGGTCATTAAAATGATAACATGGCTAATTTTACTGTCTTAAAAATTATGTGCATAAAATGTAACGTTGCTCGTTTTCATTCACTTTCTTGTTTTAGCGCCTCCACTTTCACCACTTCAGATTCATCATTAACTGTGTCAGATTTAACGTTGCCCGTTTTCATTCACCGCCTCGCTTCAGTTGTAATTTGTGTTTCTTCCGGTAGAGCGGAATACGGCAGCAGCACGACAGCAGACATTTATAGTCAATTTGTAGTCCAGAGCTCTTCGCGTATGTTTCACCAGCTCTGCAGCGATATCGCTGACCACGGGCCGGAGTGGAGCCCTTTAACACAAATTATTGAAGAGATCGTTTTGATCTAAAAAGCTATTGTTGCGGCTAACTAAGCTAACTAATAGGCTAGCAGGTGCTAATGTCGTGACAAACGAGCTTCCAAGCGTCTCCGCATTGAGCTTTTGGACAGTGTCTCGGTCAATTTAGGAAACTGTCACATCTGTCCATCCATCCCAATATCGCTGAAGCGGGCTGAGCTGTGTCCCGGAGTTTTAAGCTACAGATCTGAAGTTGGAGGAGCGATACCTGGTTATTTCATGGGATAGGCTTATACACTTAGCCTATATTGGGGAATAAACAACTCCTGTAACGGAGCAGCTGCTTTGACCCTTCTTTGGCAGGCGTGCCCCCGATAGCCTGTACCCGTAGACTGACCCTCTTTTCCTTTGCACTGCCCCAAAGTTTCTTATATAGGCTTCGTTTCGTTAGCAGTATTTACAGGTGTCTATAGGCGCTGTGATGTTTCTTACGTCTAAATAGTTTTACAAAAACTAACTGTGCGTGCAGTGCAGCTTGTTTTAATTATTTAATTGCCAATCCATGTAGTGCTCTGGTTGTTCTGTTGTCAGAATAAAGAAAAAATACAACACATTTAAGTGTTTATCAGTGTTGTCCGTTAGAAACAAATAAATATGGCAATACTGTAATAATGAATTGGCCTTTTGTGGGACATATTTTTGTTTAATTTGAGAGCGGGCAGTGATACAGGGCAGGAGATGCGCACAGGGAGATGGTAGTTTTACATTTTTGTTATTGTTATATCAGGATTGGTGCAATTCGCGAAGTACGTGTCGTTTTGTCAGACAATTAGTGGTGAGCGTGACAGCTTCGCTCTTTGTTTTTTATATATATTTGTCCAAAAAAATATAATTAAATAAATAAAAGCATTTAGGCTATCTGTAATTTTTGTTATCTGATCTTTAATGTTCAGTTCACGCATGATCTGTGACTGAAACCCCTGAGTAACAGCGCAGCAGCAGGTCAGCGCAGCTGCCTCAAAAGTCAGAGCTGGTCAGAGGCAGGGAGTGGTGCCTCCAGGAGACTCCCAGCCTCTGACCAGCAGTGGCCTCATATTGGACATAAGGCTGGTGTGTCTGGTCAGTGTACGGGTACAGGTACGGGTATCGGGGGCACGCCTGCCAAAGAATTGTCAAAGCAGCTGCTCCGTTACAGGAGTTGTTTATTCCCTAAAATAGGCTAAGTGTATAAGCCTATCCCATGAAATAACCAGGTAGTCGCTCCTCCAACTTCAGATCTCGGTGAATGAAAACGGGCAACGTTAATCTGACACAGTTAATGATGAATCTGAAGTGGTGAAAGTGGAGGCGCTAAAAACAAGAAAGTGAATGAAAACGAGCAACGTTACATTTTATGCACATAATTTTTAAGACAGTAAAATTAGCCATGTTATCATTTTAATGACCTCCAAATTCACAAAATAACATTTTCACCAGTGTTGGGAATAACGCCGTTTAAAATAACGGCGTTAGGTAACGGCGTTATTTTTCAGTAACGGAGTAATCTAATTAATTACTCTCCCCGTCGGTACAACGCCGTTATCGTTACTGGGTAAACAAAGTGGCCCGTTACAAGTGGACTGAATGAGCGCCGCGGTGTCAGCTCACGCAGCAGGAGCAGTGGAGAGGGTGGGCGGAGTCTCACAGAGTACTGTTGCATCTCTGCTCTCGTCACCCCCACAGCGCGGTGCGGCCGCGGGGGAGAATCCAGTTGGTGATTATTGTCAATGATTCATTGATCTGTAGTGTTGGAACTTATTTTTTAACCCAAAGACGCAGAATCGGTGGAGACGCATCTTTCCCCCCTCCCTGTGTCTCTCTCAGCGCCTTTTCTTCTTCCTCTCTCCCCGCTCTCCGCTCCAGAGACATTGTTTTACCTGATGAATGAACGGAGAGACTTCATGCCTGTGCGTAAAGTCTGCCCTGATCCTTGGCACATGTTTCTTTTAGTCCTGTTCCTCCTCATTCTCTTTGAATACGGCCGTATTCTTACATTAATTAAACAGCGGCGCAAACACTGGTCAATACCATTCAGTCACAGAGGCTCTCCCCCCCCCCCGACTCTACCCCCCCATTCAGTCCATTCGGTTACTATGAACATCTTTGACTTGATATTACATAAATCCAAACACCGTCTGTTCTACTCATTCACACTGACTTTTGAAAACTGCAACAACAAAAACACACAAAATACAAAATTCTTTGATATTTAGGCCTGGTAACGAGTTACTTTCATTATAGAGTAATTCAGTTACTAACTCAGTTACTTTTTGGAACAAGTAGTGAGTAACTATAACTAATTACTTTTTTAAAGTAACGTTCCTAACACTGATTTTCACAGAGGCGATTTTAATCACATGTGGGATTTTATGACACTCAATTTTACCACCTTTTGTTGTCAATTTTTATCAGGTCCAGTTTTACTGCTTTGATTTTTACCACATTCATATTTTAATTATTTTTTGTTACTTTAACCCTTCATATATATTGGCTCTGATTTTTTGGAATGGAATAATATTATTATTATTATTATTAAATGGAATATTATATTATATAGATGCAATATTCAAGGTAGTCATCAAATGTTGCCAAACCTCTAGATGGAAATTGAACTCTGAAAGTGCATTTTACTGGTTCATTATTCAAAAGTAAATCAGCGTTTATTGTGGAAAGTTGACATTTACCCGTCTGAGCACTGGCTGTGTGGATGCTGCTTTGATGATCTGTTTGTAATCCAATCTGCTTTTGTCATTCAAATCAAACACAGCGTCCTTCATATGCATCTGGAAAGTGCCAGCTCACTAGGCGTGTCTAAAAAACATCAGCGGGTGGTATTTCAGAGCGTATTCTTCTCTCACCTCACCATAAAGACACATTCATTCACACTTCCATCTGCGCACACGACTAACACCTCACAGCGGCTCGTCTCCATGGCATTCTATCAAGGCTGCAGACAGAGCAGACACAGCCGCTCGCACTCAGCTGCTGCTGATGCACCAGAGACACTTCCCAGTTCAGCCAATCACAAAAAGAGCTAACGAGACTATCTACAAACACATCAGAATGTGTCATGAACTAATGTATTCTGATAGGTAACCCAGGATCAAAATGTAGTTTCAGGAATAAGTGCAACACAAATGTATCCAATTGAATGGTTGCATTTAGCAAATCGCAAAGACTGATGAATTATTTAAGGGGTACCATGTCCTTTGTAAACCCTGTCTCCATTTATGTTTAAAAGAGCTCTACAAGCAAGGATTCTTATATACCAGTTCGGATTTCAGTCTTCTCTAAAACGGTGATGCTCCTGAACAACTTCAAAATGCTCTGTGAACTGATATCTCATTAATCCCATACCTAACACTTACATTAAATGGATATTATTAAAAATAGGGCTTGCCAACAACTTCATGATACGATACGTATCACAATTCAAGCGTATCGCGATAGAGTGTTGTTGTGACCGTTTTTAGAGTTAATTAACTAAAACTAGTCGCAACAATACACAAACTAGTATATCGTCTGGTGGCCTGCTGAGTTTCAACCAAATCCCGGAAGGCGCCGGTGTCCTGCATCCCTGACGGGATCCTCTATTTACACTTAAGACAATAGGCCAAAGACCTGACCTTGAAACAAAGGGCTACCTGTCTTCTCCTGATTGTATTAGCACCCCAGACGTCTGCTACTCATCTGCATAAACACTCCAAACTGTTCACTATTCCTGTGCCCTGCTGTGTTGTCTTTACCTATATAGCTTGGTCAGAGAGCTTGCTCCCCAGAACTTACCATGGACTGACTCTGTGTGTAAGCTCTCCACATGCGTAATAAATCTCACACTTGATCAGACAATACTTCTTCGGTTTTTCCTTTAGATTGGTAAGAAAATCCACAACAATTTTGGCGTTGTTGGCATGTCTTTGCTTGAATTTTTTTCCGGTGTGGAGACGACCATGTGCGTTTTGGCCGACCTGGAATTTCTACCAAAAAAAAGCCACCGTACCTTACACTAGCTTTGACGAGACGAAGGAGGGCACGCGCTCGTCTCGCGCAGGAAAACTTTTGGCTAAAAGAACCTGATTGTGGTAAGTGTTGTCTTTTCAACCTTGTTGGGCAGTGCTTAAGTGTACACGGTTTCTTGATTTATTTATGTATTTTTCGGTACTTTATTCATTTGTGTAGAGCGTGAGACTTATCCTAGAGGCTGCGCATTAGTATTGCTCTGTAAGCAAGCCTGACTCTGTGCGTTCCAAAAACGCGCGCTTGTTAGTTGTATTTCGTTGAACTAAAAGGGGGGAACGGACCACTCTAAGTGGAGCAGGTAGAGACTAAGCAGGCTAGACAGTCAGTCAAGAGATACAACATTAAAGGGATTTCAGAAGTCCCACATTAGGATGGCAGTAGAAAAACAGCAAAACAAAGACAAATCCAAAAATGGGGAGTAAAAGTGCAAAAGAGAATCCAGAACGTCTGACTATTGACGTGGAAGATTTAAGCTTCTTTCTCTTAGTTGGATTCCTTTGTGGTGAAACTTTTTTTTTTTGTAAATTAAGAGCAAATGTAAAAATTTTGTTAGACAAACAAATGTTAAATGTAATGTGGAACCTATAAGTAATCAGCAAAAAAGAAAGAAAAAAAACAGGGGGGGGTATAAAGTCAAGTGAGCATTTACTGGGGAGAATAATTTAAGATGTGGAAGTAACTTTAAATAACAAATTGAATTATTTAATTTGAACGCAATATGTAAAAGAGCAGCATACTGGCAGATTTCTTTTTGTCTTTCACAGTTTTTTTCTAAAGCTAGCTAGCTAGCTGGATGGTCTTCTCCCACGCCTAAACTGTGCCTGAAATTCAACCCAAATAGCCCTGAAGATAAAGACAAACTTGTAACGCCTGCCCGCAACACAACTCCAGCCACAGCTCACTGGATACGTGGCTCGTCCACATTGCATCAACCAACTCTTCAGCAGAAGAGTCTGGAACAGGTCGGGAAGACCAAAGTTTAACAATGCATGGACACTGAACACAGCCAAGAGAGCTGGGTAAAGGACTGTGGCCGAGAGAAAGCGAGAGATGGACAAAATATGCATCATATCCTCAGCAGAGGATGCCCGAAGTGAAGCCAATTCGAAGTGGGCTTTCATCCTGATATTACATCACTGGGCAGTTGGAGGTGGAGAAGGCCAGAAAGGATGAGGCAAGCTAGAAAGAAACCATATTGTGAGTGGAGTTGTTCTTTTGTCGTTTCTTTGGGTTGATTGAAACAGAAAAACACTTCCACTGTTTGGCGTAAATTGAGGTACACGCGGTTTTAAATCTTGTGTTTTGGTGTCTTTTGGCTCTTCACCAGGTTTGCATTGGGAAAAAAAAAAAAGAAAAGAAAAGAGAAACCATCACCAAAATGGTGGGAAGGGATACAATTTTATTCCAACAGAAATCTGTTTCATAATCTGATGGATTTATGCCAAAATGTATGCTAAGGATTGCCTCAATTCAACATGATTAAAGGATTAAAATAATTTATCATCTTTAAAAGATTGGCAGTCCAGAGCTGATCTTCTAAACTGAATTAGACAAAGAATTAAAATATTTGTTTTCCTATAATGCAAAAAACAGGTATCACTTGGACCTGGTGAAGACAAAATGGGACTAATATTTTCAAGATTCAAGATTTTTAATTTGTCAAACCATGTGAATGATTTGAAATTATATTTCTCTCATCCTTGATTGTGGAGCGCTGGGTGGGGGAAGAGGGATGGGAGGGAGGGCAGCGAGTTCAGCTTCCCGATGGCCTTGTGTATGAAACTGTTCTTAAGTCGACTGGACGTGGCCTGTAGATTCCGCAGTCTCCTCCCTGAAGACATTACCTTGAAGAAACTGTGTGATGGGTGCGAAGGGTCCCTGGTATTTCTGACGGCTTTGCGGGTGAGACGGGTGGAGTACATGTCCTTAATGGTGGGGAGAGGTCCTCTCTGCTGCTCTCACGATGCACTGGAGGCTCCTTCGGCAGGAGGCAGTGCTGGCGCTGTGCCACACAGTGATGGAGCTGGTCAGGATGCTCTCTATAGTCCCTCTGTAGAAGTGCCACACAGTGATGGAGCTGGTCAGGATGCTCTCTATAGTCCCTCTGTAGAAGTGCCACACAGTGATGGAGCTGGTCAGGATGCTCTCTATAGTCCCTCTGTAGAAGTGCCACACAGTGATGGAGCTGGTCAGGATGCTCTCTATAGTCCCTCTGTAGAAGAACCACACAGTGATGGAGCTGGTCAGGATGCTCTCTATAGTCCCTCTGTAGAAGTTGCACATAACGGAGGCTGGGACTCTAGCTCTTCTCAACTTGCAGAGAAAGTAGAGACGCTGATTACTTTTCTTGACCAGTGATGTAGTGTGCATGGTCCAGGAAAGGTTCTCTGTGATGTGCACACCCAGGAACTTAGTGCTGGTCACCCTCTCCACTGCAGCACCGTTGATTGTTAGAGGAGCATGCTGGGCCCGCGCTCTTCGAAAGTCCACAACAATCTCTTTTGTCTTCTCCACATTTAGAGAGATTGTTCTGTGTGCACCACATGGCCAGACTGCTCACCTCACTCCTGTAGTTTGACTCGTCTCTGTTGTTGATGAGACCCACCACTGTTGTGTCGTCTGCAACCTTGATGAAGAGGTTTGAGTCGTACTTTGGAGCGCAGTCATGGGTCAGCAGAGTGAACAGGAGGGGGCTCAGCACACGGCCTTGGGGAGCCCCCGTGTTCAGTGTGATGGTTCTTTGAGGCACGTTGGGACCACAGCCTGCTGCAGAGATGTGTTAAAAATGTCTGTGAAGACTTCAGTGAGTTCATGAGCACAACCTTTCAGTACATGACCTGGTATGTTGTCTGGACCCGGTGCTTTGCGTACGTTGATCCTGCTCAGAGATCTTCTCACACTCTGGAGATAGCTTCAGCACTTGGTCTTCAGGAGGTGTTGACTTTTGTGCCGGGGTTCTGTTGAGTGCCTCGTAGTGAGCAAAGAATTCATTTAGAGCAGTGGTTCCCAAACTTTTTGGAGCTGTGTACCCCCTGAAGCTTTAGGTGAAGAGTCGCGTACCCCCTAGTTTGACGCGATTGAAAACACTGGGAATATCACATGTAATATTATGTTTATTTCCTCAATTATTACAGTGAAATCAAGCAGGTTTTCCACATTCAATACAGTGGGTGCCAGTTAGAAATGTCGTGTTCATTCGCGTTTCCTGTGATTCACGCAGTGCGTGAAATATATTACCACTTATCTGAATGCAGTCCGCTGTAGCACTGCTGGCAGCGGACTGCATTCAGAGGCGTACTGTAAGCTTGTGCCATAGCCGCTCCTAACTCTAAGCAAGTTTTATCTGATGTCTGCACTCCAGCCTTATGCACATTAAATTAGGGATCTTTTTACGAATGAGGAAACACATTGCGTCCTCACTTCTCTCCCAGTGCCGCGCGCCTGTCATGCGCTCATTACGCACTGTGCTTCAGCCATCAGATGCTCCGAGAAGCACCACTGAGGTCACTGTGATTGAATGATGTTGAACAGAGACATCTGCACGGTCTGCACCGTTGTCTGCAGGACGCGCACATCTGGCTGTCTCTCGTTACATCGTGCGCTCTGTTCCTAAAACTCGTGTCCCCGACCTGTCATCCCTTCTTGCACCCTCCGCTGTGACCGGCTCCAGAGAACACTGCAGGCGGCTAACTTTGTGTTAGGGCATCAGGGCTTATTTTTGTTGATGATTGTTTTACGTTTTGCCTGAAGAGACCTCTCCCCTGATCGCAGGCAGCGTTGGCACATGTTTCTTTTAGTCTACTCGTCTTCGTCATCGTTCTCATAACTGCAATAATAAAACAGTGGCACAAACACTGTTTAATTATTTAAAAAAGCTCTTCTTAATTCCATTCAGTCACGGTCGCCTCAGTGTGGGGGCATTTTAAGGCAGACGCACAATGCGTAATGGGCAGTGGCATCTTGCAGGACGTAGATGTTGAACACCGGACACTGCGGCCACGTTAACCGGTAGCTTATTAGAACAAAGTAAACACAATAATGGACATTGTTTTAGCAGTATTGCTTCCCCCATTTAATAGCCAATAAACGTTTCATTATGTTCTGTTGAATTCCAATTGTATTTAAAAACGGGAAACACAATTAAACAACCATAAATTGTGTTTTTCCAAATTTATTTTGAGACGGAATAACCGCTGATCGAAGGCTACACGGATTCCTTTGATCATTGTTTAATGAGTCTTAAGTTTATTAATTTCAATAGGCCTACTGTAGTCTATAATAAAGTACATGTATAGCTTACATTACTTATACATGCACACCTCTGGGGGTGGAAGCTTGGGTTGCTGTCTAAAGTAAAGCCAATTTGCATCTATTCATGTGTAAATAGGGCAGTCACCTGAGAAATCTGGCCACTTCACTTCTGTTTCAAAACATACTTTACCTGTTATCATGGCCGTAGCTACCATTGAGGTCACCGAGGTGCGGACCTCGGTAAAATGTACGCTTTTTTTATTTTTTATTTAAGACACATTGAATCCTTTACTGCACAAATGAATGTTGTGAACACGTGCTTATACAGGCGGAAAAGCCTTCTAATTCAGATGTGGATGAGCTTGTTCTGGACCTAAATGAGTCCACTCTAAAACCGAACCTCAAGACCCGCTTTGGACCCGAGTGCGTAAAACTCCGCGGAGGTCGAGAGCGCAGCTGAGGCTGTGCGTCAGCCCTGCAGCAACAGCAGCGCCTTTAGCATGAACCGCGCCGAAATTTGATCGAGTTGCAATTTCTTTACTATCTGTCATAAAGAGAGAGGAGCCAGTGTGTGGATTAAATTTCAATAGAAATAGGACGCAAGAAGGTGCCCATTCGCACAGTTGACACTGATGTTCTAGTGGTGGCTGTAGGATTATTTGACCAAATCAACCCTGAAGAGTTGTGGATTACTCTTGGTACTGGGTCCAGTCTTCGGTGCATAGCCGTCCATGAGCTAGTTTCCACGATGGATCCAAGATGGTGCTCCAGTCTTCCCATCTTTCATGCTCTCACGGGTTGTGATACCGTGTCAGCATTTTCTGGCAGAGGAAAGAAGACTGCATGGGAAACATGGAAGGCTTTCCCAGAGGTGACTAGTGCATTCAGTGAACTCCAAGAGATGCCACCTGAAGGCAGAGGGCAGAGCTCTGGAGAACATTCCACCTACCCAGGCAGCTCTGAAGCAGCACATCAAGCGTGCCTGCTACCAGTCCAACATCTGGAACCAGTCATTAATTTCAGAACCTGAGCTGCTGAATCCATCGGACTGGGGCTGGACCAAGGACACATCTGGGTGGCAGCCTCTGTGGACCACTCTACCAGAAACAGCAAACTCCTGTCAAGAGCTAATCCACTGTAGCTGCAAGAAGGGATGCACTACACGCTGCAAGTGCACAAAGGCAGCACTTAAAGAGTACCTAAACGGGCGTGCCAAAGCCTTTCCCCACCCACAAACAAAAGTCAAAAATTGCCGTGAAAGAGTTTGCATTGGCACAATCACAGCAGACTGTGGGAGGGACTTGGTTATAAATCACAGGTACAGACAGGGCAGGACAATGGGCAGGACAATGGGCAGCACCTGATGACGATGTGTGGAGCTGGTGCGCCTTATGACGTTCTGTGGAGGCCGTGGACACGTCTCCAGTCAATCAGGAAATTCTAATTTAGTAGCAGAGTTTACCCTGAAGGGGGCGCAACCCATTCGTTTTCAGATTTAACACGTTTGCGCTATAATGTCAGAATCATGTCAGGGACCAGTATGAGACACCCACCGAGACAGTTTATCAGTAAAAAAACCTTGATTTGGTGTTTAGTTGCTCTTTAAGCGCACTGCATTGTGCTTCTGCTCCGGAGACTGTTGATTATTTATTATACTTATATTTATTATACTATTCCCTCTTCTTTTCAGTGTTTTAAGTCAGTTTTAAATACACATCTGTTTGACGTTTATCTGTTTATAATTGTATTTTATGGCATTAAAGTGTGCCATGATGTAGGGTTGGGCGATGTCCCATTAATTGGCAGTTGACGATGTTTACAGTGAACCATCGTGATGGACGATGATATCGTCCAACTCTCATTATAAGCATTTTTTAAAGACATTTACATAGCCTATGTGAAATGTGAGATTGCAGGATAAATGTATCTAAACTAAACATGATCTGAACAGAGTCATGGAACACGAATTTTGCAACAGAAATGCATTAAAACTCGTGCGTAAAAGTCTCAGAGGAGAACGACTTATTCAGAGCGTCATCTGCTCCTCAATAACAACGCTCTTATCACACTAATACAAATGTAAATCGGAGCTTATTATTTGCATTTGCTCAATTTTAACGTAATGTTTAAGAAACAGCGGGTGAACGGGACAATTTAGAAGTTTGCGTCGGAGCTTCAAAAACGAAGCTGCTCCACGCACCGCCCGGTTCGTGTGCTCGTATAGCCTCATACCTCCGCGCCGCTCCTCCTCTCTCTCCTCTCTCCGTCCTTCGTGAAAACATCCAAACCCATGCGCGCTCAGCGCCGATGTGAGATCCATCGCGGCATTATAAAACTGTTTAGTTTCCGTAAGAAAAGCAAAGCGAAACCACGCGGTGTTAAACAGTAGCTGCTTTTAGAGAGAGAGAGAGAGAGAGAGAGAGCTCCGCGCGTCAGAAATAGAGCGGCGCTGCATCTTTATTTTAATAATTACGGCTAACACATCAGGTCTTCGGGCTTCTGGTAGGCTACTTAAACTAGCGTGCATATTAGCTATATTCGAGATTTAATTTACAGTGCAATCCCAGGAAAGTGTGTAGGTTTACAAGGCCCACAGAAGATCAGCGCGTGTTTCTGACAGGAGGGGCGTGGCATCACGATGGTTGCTCTCCATCGTGATGCCACGCCCCCTCCTGTCAGAAACACGCGCTGATCTTCTGTGGGCCTTGTAAACCTACACACTTTCCTGGGATGGTTGCTCTCCCTACCATGATGCTTAGTTGAAATCAGTAAAATTGTTAATTAAAGAGTAAAACAGCATTGTGGTCAGGTCTAGCTTATTGAATTTGATTCCATTGGATTCCTTGCCCCTTAAAATGTAGGTTTTGACACTGAGATCAAAACTATAGGTCAATTAGAAGCAAAACATTGAGAATAATAAAATTTACGGCGGCCATTTTGAAAAATCCAAGATGGCTGCCCTCAGAGGTCAAATCCAGCTTACCTCCACATCTGAAATTAATGCCTATGATATGTAGTAACACTGGTAGAAATGTTATGCTTTCTTCAAAAAGTGCACAATTTTTATGCTTAACCGCTCTACTAAAACAACATACAAGATAATATTTGTATTATTACATCACAGTTTAGAATTGTTTTTATTGACATCAGTGAAATGGGTTACATTTGTGGAATCGTATATATTGTAATATACAACATATATAAATAACAGTGATACAGGAATGCCAAAAGAAAACAGGACAAAAAATCCAGTTTATCTTATCTTATCTTCACATATGCAAAACAGCCCCATCTGGACATGAAGTACACCGTTGTTCACGATTATCGATGGCTTATACCTGCTTTTGTTATGTCAATGGCTATGGAAATGATCCCAGCCCTGTATTTCAATGAGATTTAAAAATGGAAGTTTTCAGGGTAAAGTCAAATGGAAATGAAAGAAATGACATTTGGGTGTACTAAATGTTGTTGGATAAAACTACATAATTCCTACTTTGTCGGTCCGTATATGATTCGTTCAATCATTTTTCTAAAATGCTGATGGTCACGTGACCCGGCGCGCGGCCATGGAGAAGCTATACCCGCAGCTTGGAGGAATAAAAATGCTGCTTATCTGTCCATACATCTGATATTACAGCATATATTACATTATAGAAATCTCCTCCTTGAATAGAATGGCCAGTTTCATCGATGCCAATAATATGGCCCGTACAGAGAACTTCCATTGTTGCAGACATGCCCCACGTACAGATTCAGCACCTTCTTACTAAACACAAAAGTCCCCAGGCTGAATTTAAAGCCATTGGACCAACTACCCACTCAGTTCAGTTCAGGAGAGGACAGGAGCGCCTTTACGCGCATGTCCACTCGGCAGCTACTAGACCAGAGCGTGGCTCTTATCTCGGTCCGGGAAAGCCCCAGCCCTGCGCCCTGTTACCCGCTTCCAACAAACGCCATATCCCGCCTACAAGCTACAACACACTGATGGCTGGTTACTCTGAAGAAAAATAATGATAATAAAAATATATCTCCCATATCCCTGTGCGCATCTCCTGCAACGATCACTGCGCGCTCTCATATTAAACAAAAAATATCTCACAAAAAAGACCAATTCAGTATAGCTAGTATAGACAACACTGATAAACATTTACATTTGTTGTATTTTTCTTTTCTTTATTCTGACACAAAACAGAAAAACCAAAGGAACCCGGATTGGCAATGAAATAAAGAAACCCACACTGCAGTCTGTTTTTGTAAAAATATTTAGACGCAAGTAACATCACAACCTTCGGGAACAACGAGCGCGTTATAACGTGGACATTTTAAGAGATGTTTTGTTGTTGACAGAGCGAGACATCAGAGATCAACTCAAACGCAAAATCAACCGTAATAAAGGGATTATAAATTTACAGTTTGGTGCAACGTGAGATGCTTTTTTAGCACTCGTAGTCCCATACCTGCTCCCAGGTCAGCTGACGCGAGAAACCCTTCTCCTGTCCGGGGAGCCAAGCGTCTACGTCCCGCTGTTGTTCTCGCTGCTTTGCTCTAGAAGCTCGTCATAATGAAGGGGCGCAAAATATCCGTGATCAGTAAATCCACTTCATTTTGCCTCGTTCGGACGTTTCCAAGAGGAATATCGTCTTGCCCCTGCGCGGTTACATTAGTGGTTTTCCCAGGCGAACAAAACGTAGGGGAAGCTACTGAGCTACTGCAGGCCCTGGGGGGCGTACTGTTAATGTGTAGAATTCTGATTGGCCGATAATTCTGTCAGTCACACTGGCTGTCAATCATGTGTGCGGCCTGACAACACAGGGCTTGCAGAATCTGTTCTGAAGGCCCTGAGGAGGAGCAGCTCACCAGAGGTGTTTAAAGCACTTTTTGAGTAGGAAATTACAGTTACACCTCAACAAAACCAATATAAGCGACTCAACTGTACATTATATAAATAAATAGAAATGAAATATACTATTGAGACATTTTACACTTTTTTTTCTTCATTTGGCCAGGGCCAGCAATTAAGCACACCGCTGCTTAATTGACTGATAACCTACCGCGGCTCGATTTCCAGGAACCCAAGGTAACAACAAAGGCCGAATTAAATAGACCTGTGGCATCTTTCGTTGTGGAGGATATGCTACCCCTGACCTGTTACATAGCGTAGGGTAACTTGATGTTTGACTTCAAAACTAGAATTTACATGACCCTGAATTTCAGGTATGATGTTTTAAAATAATGCAAAAGTAGTGTAACTAGTAATGTAACTAAGTTACTTCCACAAAAAAGTAACAAAGTAATGTAAGGGATTACTTTTTTGAGAAGTAATGAGTAATATGTAATGGATTACTTTTAACTTTTAACTACCCCAACACTGGCGAACAGTATCTATGGGAGCTGCTGCTTTGAGCACGAGGCTGAGACACGCGCCTCGCTGTAGCCTGCACGGACCAGACACCAGCCTAAAGTCCACAACTATAGGCTATAGGGAACAGACTTCGTGCCACACTGCTTGCTCGGACATTGGCCTACTCATATTGGACATAAAGGTGTGTGTCTGGTCAGTCTACGGGTACAGGCTATCGGGGGCACGCCTGCCAAAGAAGGGTCAAAGCAGCTGCTCCGTTACAGGAGTTGTTTATTCCCCAATATAGGCTAAGTGTATAAGCCTATCCCATGAAATAACCAGGTATCGCTCCTCCAACTTCAGATCTGTAGCTTAAAACTCCGGGACACAGCTCAGCCTGCTTCAGCGATATTGGGATGGATGGACAGATGTGACAGTTTCCTAAATTGACCGAGACACTGGCTGTCACTTGGACGAGTGGGGTACGAGTCCCGGTCACATCCACTACTTTTAAATTTTTATTTGCAATATCGTGAGAATGTATTTTATGTTTAAACGTGTTGCTATTGAATGCTATTTCTAAGTAATAGAATATCAGAGACAGCAAGTTGCATTTTTTTCCTGCAGTTTGGTTTACTTTATATTAGAGTCACATATGCAAAACAACCCCATCTGGACATGAAGTACACCGTTTTTCAAGATTATCGATGGCTTATACCACTGGTCAACTGACCCAAAGGATTTTAGCTAATACCTGTCCTCAGCAGCGTTTGTTATGTCAATGGCTACTCCTATAATTCCATAAATATCCTACCAGGAAAGATATTTTAGATATCTGAAATGTTATTTTTAGATAGGAAGAATGCATCAGCCAAAATGCTTCAGCCGGGATTCGAACCCCAGTCTCTAAAGTGCCGACCTATAACGCTAACCATCAGGCCAGCGTACTCTCACTATCCAAACGCACACTTATACCTCTTTGGCCTGAGCGTTTAATTCGCAGACAGAGCTACAGCTTGAGCTTGAGGTTGTACAAACATGTTGTAGGCTATTACAATGCGAGATATACAAGGCTTATAATATGTTATAAAGGTATCAGTAGGCTAGTTATGAGTGAAACCAAGCAGCTTGTTGCTCCATTATCCGCATGTACCAGGCGGTGAAGAGAGAAGAAAGAGCTCACAAGTGCCACCTGGTGGTTGTTTGGGTCATTGCAGCGTCACAGGGGAAAAATAAATAAAAGACGCGTGATTCACACGTGGGGTCTCTGGGTGATTAAGGCTATTAAGAATATGTAAATACAATTTTTTTTTTAATGAAAATGCCAGTTTTTGATTATTTTGGAAACAAGGCTGTTAGTGTGAATGGATAAAGCTGAGTTTATGTAGACAGCCACAAGCAGTACAACAGTAAATTCCCTGGGCAGGTAGAAATGTCCCAGGGACCTTTAAATACGTTGTTTAAAAACAAAACAAAACAACGTATTTTTTTAAATAATTTGGTATCGCACTTTCTTTGTGCAAAACTTACGTGACGTCGGTAATTCGGGCCCTGCTTTTTGTAAAGAGGTCAGCAAATTTCTAATGCTTTAGAGTTTATTTGTTGTGTACTTTGTGGTTGTTTTCTTTTTTGATTTTTGCACTGCGGTGTAGCCTTTCTTATTTTTTATTATTTTTGAGTTCCTGATGATGAACTACATGAATGCCTGCAAGAAAGACAATCAGGCTTTCAAAATAAGAGTGCTCATCAAATTCTATGCAAACAAAGTGAAAATCCAGCCCAAAGAAATTTGAAATTTCCCAAAAGATTCCACGGGCTCATATAACATGATGAAGGCCTCATCAATACTGGTGGTGATCACACAAAACTTGACTTCTTGACCTAACCTGACTACTTTCTGCGCAAGCGACTTTTGTGTTGTTGTTTTGCGTCTTTGTTGGTTGTTTTGTGTGTCTGTTTGTTCGTTGTTGTGCATCTCTGGCCACTGATTACAGGCATATGACCAAAAATATGACCTGTAGCATGCACACGATAACGAAATTCTTCTCTTCCAACAGGCTGAGCCTCGTTTATAATAACCACTAACCACTAACAAACCTGAAACTAACAAATTGTTGTTTTGTAGCAGAAATGTACACGTAGAGACCGGCTGCATACAGACGCTCTGACACATAATGGTGTCAAAACAGGGGAATTGATTATTGAATGTAGTTAGAAAGTAAATTGTTTTGTCACAAGATCTGCCTCACAGAATGATTTGAATGAAGGTCCAGACCAAGGCCCATCGGCAGCTCGACACAGCGCAATGAGTGACCACAGAGAGCCTGGCAGAACGGAAGCGCTGAGAGGACGATCTGGATCCAACTACTGTCAGGTGGTGTTGCCACTGAAGTCCCCAGACGCTGACACCCAGGCTGGGGACGGAGCAGGCACAATCGCGGCTCCCTACGCTGAAGGGGTGGGCCGGCATGCAAACCCCGGCGGTGGAACCAGGCCACAACAACAACAACAACGACCCGACTCCTGTTTTGCCCCGATCTTGCCCCGTGACCCCAAGGCCAAACCTCTCACCAGCGATGTCAAGATTAACCGGTTTTACGATTAGCACGATTATAAAAGGAGGCGGTAGGTTATCCGTAAGAATTTTAGAAGCCACGGTTTACCGCGGAAATTTTTCATGCTGACGTACGAGACGCTGCACGCCATAAACAGCGCGTAAACTCACCGGTAGTTGAGCAAGGCAGTGTTGTATCCACCAGCAGAGTCAGCAGATACCTTTTTAGGTATCCAAAAGATGACCAAGGCGTTGTTGTTGTCGATGGACATCTGTTATGCAAATCCTGTCGTCAGGAAGTTGCAGCAAAATGCTCCGATATCGGCTACGTGGAATATAAACAACATCTTGGAGATAATCCTTCGCCGTTAATGTCCAGGTCAAGGTAACGAACTGCATACTTCCAAAAGTTGTCCAAATGTTGGGAAATAGCCACAACTGGCTCTGGATGTAAACAAAAACTAACGCGCTCCGCTCTGCTTCAGCGTAACAGAAAGGAAAGTGAAACCGCGCACATGTGGAAATCAGCTGTTCAAAAGAGTCTCCTTAGTCATTTTGTAAACACGTTTCATTCTCTGTTCATCAAAACATCTGACAAATAATTAAGTAGCAGCAGAACTTTAGAGAACATGAAACCTAGCCTAGCTGGGGCCTAATAATATATAGTCAAATAATTATGATCATTATGGTCATTATAAAGTAGTAAAGTTGACATTTATTTTAATGCAAAACAATCTTAAAGCATTTTTTTCATTTTTAGAAATGGTGAACAAGTTCAAGTATTAAAAAGCTTTTTAAAGACAAAAACTAAAAATATCAGTTCTTTCCTTTCATTCAGTCGATAATCGTGAATAATCGTAAAATCGCAATATTTTCTCTCACAATAATCGTGACTCAAAAAATTGAAATCGTGACACCCCTACCTCTCACCCCCAGCACTCTGCCCAAACAAGTGTTGAGACCAAGGCCTCAACATGATTAGAGTCTCGTTGCCCCAAAACAAAGCATTGCATTGGTCACTAACACTCCAGAGAGCGGCGCCCCTGAGCCACAGGAGAGACTGATGAGCCCTGCATAACACGCCTAAGGCTAAGGCTGGCATTGACTCTCGCACTGTTATGCTGGCGCACTGACAGTACTCTTCTTGCTGTCCGGGTTCATCGTGCTATTGATAATCTAAATCTAATCTTGCCTCTGGTTTAAGGTTTGCAGCCACACAATGTTTGCGGCTCTAATGTTTGTTTTGTTTGTTCTACTTTTCCCCTTTCTGACAAACATGTTTCTTGTCCACTTTCAATGTATGGGGAGTCTATCCCATTGAAGAGTCCTCTGCTACACATGTAAAATAGGAGGTTTGGGTGGCGGCAGCTTATGCCCATCAACGACTCCTGTTTTGCCCAATTTAAGTGTTTCTCCCTAACACAAGTTTGAAGGTGATTATTATGTCTCTGATATTTAATGGAATGTGATTTATACAAAACTTGGTTTTGCAATCATCAAAAGGGAGGAGTGTTGTGACAGTTTTATTTAGAGTTAATTAACTAAAACTAGTCGCAACAATACACAAACTAGTATATCGTCTGCACTCAAAATAAGAAAACTAGTGGGCTGTTACATTAACTAAATTGTAACATGTATTATGGAAGCAATAATTTCATGTTTCCAAGATGAACATGATTAAATCATGATGGGATGAATGAAATCAGAAAGAACTCTTTGAATGAACGTAAAAAAATCATGGAAAGTATTTCCACATGATAAAATGGCTTTCTTTCAGCATTAAGCAATTGTGTTAGTCCAACGTGATGCACTTGAGTAGGTTCAACGCAAAATATTAGGATTGATCGGGTGCCAGTTAGGTCCGGGCAGTTGGACGCAATTGGACACAAGGGGGCGCCCTTCCAACTTTGTCAGTGTAAACGTGAATTGACTTTCTTCAGAGTTAGACTTTAAGTCAGACACCATGAGTGACAATAATAAATACAATGTGGCCTTTATTTTCAAGAACATGTACTTCAGTCTGTCACAGACCGACAGATGAAGAAGGAAGTCATGGAGATTCTGCTTTAGACAGAACTTCAAACTTCTGCTGCATATAGAGGTTCAATCATATTTTGACTCAAACATATTACATACTTAAATATGTAGTAAAATCACAAAATATATGGACAATTATTGCTACAATTACAAAAAGGGCACACCTGATCCATGCATATAAAGGTTAAAATATCCTGAATTTATATGATTAGAATAATTAATAACTAATTATTAATTACTCTCATTCTAAAAAAAAAAAAAACAACACTTGTCATTTGTATCTGATGTGGAGTCATGTGTGTCCCAGTTCCTCTGAGTCGTGGTGGGTCATGGTGGACCATGACAGATGTGGACAGGACTGTGGTAGATCTACTTTGACTTTTGATTTGATTTGATTTGAATATTTTATTTCGAGCTAAAGAAGAAAAGAAAAAACAGGAATATATATATACATAATAAAAGAAAAAAGAAAAAATAATTTACATTACAGCTCGAAAAGGAGTGGGAAGAAGTCAAGCTTATTGACTCCCACCCCTGTTCATAAACTTCAATAACAATAACTATGACAATAACTGACAACAGTGCATATTTCTTACCATTTTACAAAACAACTATCAACCGAGTTGGTTACATATTAACAAATGCGACACTGCATTATACCAGGTCAACATTCACAGTATCTCACACGCTCAACATTCACAGTATCTCACACGCTACAACCAGTGTATTATTTCTGTCTCCCATACAGAATTCATTACCATGTTGGCATTATCGTTGTTCACCATCACCATTACAACCCATATAACATTACTCTGTATCAAAGTGTTTGAATGGAACATAAAATACTCCACATTTATTCATGAAGGTACAGTAATCGCAGACTGATTGATGTTCATGATAACAAGAATGGTCTTACTGATATGTGTTAAAAGGGATTCGGGGCTTTTCTTTCTTTTTCTTCTTTTCTGTGACTGGACCTGCTGCCAGAGGGGAGCAGCCCCCGAGCAACCGGACCATCATTTGTTAAGTGTCCTATACTATGCATTAAAAGAGACAATTTTTAGGAGTCTGCTGCCAGAAGAGAGTTTCCTCGAGCTGCCGGCCCCCACATGTCTGCCCTATACTATGGGTTATGTTGAATGCGGAGTACATAGATATGTGCATGTTTTACTTCTAAGAGTTTATTTCCTTTATATTACCATCAGCATCAATAGCAGTACTGTTGTCTGAATCGATTGAGTTGGATTCTAAGAATAATCCACAGATTGTTAGGTATTAATCCTAGACTGTTACATTTAAAGTTTAAATAGTGATGATAACAACACAACAGCAATAGCAATAACAATGGCAATAACAACTGCAATAGTGTAATAGTAACAACCACAATATACTTCATTATTAGTTAGATCTGACCTTTAAAGTATACAGCACTTTGTGACACCCATTAGCAATCAAGTACCCATTTCCTCCTTCTGGTACTTTGACCATACCATTTTTTTATATCTTGATTTGAAATGATGAATATTTGGACATTGTTTATATTCTGCCCCCAATTTGTTCCAGAGTTTAACTCCACATACAGACACAAACATACTTTTCCTAGTGGAAGACACTGCTTGAGTCTTAAAGTTATCACACCCCCTCAGGTTATATCCCCCTTCTGTGCGTGCAAAAAGCATTTGTATCCTTGCAGGTAGCACATTTTTGTTGGCTTTAAACAGAAGTTGGGCAGTAGAGAAATCAACTAAATCATGCATTTTTAACAGTTTAGACTGCAGAAATAATATATTAGTGTGATCATAATATCCTACTTTATGTATAATTCTTACAGCCCGTTTTTGGAGTATAACAAGGGGGTGTAATGAGCTTTTATAGTTATTGCCCCAGACTTCTACACAGTAGTTTAGATATGGCAAAACTAATGAACTATATAACAAAAATAATGCATTGTAATTTAAGAAAAACTTTGCTTTGTTAATGATTGAGATACTTTTGGAGACTTTACCTTGTATGTGTCTTATGTGTGGTTTCCAGCTTAATTTACTGTCAATGATGACTCCTAAGAATTTAATTTCTGATACTGTATCTAAGACTACACCGTCTATGTTTACTGAGTCTGGTTTTCCATTATAATTACCGAAAAACATTACTTTTGTTTTATTTAGGTTGAGGGACAATTTATTAATGTCCATCCATGTTTTTAATTTACTTAGTTCACAGTTTATGTTAGTTACTAAATTACTATAATTGTCATTGGAATAGAAGACGTTTGTGTCATCTGCGAAAATCACTAATTTTAATAATTTAGACACGTTAAAAATGTCATTAACCCTCAGGGCACCCTAGGGCCTTTTTGTGGCCTTTGACATTTTCATTTTTATGGCATTTTTTCTGTGTTCAGTGGATGTTCCTCAAATTTCCCTCAGGATAATCATTTCTGGAGAAGTTCATTTTGGCTATTTCAGTTTTTTTATATTAGCTTCCCAGAGCTGGTGCTGAAAAAAATCACACATAACACCCTAAGGCCACAAAAGTGGCCTCTACTTTCAACATCCATAAAATTTTTGTACTTTCATATTTTTTTCTACTTTAAAAACTCAGAATCATAGAACTACTTCTGCTTGACACATACATACCAAATATTTGTAAATATTTAATGATTTTTAACCCTTTATCGGCCAAAATGCACACAAAAGTTCACTGTCATGCAAGTATTTGTGATACCTAAACAGGAAAACTTTTTTAAATGCATTCCAAATTGAATGAGGTGTTTAGTTTTATTAGGCCTTGGGATGGGTCAAAGTTTAGTGGTAAAATTATTTTTTACAGGTTTTTTGTTTTTCTGTAGTGACAGATTTTTATAAAAAATCACACATAACACCCTAAGGCCACAAAAGTGGCCTCTACTTTTAACAGCCATAAAATCACTATACTTTAATATTTTTTAATACTTTAAAAACTCAGACTCATAGATCTATGTCTGCTTGACACATACATACCAAATATATGTAAATTTGTAATGATTTTTAACCCTTTATTGGCCAAAATGCACACAAAAGTCCACTGTTGTGCTGTTTGTAATGCAGAAATAATTGCATAACTTCTATAAAAATATTCCAAATTGAATGAGGTGTTTATTTTTATTGGGCCTTGGGATGGGTCAAAGTTTAGTGGTAAAATTATTTTTTACAGGTTTTTTGTTTTTCTGTAGTGACAGATTTTCATAAAAAATCACACATAACACCCTAAGGCCACAAAAGTGGCCTCTACTTTTAACAGCCATAAAATCACTATACTTTCATATTTTTTCACACTTTAAAAACTCAGACTCATAGATCTATGTCTGCTTGACACATACATACCAAATATCTGTCATATTTTTATATTTTTAACTCTTTATGAGCCAAAATGCATTCTTAACTCCTCATTTTTGCTCTTGCATTGTCAGTAATACTTGTATAACCTTTATAAATGTGATTCAAATTGAATGAGCTTCATTTGTTCATTTGCCCTAAGGGTTGGTCATACAATGGTAGTAACCTTGTTTTTAACAGTTTTTAAATGTTTCTGTAGAGCCACACTAAAATGAACAAAATGCTGTTATCCCATTGAAAATCAATACAAATGTTCCACAGAAACTCTGTCTTCTGTGGTTTTATCTCAGGAGCAGTTTGCAAATGTGGGAACATTTTTATATGAGTTGGATGACTGTGCATAAGATAAACATTTGGAGGGTGTTGGTGTGGTGTAGTAAGGGGGGATTTGGGGGTGTGTGGCGTCAAAAGCCTTTCCTCTTTGAAAAAACAACTAAACACAGCAGCAATAACAACAGTAAGAAAATGTAAACAAAAGCGTGTAGTGTTATGGTTTTCACACAGTGTTTCACAGGTGCACTGGGCACGATCCAAAAAACTTAATTTGGTCTTTGTGTGTTAACTTGCAAACGATTTCTTTTAGATCAGACCAGTGTGTTTTTTTTATTCCTATATACAGTTTCTACTGGTCACTTTCTGCAGAGTTGGTCACGTTACTGTGACTTGCCTTGTCAGCTCAAAACTTCATGTGACCAACTCTGAGGAAGATTGCAGAAAGTGAGCAGTGGAAACTGTCAGGGATAAAGAAACCACACTGGTCTGATCTAAAAGAAAACTTTAGCAAGCTCTGGGCACTATATAAGAGCAGTGGGACAATGAGGAGACATTTGAAGATACATCATGAGGCTTTGGATGTGATCATGAACTCTGGGAGAGAGGATGAGGAGAAAAATATTAGACCAACGAGGATTCTGATTTAGGGAATGACCAAATGAAATTAAGCTCTGATTCAAGGGAGGACTCATCTGAAGACCACACTGAAGATGGCAGCGTAGAGGAGATTGGGGAAGAATTGAGATGGATATCCAAAAGTGGAAGCATTGTGTGGTACTCGCTCCGGTATGTACTCGCCCCAACAGGATTGTCTCCTGGACATACAGTACTGCCTATGCTGTCACGCGAGTAAGTGATCCTTTGTCTAACATCAGGATGTTTCTAACTGATAAAATAATGAAGCATTTATTATAGCACTTCGGGCCAGATAAAGGTAGAAAAGCGCTGTATAAGTTGAGATCATTTATTGGCAATGACAAACTTGCAAACGTGAAATTGAAAACTGGCGAGATTAGGACATGCTGGAAATCTTGGCTTACATCGGGCTTCTTTTTCTGTAGTCAGTCCAGGAGACAATCCCATTGTCCCACTGCTCTTATATAGTGCCCAGAGCTTGCTAAAGTTTTCTTTTAGATCAGACCAGTGTGGTTTCTTTATCTCTGACAGTTTCCACTGCTCACTTTCTGCAATCTTCCTCAGAGTTGGTCACATGAAGTTTTGAGCTGACAAGGCAAGTCACAGTAACGTGACCAACTCTGCAGAAAGTGAGCAGTAGAAACTGTTAGGAATAAAAAAAAAAAAACACTGGTCTGATCTAAAAGAAATCTTTTGCAAGTTAACACACAAAGACCAAATTAAGTTTTTTGGATCGTGCCCAGTGCACCTGTGAAACACTGTGGGAAAACCATAACACTACACGCTTTTGTTTACATTTTCTTACTGTTGTTATTGCTGTTGTGTTTAGTTGTTTCTTCAAAGAGGAAAGGCTTTTGACGCCACACACCCCCAAATCCCCCCTTACTACACCACACCAACACCCTCCAAATGTTTATCTTATGCACAGTCATCCAACTCATATAAAAATGTTCCCACATTTGCAAACTGCTCCTGAGATAAAACCACAGAAGACAGAGTTTCTGTGGAACATTTGTATTGATTTTCAATGGGATAACAGCATTTTGTTCATTTTAGTGTGGCTCTACAGAAACATTTAAAAACTGTTAAAAACAAGGTTACTACCATTGTATGACCAACCCTTAGGGCAAATGAACAAATGAAGCTCATTCAATTTGAATCACATTTATAAAGGTTATACAAGTATTACTGACGCTGCAAGAGCAGAAATGAGGAGTTAAGAATGCATTTTGGCTCATAAAGAGTTAAAAATATAAAAATATGACAGATATTTGGTATGTATGTGTCAAGCAGACATAGATCTATGAGTCTGAGTTTTTAAAGTGTGAAAAAATATGAAAGTATAGTGATTTTATGGCTGTTAAAAGTAGAGGCCACTTTTGTGGCCTTAGGGTGTTATGTGTGATTTTTTATGAAAATCTGTCACTACAGAAAAACAAAAAACCTGTAAAAAATAATTTTACCACTAAACTTTGACCCATCCCAAGGCCTAATAAAAATAAACACCTCATTCAATTTGGAATATTTTTATAGAATTTATGCAAGTTTTTGTGATTTCTAAACAGCACGTCAGGGAACTTGTGTGTGCATTTTGGCCAATAAAGGGTTAAAAATCATTTAAAATTTACAAATATTTGGTATGTATGTGTCAAGCAGAAGTAGTTCTATGATTCTGAGTTTTTAAAGTATGAAAAAATATGAAAGTATAGTGATTTTATGGCTGTTAAAAGTAGAGGCCACTTTTGTGGCCTTAGGGTGTTATGTGTGATTTTTTTAAAGGGTGCCCTGAGGGTTAATATATAAATTAAACAACTTTGGGCCTAAGACAGATCCCTGTGGGACCCCACAGCCAATGTCCAAATAACCTGATGTAAACTCCCCCATCTTCACATACTGTTGTCTCCCAGTTAAATAGCTTTGAATCCAGCTCAAAGCCACTCCCCTTATGCCATATCTGTCTAATTTTTTAATAATATAGAATGATTAAGTGTATCAAATGCTTTTTTCAAGTCAATGAATATTCCAGTTGCATGTTTCTTGCCCTCTAAGCTATTAGTAATCTCTTCTATTGCATCAATGATGGCCATTGAAGTTGACCTTGCTGCTCGAAACCCGTACTGACCTTCATTAATTAGTTTATGCTTATCTATGAAATTATCCATTCTACTGTTATAAAGTTTCTCTAATATTTTGGAGAACTGGGGGAGCAGAGAGACAGGTCTGTAGTTAGTGAAGATGTGTTTGTTCCCATTTTTATGTATAGGTATAACTTTTGCAATTTTCATTTTATTTGGAACTGTTCCTGTTTGAAACGATAAGTTGCATATGTAGGTTAATGGTTTCACGATACTATGTATAATTTGTTTAACTAGTGTCATATCTATATCAAAACAGTCTGTAGACGATTTGTTCTTACACCCGTTAATGACATCTATTATTTCTGTTTCAGTTACTCCAGACAAAAACATAGTTTTTGAATTAATGTCTATCAATGACTCCATTTCGTTGTTACTACACTCCGGAATCTCTGCTGCCAGATCCGGTCCAACATTTACAAAAAAACTATTAAAACTTTCCACAATGTCATTCATATTATGGTTGTCATTGATCCCATCAGTGAAATAGTTTGGATATGAATTATTTTTTGCATTACCCTTGATTATAGTGTTTAGTATTCCCCATACCCCTTTCATGTTGTTCTTGTTTGTATATAATAGATTGGTATAATATAGTTTCTTAGCCTTCCTTAATATATTGGTCAGTTTATTTTTATATGTTTTATATCTACTTTCAGAATCCTCTGTTCTTAGTCTAATGAATTGTCTATATAGAGTGTTTTTTTTCTTACAAGCATTTTGTAAACCCTTGGTTAGCCACGGACATTTTGTCGTTTTTCTATTTTTACAGAATTGCTGAATAGGACAGTTCTTATTGTATGCAGTACTAAAAATTTCCATGAAAGTATCGTAAGCATTTTCTACATCATTCTTGTTATATACCTCGTTCCAATCTTGTTTTATTAAGTCACTATAAAGTGAGTAAATTGAATCCTCAGTTCTTGCGCGTTTATAAAAATATTTTTGAGGTGATTTTTGATCTAACTCATTATCATCATACACCGTGAATACGGGCAGATGATCCGTTATATCACAAACCATTAGACCGCTGACATTTGTGAACTGCATATTATTAGTGAAGATGTTATCAATGAGGGTAGCACTGCTCGCTGTTATTCTGCTAGGTCTTGTGATAGTTGGGTATAAACTCATACTGTACATGCGATTAATATACTCATCAGTTGTCTTATGTTTATTTGGATTTATCAAATCGATGTTATAATCCCCACAGATAAATAATACCTTGTTACTCAGTTCTGAGAATGTTTTTTCTGCCCAATTTGTAAATATTTCCACGCATGAGCCTGGTGACCTGTATAAACAACTAACTATTATGTTTTTCTTTTTTTCATTGATAATTTCTATTGATAAGCATTCAAGCAAGTTGTTTATTGATGCAGTCATGTTTTTTAATATTTTGAATTTAAATGTGTTGAGGACATATATAGCAACTCCTCCTCCCCCTTTATTGGTTCTGTTTACGTAGTTTAATGTATAATTGTTTAACTCAAATGCAATGCCTTTATCCTCATTAAACCATGTTTCTGATAATGCAATGATACTAAATGGATTCTCAAACTGTTTTAAGTATTCTTTGATTGCATCGAAATTCGCGTACATGCTTCTACTGTTGAAATGGATAATGAGAATTTCCCTTCTGTTTTAACAGAGATGTTAAATTCATTCTCAGTATAGTATTTGCAATTAATTGCGTTAGATGTTAAGAACAGGTTATCTGGGTCTAACTGATCTTCCCAGTCCAGTGCATTATGTTCAGTGTACTCTGAAGCTTTCAGCTCCAAGAGCTCACAGTCCAAAATCCTTTGCTGTAATCCTAGGTCACTTCCATCAGTAGCATATGAGGTATGATTGGACATCATTGTATGAGTATATATATTACAGGACATGTGAAATTATGTTTTTTACATACCAAAATCCATAAGTTTTCCCGGTGTTTAAGCTTGATTTGGAGTACTGGTGCGCGGACGTACAATGAGTTTGTCATATCTCAAGAAGGCTATGTCCCCCCTTTCCCTGGCAGCTCTCAGCTCCGGCATTAGATCTTTTCGTTTCCTTTTAATGGAGTCCGTGTAGTCCTCGTTTATGTAGATTTTCGTTCCTTTGAGTTGTTTAGCGCGCTGCAGGATTGCTTCTCGATCCTTCCAACGCAGTAGTTTGGCGACGATAGGTCTCGGCCAGTCTCTCCCGCCAGGTTTCCCTACGCGATGGGCTCTCTCCATTTCCACCGGGTTTTGTAGTTGCAGTTTCTCCCTCAGCAGTTGTTTGATTTTTCCTCAGCGTCAGCCCAGGTCTCCCCAGGCGTCTCCAACACTCCCTCAAAGACCAGGTTTTTTCTGCGGCTCTGTCCCTCCAGATACTCCAGTTTATCCGTGATGACGTGCAGATTGTCACATACTTTATAGAAATCGTTGTGTATTGTGTCCGTGCGCTCAGTGAGTTTCCTTTTCTCTTCTTTTATAGTGTCTACCTCATCTTGCGTGTATTGCAGGCTAGTTTTTAGCTCTTGAATGTCCTTTAACTGTGTATCCATGCGGGTGTTTGTTGATTCCATGATGAGTTTTATGAATCCTTTGAAGTTTTCCTGCTGTTGTTGAATTAATTCCCTAAACATGTCCCTTTGCTGCTCCATGAGTTCTGTGACTCGACTGAGGCTCACGTAATCCTCATCAGCCGGCGTTTCTGGCGGTTGGACTGATTTAGTCGGCTTAGGCATTTTGGTCTCCCTGAACCGGACTCCGCAAAAATGTTAGCTTCCACACTGCTCTCACACTGCTGCTCACAGCCACACTTCCGGGTGTTCTTTGAAGAACATAGTTACTATAGTAACTGTTGAAGAAAAGAACCTTATGAGCTTCTTCTGTAACAGTCCTGCTGCACCACGATTCAGGAACTGGGACAGACTTTACTCTACAGCAGATACAAGTGACAAGGCGTTTGTTTTAAGAATAATAAAGTCATATTTGAACATATACAGAATTTTCCACACATACATCACAAAGGAATACTTGAAATTCAATCGTCCATTCTTACATCCAACAGAAGTATGAAAGTTCTGACTAAAGCAGAAGCTCCATGACTTCCTTCTTCACTTCTCAGTCTGTGACTGAAGAGCATTGAGGCCTCAGCCTTTTTAGTGAAAATAAAGGGCTCACTATTTAGCGTCATGTTACTGTCACTCACGGTGTCTGACACCATGAGTGACAGAAACATGATGCTAAAAGTGTGCTCTTTATATTAAACAGAAAAACCCAGGCTACTTTGCTCTTCAGTCTGTCATAGACCAACAGGTGAAGAAGGAAGTTTCAAAAGTGAATACTTTGCAAATTTAATCTTTGTGTCTCCATTGTGCTTTTGTTTTGAATTAGTCTCCATGCATAGACACAAAGGAACTATAAAATCAGTTTCTCCCTGGTGTCTCGTGCAGGTCTCATCTAGTCTCATCTATTGCTCCTAGTGAAATTTAAAAGAAATAAATAAGAAAAATGGCAAAAATGAAACTACAATGAGGCTACAATAAGAGTGTTATGTTTATCTCCTGAGCTTAAAAATAGGCACATTTGAGCAGCACATTTTTTTCTCTGCACTTTCAAAAATAAGGGGAAGCAGTGTGCAGCATTATTTTACCATATTGTCATAAAAACAGTTGAAACAACAATAGGACCCAAACCTAGTAAATAAGTTCAATCAACCCTAATATATGGCGTTGAACCTACTCAAGTGCATCACATTGTACGAACACAATTGCTTCATGCTGAAAGAAAGCCATTTAATAATGTGGAAATAGTTTCCATGATTTTTTTACATTCATTCAAAGAGTTATATTTTTGAGTGTGGTGGCCTGCTGAGTTTCAACCAAATCCTGGAAAGCGCCGGCGTCCTGCATTCCTGACGAGATCCTCTTGTCACACTTAAGACAATAGGCCAAAGACCTGTCCTTGAAACAAAGGGCTTCCTGTCTTCCTCTACAACCATCTCCTGATTGTATTAGCACCCCAGACGTCTGTTACTCATCTGCAGAAACACACCAAACTGTCATCCTACATCCTGAACTGTATCACCATTCCTGTGCCCTGCTGTGTTGTCTTTACCTATATAGCTTGGTCAGAGAGCTTGCTCCCCAGAACTTACCATGGACTGACTGTGTGTAAGCTCTCCACATGCGTAATAAACAGTGTTGGGGAGTAACGGAATACATGTACCGCCGTTACGTATTTAGAATACAAATTTTGAGTAACTGTATTCCGGTACAGTTACTCTTTAGTCAGAGGGTATTTAGAATACGGTTACTTTGCTAATACCAAGGGAATACATACGTTGTTTAAATTTGATCATCCAATCGTACCGCTTGTCATTCATGAGAAAGAGAAAAGGTTAAATTAGTCCAAATAAAGTGGAGGCGCAGCTGAGCGCGCACACAATGACGACTTGACGCTGGGGCGCGCACCGCCGCACACACGAGAGAGACACACACATACAGTATACAGTACACACACACACACACACAAGGAGCAGCCCAGAGGAGGAGGGGAGAGTGAACACACAAGGTAGATGCAAATCTCTGTCCTCTTACCTTTTCACAGTGTTCAATCATTTAGAGTGAAAGCTGGTTGTTGTTGTTAGCAGTAAGCTAAATTAGCGGTTAGCTGCTACAGGCTGCAGTTTGTCACACTTTCTCAAACTCCTCTGTCGAATGGGATGCAAAGTAATGTAGCAATTTTCCAATGGTTCATAAAAAGACTGTCCTCCCAATATAAAAATAAAGATGAAAACGTATCCATGGAGCATTCAAACATGCTCCCTGTGCGAGCCATGGTTTATCAGTGTTATAATCTGCAGACTGGAGCGGCTGCACATTTGCGACAGCAGATACACAACCTTTTCTCCCGGTGATCATTAAGCACTTTCTTCTTGTCTAATTCATGATAAATAAGCAAATTAATCATTAATAAATGGCAGTGCAATGAACTTACACATGTTTTTAATCCTACATCAAGAGTATACACTACAATAATATATGGTGTATTTAAAAAGTATTTAAAGTATTCAGAATACAGTACTCTGATTGGCCAGAGTAACGGAATACGTTACAAAATACATTTTCAGGAAAGTATTCAGTATTCTGTAACGGAATACATTTTAAAAGTATTCTCTCCAACACTGGTAATAAATCTCACACTTGATCAGACAGCATACAATTGAAGCTTACTTTTAAGTGTATTTGAATAGGGACAAGTATGTCACATAAGCTAATGTTACATACTACAACATTTTAGCTAATTCTCAATGTCCGTCACAAGCTGCGCGTAGGATGCACTTGGATGTTCCAACATGACTTTAATTGCAGCAGATGGAGCATGTTGTGATACGTTCTTAATTTAAAAAAAAACTGGTTAGACAAACATTAGCATATCACGATACAGGTGCCTCGATACAATGCGTGTATTGTCATGTACTCCATAATGATATATTGCTGATACAATATATTAAGCACAGCCCTAATTAAAAAATAATTAAATATTTTAATATATATATACAGTATATATATTAAAATATTTAATTATTTTTCGCACTGGCATGTGAAAGTGACTTTCTATGACTGAAACCTTGCTGTAGTTATAAATATTAACTCTTGACAAAAAACATGTTATATAAAAAATTAAAAAAAACTCCTCACCCTCCGCGGGCGGTCTCTTTTTCCTCCAAGCTCGGGTCCTCTACAGAGGCCTGGGAGCTTGAGGGTTCTGCGCAGTATCTTTGCAGTTCCTAGAACTGCACTTTTCTGGACCGAGATGTCTGATGTATTTCCTGGGATCTGCTGGAGCCACTCCTCCAGTTGGGATGTCACTGCCCCGAGTGCCCCAACAACCACGGCTGGCTGGCTAGCTAAATGGTCACATTTTATATAGCGCCTTTCTACCTGCTTTAGGCACTCAAAGCGCTTTATATCAAGGAACCAGTCACCCATTCACTCTCTCATTCATACACCAGTGTACGCAGACACTGGAGGCGAGGTGGGTGAAGTGTCTTGCCCAAGGACACAACGACAGTGGGCACCTGCGGGATTCGAACCGCCGACCCTCTGGTCACAAGACGACCCGCTCTACTCTCTGCACCACCGTCGCTAGCTCAAGTGGTAAGTCACCCGACTTGCACACAGGAGACCCTGGTTCGAATCCCCGTTAGGGGAAAATGAGCTGCCAGTGTGGGTCCTTAGACAAGACGCTACCGCCTACCTCATACAATGTTGAGAGACAATGAAATAAATGACATGCCGGCTCAGACGTCGCCCGGTCAAACAAGGTCTGCGTCAGGTGCTGGGGAAACAGAGCACCTCGATGACAAATGGGCGAGATGCGAAGAACCCAATGACCACGGATATATACATAGTATATATATACAGTGCCTTGCGAAAGTACTAATACACCTTGAACTTTTGCACATTTTGTCATGTTTAAAACCCTAAATGTAAATATTTTATTTTGAATTTGTTATTGAAAGTTCACACAAGTAACAGACAACTGTGAAGTGAAAGCAAAATGATACATGATTCTGTTATTTTTCAAAAAATAGAAAAGTGAAAAGTGGGGCGTGCATAAGTATTCATACAGCATTAAATTGCCTTTATAACATTCCTAATGACTGCAGAATGTTCACACCTTGTCCTAACCATTAAATAGAGGCCACATGTGTGTAATCTACTCTCAGTATAATTCCAGCTGTTCTGTGAGGGCCTCAGAGCTATGGACTGAGTGTATTGGTCACTAAGCAACATCATGAAGGTCAAGGAGCACACCAGAGAGGTCAGGGATAAAGCTGTGGAGAAGTTTAAAGCAGCGTTAAGTTATACAAAGATTTCCCAAGATTTGAACATCTCACGAAGCACTGTTCAATCCATCATTCAGAAATGGAAAGAGTATAGCACCACTGCGAACTTACCAAGACACGGACGTCCACCTAAACTAACAGACCGAACAAGGAGAGCACTGGTCAGAAATGCAACCAAGTGCCCCAAGATAACACTGGAGGAGCTGCGACGTACTGCCGCTGAGCTGGGGGAATCTGTACATGGGACAACTATAAGTCGTACTCTACACAAATCTGGCCTTCATGGACGAGTGGCAAGAAGAAAGCCATTATTGAAAGGAGGCCATAAGAAATCCCGTTTGAAGTTTGCTAGAAGTCATATGGAGGACACAGCTACCATGTGGAAGAAGGTGCTTTGGTCAGATGAGACAAAAATTGAACTTTTTGGCCCAAATGCAAAACGTTATGTATGGCTCAAACCTAACACTGCTCATCGTCCTGAGTGCACCATCCCCAGTGTCAAATATGGTGGGGGGAGCATCATGCTATGGGGCTGCTTTTCCTCAGCGGGGACTAGGAAGATTGTAAGAATAGTTGGGAAGATGGATGGAGCCAAATACAGAAACATTTTGGAGGAAAACCTGCTGGAGTCAGCAAGAGAATTGAGGCTGGGGCGGAGATTCACCTTCCAGCAGGACAATGACCCTAAACACAAAGCTAAATCTACAATGGAATGGTTTAAAAACAAACATATTAATGTGTTAGAATGGCCCAGTCAAAGTCCTGACCTAAATCCTATTGAAAATCTGTGGAAAGACCTGAAAACTGCTGTTCACAAACGCTCTCCTTCTAATTTGACAGAGCTTGAGTTGTTTTGTAAAGAGGAATGGGCTAAAATGTCAGTCTCTAGATGTGCAAACCTTGTAGTCATACCCCAGAAGACTTGCCCCTGTTATTGCAGCAAAAGGGGATTCCACAAAGTATTAATTCATGCTGTATGAATACTTATGCACGCCCCACTTTTCACTTTTCTATTTTTTGAAAAATAACAGAATCATGTATCATTTTGCTTTCACTTCACAGTTGTCTGTTACTTGTGTGTGAACTTTCAGTAAAAAAGTCAAAATAAAATCTTTACGTTTAGGGTTGTAAACATGACAAAATGTGCAAAAGTTCAAGGTGTATTAGTACTTTCCAGAGGCACTGTACATATATATATATATATTATATATATATATATATATATATTATATATATGTGTGTGTGTGTGTGTGTTTTTTGGCAAGAGTTAATACTGTATTTATAACTACAGCAAGGTTTCAGTCATAGAAAGTAACTTTCACATGCCAGTGCGAACAGACCGTCCCATCCCTGTAAATCATCCTGAGATAGTTCTAAAGGAAAAGAAGAACATGTGTGCAGAAGAAAACATTCTGATATGAATATTGTTCCTTATTTTGGGAAATGGTGGGGTTCAGCAGTAGCTACAGTTTAAGAGCCCCTTCGACAGTGTTGGTGGCAAGTTCAATTTGTGTTTACAAATCTGTGCTAACATTTGATACGTGCTTAGTGAAACTATATTTATTTAAAAAGAAAAAATTAAACATAACAAAGAAAAGTGTCATTTTATGTCAAAATTACATGTTTTACTTTAAAAGCAATTGCAACATTTGTAAAAAAAAAAATAATAATCTGGTAAAATCAGGCCTTTTAGGTTGCAACAATCACAAAACACTAAATGTATTTTTTTGACAAAGGAACATCATTTAACAGTACATTTTACACTCTATTTTGTAAAGTTCTAGTGCATGTGAGGACTTCATGAGGACTGTGATGATAGCACAAACAAGGCTATTAGCTGGCCCCAGCCTGTGCTGCTGGTGGATCAAAGGAAAGAAGGGGTCAGGATAAAAGCCTGACCCTCTCTGTCACAGATGTACAGCTGTATCTGCAGGCTGCAGACAGACACACTAACACTAGGATAGATGACCCTGTCTGAGGCTGGCTGTCCCGCTGCATGTCCTTCAGTGACCTGCTCTCTCATCCTCACACACCTGAAGCAGGAGCATTACTATTAATTCATTTCAGACGTCTCTCAAATGTTATTCTCCACTTATGAAAGATCATTTTATTCACAGAGAAACTGAAATTGATTGACTCTCAAACCCTTAGAGTTCAATAATTACTTTCACATGTAAAGTGTCTTTTTGGAGAAAGCCAGTCAAACCAGTCTTGTCTCAATCTACCTGACAGCTATCCATCCATTTTCTTCCACTTGTCCATTGCCGGGTCTTGGGGGCAGCTGTTGGAGCTGCCCAAATCACATTGCACCAGCCCCTATGGCTCCTCCTGCAGGTGGTGGGTCCACAGGACGGCCTCATGGTTCTAACCGGGCCTGTTGGTCTCTCATAAGGGGCTTCTGAACCGCTCTTTGTCTGACCCGTCACCTAGGACCTGTTTGCCATGGGAGACCCTACCAGGGGCACCAAGCCCCCAACAGAGCTCCCAGGGTCATTCGGGCGCTCAAACCCCTCCACCACGTTAAGGTGGCGGTTCCAGGAGGGGTACATGACAGCTATACAAACAAAATGGCTATAGTGATGTCTGGACTTTGAAAACCTAGAGGAGCTTCAGGAAAGGGAATCAACCTTCTTTGTAAAGCACGTTTCACTTGACACAAGTCGCCCAAAGTGCCCAAAGGGAAGGGGATTTTCATTTACGCCGTAGCCCGTGGTAGTTTCCACTACAGGCTGAACGAACAGACTCAACCAGCACTCATTCACTCAATCACGCGCTCACACCGGCCCTCACTTGGCCTCTAAAGACAGAATATTTTTTTCTATACCATATTGGTATCGTTTAACGGTGCCCAACCCTATAGGTACGAACCGGGCTCTCCCTTGCGCGTGGCAAAGTCTGATTGAGTAGCACTGTTGCGTTATAAAGTTTGGTCTCATTTATTTTTGGCACAGGTTTCTATAGCATGAAAATGTCACTCTCTTCTGCAGGGCAGAAGAGAGTGACAGATGGACTAAATATACAGGATTACGGAACATTATAACATGGTTAAACATGTATTAAAGTCTCTTCGGGATGAATTCCCTTTCTCATGATCTCTCAACATCAATCACTTCATGGTTGTAGTAGTTTATAGTTTATTTGAGCAGTTTCCATTTGTGTTTTACATTCACATCTTTGCACATTATTGCAATTATTTACATTAACATTTCCAAAAATAAAAATAATAATAAGGATTGAAAAAGAAAAGGAACTACCTCAAAAGGAGTAGGCCGAAGCAAGAAAGCTTATAAGTGCCTACCCCCTATTCAACTGCATTTATTTTCCAGCTGCAGGCGGTCCCCAATAGGGGTAATAATAACAAAGGTACGAACGATTATTAGTGTTTAAGTTTAACAGGCACAAAGTCTGCCTTACATAGGCTAGTGGGCAACCAGAGCATGAATGTGCCTGTTTAAGTACAAACAATTAATAGTTAAGTAGATATTTCAACTAATTTTTTCAGATATGGGCACACACACACAACTCCGTGTGTGTACCACATCGAAGTGTTACAGTAATTCTGTTGAAGAATTTAAACTTTTTCTGTAAGCATTGACAATTAGAAGATGAGACAAGAAAACTTACATGAAAGACATTGAGTTAGCTGCTTTGATAATAAAAGATAATGAAAAATATTTCAGATAATAATGAGTTTTTTTTTTTTTTTTAACCATTTACAAAATACCAAGTTCGGTCATTACTTATAACAACAGGTCACCATTCTATTGATTTACTTAATTGGAGTTTATATTTCTCATTGTTTTATAATATAGATGCATGTATACATACATGCCTACATGCATGCATACCATTATCACCGTCACCTTAATGACGATGGCAATTGCATTTCCAAAATATCATGCTTCACCTTGCTGTCCTTCCCACTTCCACTGCAATTATCATTAATATTGGTTGTGATTTATTGTCAGTGGATTATGATTGTTTGCCTTATTCATTAAGGTGCGTTAAAAAGCCAGGGTGTAGTGTGGCCCGCTGGTAAGGGGCAGTAACCCCCATCAGCGAGCCCTCAGGGCCTCATGGTTACAGGGAAATGATTACATTTGACATCTCCGGAGAGGAAACTGGAAAGGCGACACGAATACTCAAGCGCCTACTCCAGTCTCCCTACCACCTGCCCGAAATAGCCTGTTAAGATGTTTGCCTGTTTGCATGCATGGCCAGTCACACACTACAGCAGACAGGGCATCCTTCTCCCATATCGCTGTTCTACTGAGTGGAGTAAGTGACTGGTTTCTCTTCTCGCCGATTCCTCCGCGGGCCGCCAGCATCTGCCTGCGCCATAAATACACTCCTCTCTCCCAACTCTCCCCTCATCTCAAGTCAAATATCAAAGCTGCCAAGACAGAAGAACAAAGAGGCAGCGCAGAGACGGCGAGATATAACCAGTTTAAAGAAGAAAAAAGACAAGCCGTGCACCGAGAATGCACATAAAGACTCATGTTTTTATGGATAAGGACAGACGTCGAGATGCAGATTTGCATTTAACCCCTCACACCATGAGCCACAATCACGGTCAGCACCTCTTTGCTCAATAATCAATCCAACTTCAGGCAACACAGATGATGCTGCGAGCACACAGCCTCTTCTCCCAACACGACACTACAAATGGCCCAGGGATGTGGTTCTCAAACTGTGGTACAGTGTAATGTTGCAAGTAATCGCAATCAAATCAGAATGGTTGTAAAACACAAAATTACCAAGCTATGTATTGCGGTAGTTTCCAATGTTAAAGCTTCTGGAAATGTTTAAAATGTGTATCGCAAACTTTTCACAAATAAAAATACGAATACATAAGAATTGCAATTACATTTGGCCAAATTAGTTCAGTCCTGGTTCAGTTCAAGGATTTTGAGTGGGATTCCCACAACTTTAGACCTACTTAAGTCCTAGTGTTTAGTCCAAGTACGGAAGTCCTGTCACTGGTTTATTTGTTTAGGCTGGTGGTACTTTAAATGCCACTCGGTGCAAGTTTAAAATGAGACTGGTCAAGGGGTGTTAAGACTTGGCTTTTAGAAGTGTTGCAGGCAAGCTACTATAATGGTCATTTCACGCTTGGAAACCTATCACTGTAGAGGGTTATTAGAACTTTAAGTGGGGACTGGAAGAGTGTCATGATGATATCTGCACCATGGTTCTCCCCGTTCAATCTCCTCCTCATATTTAGACACGTTATGCTTCTATACAGTCTGACAGAAGCGGGTCACTTCATCATCACACTTCTCACGATTGTACTGCCTGAGCTGGATAACCTACATTACACTCCAGAAGAGCACTGGAGAAGATACTGATCATGGGTTTATGATACTCAAAAAGAGAACAACACAACCACTCCCGGGAAAATTGTCCATCTTTGAACAACATGTATTGACTTTTATTCAGAATTTGCCTGTAGATGGTATGCACAGTTTAAATCTAGAAAGAGTCAAACAAAAATCATATAAAACAAGCAACAGCAGCAATGAGAGTTTCCATGATACAATATGCTGTTGCTATGTTATGACATCACACACATGAGCTCTACATGTGGGTATGGACATACATCATTTTCATTCTAAATAGAACTCTTACCATTCCATAGGCTACTGAGTCGCAAAATCAAACAATAATGCAGTTGCCATGATGCTACCTACATATGGTGACAAAGAAATCACAGAAACGCTATTAGCAATCAGAACCTGTTCCTACAAATGAGTCCTTCAATAAGCCAAAGGGAACTACCCATTATACTCGGAGCGTTCAAGCACCATTCACATGAATGGCCAGTGCCTATATTAAAGGATAGCATGGTAGGGCATGTCCTTTTCAAGACGTTGATATCATTGAAGTGGCTTCTCCATTATTAGCACTGTAAAACAACTTCCCCACAACTAAAGTGACAGTTTCTGACCAATTCAATACTTTTTATTAGTCAAATTTGCACATATGAGCAGTGTCCAGGTTCAGACTGAAGCAACCTGCTGGCTCATTGGCTGCACATGTAAACAAACAACTCCTCATGCTGATACATCGCCACAGCTCGGTTCGTTTGTGCAAGTGTGTGACCCCATCTATAGCTTCTGTCACTCTTCAACCAACACCAAGGCACCCATGGGAGATGGATGGGGAGCAAAGGGAGCTATGGCCTCAGCATAGGGCCTCTGCTGTCCAGGACTAAACCAGGTCTAAAGTGTTTTTTTAAGGGAAAACGTGTGTGATACCACGTGCTTATATCCTCAGCCTTGTGATACTAAGGGACATCAAAGTACATTTGTTTTGCCCAAATGTGTAGCTTGTATAATGGGGGCATGTTAGCTCTATGCACACTAGTCTAATTAGCTGTAGGCTACATGTAGGCTACTGTTAGGGTCTCATCTACAGGCTGGAGGCTAACATAGCATACACTCAGTCCTATTTAACTACATGCCTTTGATGGTGGCATCTTCATTTCTATCTCATGTTTGGAAGTCTGAGTCTAGCAAAAATATAACCCGAGTAAAAGATCAGAAACAACAAAGCCGTGCTTCACCAAACCCGGGAGTAAACAGCGGGCAGTAGCGTGATGTCTAGGCCGACACACCCCCTCCAGGCAGCGGTAAACAAGCCGCGGCACTGCCCGGTGTCTGCGACAGATTACTGAGGGGCAGCCTTTCATTAGCGCTGACAGGCCGTAAGAACACATGCAGTGCCTTTTACTGACAGATCACTGCACACATGACATCTTCATCTGAGGCACACGTTACACGTCTCTCCCACACGTCCACACGTCTCTCCCACACGGCGCTCGCTCGCTCGGTCGTGTAGCTCACCTTGTTTGACACACTTGAAGCGGACCGGGTCTTTGCAGTGCTTGATGACGGCCAGCACGTCCCGGGTGGTCAGTCCAGCCACTGGCATGTCGTTGACCTCCAGCAGTAACTCATCCTGGGCCAGTTTGCCGCTCTGGATGAAGCCTTTCCCCTGCCTCACCTCGCCAAAGTACGGGAACTGGCCGTTCTCCGCGCCTCCCTTCAGCTCGAAGCCCAGCTCCCCGTCCTTCCCCCGGGTGACCACAGCTTCGTGGACTTTGTTGGTCCAGTGGTTTTTCTTCTTGAGGCTTTTAGACATCGTTAGGGCGAGTGTATGTCCGCGGGCTGGCCATACGACAGTCCTCCTAGCGTGTCATTCCCAGCCTTTGTGCGCGTAGCCTCACATCGGCCGTGGCTCCATCCTCGGCGGCTCACACCAGGCGCAGTGTTCGAGAGAGAGAGCGGCTGAGTCGGCGGTGAAGGCAGGAATTTTCCGAGTGCAGTCAGGCTCCCACAAAAACAGCACCGAGCGCTCAGACACTGGCGGATGACCCGGATGTGAAGCCTGAAAGAGGGGAGAGAGATGAATGGTTCTGGTTCGGCGTAAAAGGATGGAGAGGAGGCGCTTGACTCGCTCCGCTGCCAGGGGCGCTTCTTCAGGCTTACAAGGATCACAGCGTTATGTCGTGTGCACCATAACTTTAGTTTAGTATTTAAAGTCTGATTCGATCAAAACAACCTGCTCCTTTGATTGCACTTGGCTAAAGGTCTATTACTTTTCCTCTGGTGATCACTGAAGATGGACTTAGTTGAGAGGGAATCGGAGTTAAAGAAGTAGTGGACTGATAATCATAGAGGGAGGTAAAGCAGTGATGAGGAATATTGTAGGCTGGGTACTTGTGTGAAGCAGTGGTTTGTGTGGGGGAAACAGGAGGTGGATCAGGATAAATGACAGTCAGATCTCTCTAATTAAGGTTTAACCAAATAAGGAACCTAAATAAGCACAATAATGGCTGATATAAAGGATACGCAAAAACATAACCGTTTACAAAGGATGAATATAGGCCTATAGTTAGTACTTCTTAGGTTGCGTTCACGTTCTAGAATTTGATGATGTGGTAATCTCAGATGGAGAGCAGGAGCCAATTCAACTGTGGCAGATCTTTAACCTGATTATTATTTATAAGGGTTGCACGCACAGAAGGGGGATATAACCTGAGGGGGTGTGACAACTTTAAGGTTCAAGCAGTGTCTTCCACTAGGAAAAGTATGTTTGTGTCTGTATGTGGAGTTAAACTCTGGAACAAATTGGGGGCAGAATTTAAACAATGTCCAAATATTCATCAGTTCAAATCAAGATTTAAAAAAATGGTATGGTCAAAGTACCAGAAGGAGGAAATGGGTACTTGATTGTTAATGGGTGTTACCAAGTGATGTATACTTTAAAGGTCAAATCTAGCTAATGATGAAGTCTATTGTTGTTGTTACTATTACACTATTGCAGTTATTATTAGGCCCGAGAGCCTGACAGGGTCCGGGCCTGTTGTTATTGTACAGGCAGTGCGCGGAGCGCACTGACGAAAGACGTGCGCGTAGCGCACGTCCCAAAAAGAGCGCGGAGCGCTCAAGAAACAGAGCGCGGAGCGCTCCCCATGCATTACACAGTAATAACGAGACTCCCGGCACCCCGACCTGTCCGGTGATATAAGCGTGTGCCGCGAAAGCGGCACATTTGTTGCTGCTCGCATGAAAAAAGGTGAAAACCACAGGCAAGGCGCAACATGGACAAGAAAGCAGTCGATGACGAGCGCAACGCGCTCGTCATCGACCATGGCCACTCACCAGCACTCAAAACACTGTTAGAGTGACTCAGGGCATCGAGGCCTATCCGATAATATAGGTCTTTGCCGCGAAAGCGGCATATTTGCTTCTGCTCGCACAAAAATACGAAAAAAAAAAATCCATTGGGAAATATTGAGAAAGAAGAGGTAAAAGAGGAGCGCAACGCGCTCGTATTTGACAATAAACCCCACGGTTGGATTACTGGACGTGAGACCTTTCCGAATATATAAATATGCGCCGCCAAAGGCGGCGCTATATTGTTATTGTACGGGTTTTTCTTATTATTATTATTTTTCCTCTCCCCCTAAAAAGCCAGTTTCGGCAACTTCCCACTGATGAAAAGTCCTGAATTTTTGCCCAAAATTCAATTAGGTGAAAAAAAAAAACTTCACATCTCCAAAATGTAAAAATTCAAAAAAATGGCGCGTCAGCGCCCCCTGGAAAAACCACGTTAACATTGCGCCCTATGGCCAGACCCCTCAAAATCCCGAAATCCCCGAAAATTTTAGTTCGTCGTAGACGAACAAAATTCGGCACAGTGATTGGTCACGTGAAGCCAAACAAAAAAAGATATTATGCGGTTGCTAGGCAACCATCAGGAGGGCGGCCATATTGGCCAGAAGAGCGATCTGGCGCCGAAGGCGCCATTTCGTGCCCTCGCATTTGAACGAACTCGTCCTAGGCCGTTGATCGCAGCGACTCCCCGTTCGCTCCAGATCATCTACACAAGTGGGACATCAAAAGTTATTAAAAACTTTCTAATAGGATTAACGGTGTTGTCATGGCAACGCCATGAATTCGGCGTCCATTTTTAGCGCTCGCCGCCGCGTTCAAACAGTCATAACTCCCACATACTGTGGCCGATTTGAGCGAAACTTGAATCGTTGGTCGAGTCGTCGACCCCGGATGTTGTGATATAGGAAATTTGAAAATGGGCGCGATAGCGCCCCCTGCAGAGCACCAAATAAAAATGAATGAGGAAAATTTTTAACTTTGTCGTAGACAAAAGAAATTTGGCACATACATCCGTCACGTGAACCCGAACAAAAAAGTCATTGAGGCCACGCCCCTTTCCCAACCGTGTTGCCATGGCAACGACCCGATGTCAACTTTGGCGCAGCCAAACCAAAATTGGTACACGCGTGCGTCATGACAGTCCGAACAAAAAGGTACATTACATGGTTGCTAGGCAACCAACAGGAGGTCGGCCATTTTGGGAAAAATGTAGTAATCTGGCGCCGAAGGCGCCATTTCATGCTCTCCCATTTGAACGAACTCGTCCTAGGGCGTTGAACGCAGCGACTCCCCGTTCGCTCCAGATCATCTACACAAGTGGGACATTAAAAGTTATAAAAACTTTCTAATAGGATTAACGGTGTTGTCATGGCAACGCCATGAATTCGGCGTCCGTTTTCAGGACTCGCCGCCGTGTTTAAAGACTCATAACTCGCACAAACTGAAGCCGATTTGAGCGTAACTTCAATCGTTGGTCGAGTCGTCAACTCCGGATGTTGTGATTTAGGACATTTGAAAATGGGCGCGATAGCGCCCCCTGCAGAGCACCAAATAAAATGAATGAAGAATAAGATCAAACTTTGTCGTAGACAAAAGAAATTTGGCACAGACGTGCGTCACGTGATCCGATAAAAAAAGTCAATCATGGCCACGCCTCTTTTCCTATCGTGTTGCCATGGCAACCACCCGGTGTCAACTTTGGCGCAGCCAAACCAAAATTGGTACACACGTGCGTCATGACTGTCCGAATAAAAAAGTACATTACATGGTTGCTAGGCAACCAACAGGAGGTCGGCCATTTTGGGAAAAATCCAGTGATCTGGCGCCGAAGGCGCCATTTCTTGCCTTTGCTCTTTTATAATCTCGACCTAGTGTGGCAGGTAGGGCGCGGTAGCGCCTCCCGGTTATTGGGGCGGCGTGCGGCCACCGGCGTCAACCGGCCAAATGAGACCCTCGAGGGCCTCTAAATGCCGCTTGCGGCTTTAATTATTATTATTTTTTTCTTCTCCCCCTAAAAAGCCAGTTTCAGCAACTTCCCACCGACGAAAAGTCCTGAATTTTTGCCCAAAATTCAATTAGGTGAAAAAAAAAACCTTCACATCTCCAAAATGTAAAAAATCAAAAAAATGGCGCGTCAGCGCCCCCTGGAAAAACAGCGTTAACATTGCGCCCTATGGCCAGACCCCCCAAAATCCCGAAATCCCCGAAAATTTTAGTTCGTCGTAGACGAAAAAAATTCGGCACAGTCATTGGTCACGTAAAGCCAAACAAAAAAACATATTACGCGGTTGCTAGGCAACCATCAGGAGGGCGGCCATATTGGCCAGAAGAGCGATCTGGCGCCGAAGGCGCCATTTCGTGCGCTCGCATTTGAACGAACTCCTCCTAGGGCGTTGAACGCAGCGACTCCCCGTTCGCTCCAGATCATCTACACAAGTGGGACATCAAAAGTTATTAAAAACTTTCTAATAGGATTAACGGTGTTGTCATGGCAACGCCATGAATTCGGCGTCCGTTTTCAGCGCTCGCCACCGCGTTCAAAGAGTCGTAACTCGCACATACTGTGGCCGATTTCAGCGAAACTTGAATCGTTGGTCGAGTCATCGACCCCGGATGTGTTGATATATAAAATTTGAAAATGGGCGCGATAGCGCCCCCTGCAGAGCACCAAATAAAAATGAATTAGGAAAAAAATTGAACTTTGTCGTAGACAAACGAAATTTGGCACAGACATCCGTCACATGACCCCGAACAAAAAACGTATTGAGGCCACGCCCCTTTTCCCACTGTGTTGCCATGGCAACGACCCAATGTCAACTTTGGCGCAGCCAAACAAAAATTGGTACACGCGTGCGTCATGACTGTCTGAACAAAAAAGTACATTACATGGTTGCTAGGCAACCAACAGGAGGTCGGCCATTTTGGGAAAAATTGAGTAATCTGTCGCCGAAGGCGCCATTTCGTGCGCTCGCATTTGAACGAACTCCTCCTAGGGCGTTGAACGCAGCGACTCCCCGTTCGCTCCAGATCATCTACACAAGTGGGACATTAAAAGTTATTAAAAACTTTCTAATAGGATTAACGGTGTTGTCATGGCAACGCCATGAATTCGGCGTCCGTTTTCAGCACTCGCCACCGCGTTCAAAGAGTCATAACTCGCACAAACTGAAGCCGATTTGAGCGTAACTTGAATCGTTGGTAGAGTCGTCGACCCCAGATGTTGTGATATAGGAAATTTGAAAATGGGCGCGATAGCGCCCCCTGCAGACCACCAAATAAAAATTAATGAGGAAAAAAAATTAACTTTGTCGTAGACAAAAGAAATTTGGCACAAACATCCGTCACGTGACCCCGAACAAAATGTCATTGAGGCCACGCCCCTTTTCCCACCGTGTTGCCATGGCAACGACCCGGTGTCAACTTTGGCGTAGCTAAGCCAAAATTGGTACACGCATGCGTCACAACTGTCCGAACAAAAAAGTACATTACGTGGTTGCTAAGCAACCAACAGGAGGTCGGCCATTTTGGGAAAAATCGAGTGATCTAGCGCCGAAGGCGCCATTTCTTCTCTTGCTCTTTTATAATCTCGACCTAGTGTGGCAGGTAGGGCGCGGCAGCGCCTCCCGGTTATTGGGGCGGCGTGCGGCCACCGGCGTCAACCGGCCAAACGAGACCCTCGAGGGCCTCTAAATGCCGCTTGCGGCTTTAATTGTTATTATTGTTGTTGTTAGTATCATTATTATTATCATTATGGTGGTTATTATTATTGTAAGAGGATATAACATGTAATTCAGTAAACAAGGAATAACTAAGTGATTATATTGTATTAGTAATATCTTACATTAACTATATGTCTTGGCTGTTTTTGTTGTTTTTGTTTTATTTTATCTATTTTTTTGTTTTGTTTTCTTTCTCTTGTTTTCTTTATTCTTATTAATGATAGCTATTAATATGGTACTGTGTCATATTAGTATAAGAATTAATCAGGTGGAGTAATTGTTATTGTTGCCATTGTTATTACTATTGCTGTTGTGTTATTATCATCATTATTTTAACAGCCCAGGATTAATACCTAACAATCTATATATTATTCTTAGAATCAAACTTAATCGATTCAGACAGCGGTATTTCTATTGATGCTGATGGTAATACAAAGGAATTAAATTCTTAGAAGTAAAACATGCACATATCCATGCACTCCGCATTCAACATAACCCATAGTACAGGGCAGACATGTGGGGGCCGGCAGCTCGAGGAAAGCCTCTTCTGGCAGCAGACTCCTAAATTTATTTATTTTATTTATTTATTGGTTTATTTGGTCGGGACAGTGCATGTTAATGAACATACATGGGTCTCATGCATGTAAACACGCCACACCGGATTGTAGCCTTAGGCTAATTTCCATCCAAATCTTGTCTCTTTTAATGCATAGTATAGGACACCTAACAAATGATGGTCCTGTTGCTCGGGGCTGCTCCCCTCTGGCAGCAGGTCCAGACACAGGAAAGAAAAAGAAGAGCCCAGACTCCTCTTTAACACACATCATTAAGACTAATCTGGTTATCATGAGCATCAATTAGTCTGTGATTATTGTACCTTTCATGAATAAATGTGATGTCATGTATTATTCAAACACTTTGATACAGAGTAATGTTATATGGGCTGTAATGGTGATGGTGAATAACAGTAATACCAACATGGTAATGAAATAGGTATAGGGGAAAAAAAATTCAATTGTTATAAAGTGTAACATACTGTGAATGTTGACTTAATGTAATGCATTGTTGCATCTGTTAATATGTAACCAACTTAATTGTTAATCGTTTTGTAAGATAATAAGAACTTAAACAGTGTTATTGTAGCAACCACATTATTATTAAGTTTATGAACAGGGGTGGGAGTTAATAAGCTTGTCTTCTTCCCACTCCTTTTCGAGCTTGAGTGTTGATTATTATTTTCTCTTTTATTTTTGTTTGTTTATGTTTATTTGGTAGGGACAGTGCAAGTTAATGAACAAGCCACACCGGATTGTAGCCTTGGGCTAATTTCCATCCGTCGTCCCCCATGCGCACTCTCAAACACACTCACATTCATCCTGGCCTATTGTACATGTTTTTAGTGGTAGGGGAAACCGGAGTACCCGGAGGAAACCTACACAGACACGGGGAGAACATGCAAACTCCACACAGAAAGGCCCCGGCCTTGGTGGGAATCGAACCTGGACCTTCTAGCTGTGAAGCACGAGCGCTAACCACTGTGCCACCGTATTGTATTTCTTGTATTTATTGTATTTCTTTTGGCTTTTTTGCCTGTGTTGTGTGTAGCTCGAAATAAAAAATCAATCATCATAATCATCATCATCAAGGGTTTAGGCAACCTACCAGAATAGCATTGAGAATCAGAATTGTTTTTATTGCTATTGTTGGTGAACAGGTTCACAAACTAGGAACTTTATTTGGTTCAATCGTGCAACATTTTTGGGGTGGGCGCTTATAAGCCTTTGGCTTCTGCCCACTCCCTTTGAGCAGGTCAACTGCTCAAACAAATAAATAAACTAACTAAACTAAACTAACATGAAACATAACACATATAACTTGTGTTAGCAGCCCTGGTAACCATGGATACAGTATCAGATTCTACAGAGTAATGGAAACACAACCAGTTCAAGTAGAGTAGGAGCTAACCAAGTGGAGTAGAGTAGGGTATTGTTAGAGAAATAACATTGATGTTTGAGAGGATTGATGAAGAATAGGCAGCAGTCTGGATGTCTTATACAGGAGAAGTTTATTTACCATCGTTACAGGACCCGGAGACATGAACGTGAGACATTGCTCTAGTCCTAACATTCAAGTCTGTCTATGCTTCCACAGAAGAGGGATAAATACCCTCTAAGAGCGTCTGATACGCAAGCAAAACATTCAGTGGCTGATAGTGGGCGCCTGAGCACCCCAGTCAAGGCTATGACAGAGATAATGCGACTGTACAGCTTGACCAAGTATGATAAATAGCGATTTAATGTTATCCTTTAACAGGTATGGCTGGTGGAAACGAGCCATTATTCTTTCATTTGAGAGTATTTAGAATACAGTTACTTTTCTAAAATCAAAGGAATACATCACAGTACTCAGTCATTACATTTCAGTTTCACAATCATAACACTGATAAGAAAGAAAAGATCAAAACCTCGGGGAAAAGTTACGCTCTGTCCTTCTGTGGGCTGTTCCAAAGTGCTTTTTGTTCACGTCTCATTAGTGGCAAATAAGTTCATAACAGGTGAGTAACAAGTATAGCCTAAACATCATACGCCTCTTTTATCTATTAATATTATGCAAATCAATGTGAAAGTATTCTAAGTATTCAGAACACAATACGAGACAAACCAATGGAATATGTTACTAAATACATTTTAAGGCCAAGTATTCTGTAACTAAATACAGTTTCAATCATTGACTTTATACGCTTCAAATAAATGTGATTTCTTTTTTCTCTTATCGTCAGCTTTGCAGAATTGGAAGTCTGTTATTATGACGTGATCCGGGTCCAGCAGTGAATGACTTTTTCATAGACGCGCTGCTATTTGAAGCCGGCAAAGTAACATTTCATTTAAGATTCATCACTTGAGTCAAAAGCCGCTGGTACGGAGGCACAGAGGATGACAGTCACTCACTCGGTCACTCTGTTTTTAGTACACAGCTATATTCTCCGTACAAAAACACGAGCGCAGCAGCCCACAGTGCATTTGCTCTTAGTAAATAATCCATGAGACGCACGGATTCACTGGAAATGTCACTTCTCTACGTTACTTCACTGTCTCCTTGGCATGTAGGTCATAGCAGTTCTGGATGACACTAATTCTCTGCAGAAGGCCATTGGATTAGGGGGAGCTTCAGAGAAAGTTAAAAAAAAGACTTTCAAAAACACTTTTTGTAATAGTATATCCTATTGATGGTTTCAGTTAAAGGGTGGGGCGTACCCTTACCTTAAGATGAGACCAGTGACCAGCAATTGTCATGTGAAAACGGCACAAATGTTTCCCTTGCTTGATTCAAAACATTGCCACATTTCTGAAGTAACGACGCAGATCAGGATAAGAAAAGAGTGAATTATTGCAGTTGAGATCTTGGTTCAGGTCAGTCGCTCTGCAGGAAGTTTTACTCCCGGTTCCCTGTGTTTGGTTATGTTTACTACTTCACTTGGACATTGGCGCTCGACGAGGCATTAGAAGTCCAAGAATTTCCTAATCAGTTGTTGTGCATTCATACGGTATCAATGGTCCCATTGGGGTATGTAACATGCCCTCTTCCTGTCAGGGGCGTTTCTAGGGGGCCGGTTTTTAATGGGCCACCCTAGGTGCCACCTCACTCAGGGGGGCTGCATTAGGAAGAATATTTGAGGCAGTGATTCCTCATGACACACCCCTCCCTCACCCCCAAAGTCGTCAGAAGAAGCTTTTTATGATGCAGTGCTAATGAGTGCTAATGACTGATTGTTAAGACTATAGCATCTTTACCAAGATAGAATACAAAATCACATGAATTTTACGGCTATAGTGCAAGTTGACATAAACGTTACTAATCAAATATTAATGCTGCCTGGTGTGGCAATACCAGTTTTATTAACTGTATTTTTAAATAACTTGATCTGATCTGTGTAAAGAAAATATGAAATCCCAAAGAAAGACATAAAAGTAAAACATAGAAATAAATGGATGATGTAAAAGGAACATGCCGCCTCCGTACTGTCCTTATGGGTCGAACCTGTGTGCCTTAAAGCACATTTTTTCCAGTTTATACTGGATGGCGTTGTCAGGCTTTTATTTATATTTTATTTAATTATACCCATACCACTCGTCATGTCACACTGGCACTAAGTAAGTGACAAAATCCAACCCACTTTGTTCTGTTGGCAGCAGTAATAAGTTATTGACCTGCTTGGATTTTGGTTGGTCCAGTGGAGATTTTAGCGTAGAAATATTAAGTGGTATTTGTTTCAAAGTTTGTTGTGCTGCTTTTACCTGCTTGCTTTTGCTTTGCATCAAAAAGTGATAAAAAGTGCCCAGTCCTCATGCCACCCCAGTAAAACCACGGGCCACTCCTAGACCATCCCATTAATTTTCCACTTCACTGGCACAAAACTAAGGTCAATACTGACCACAGGTATGATCTCATCAAACGCGGGGATAATGACAGCAGAAGAAGAAGACCTGTCGTAGTCCCTGCCCTTCTGCAGAGCTGAACCAGGAGAGGACTACCTGCCTGGAGGAGTACCCCATTGTGCATGTTCTGGTAGGAACTCTTCACAGAAAGCCCTCAATGCACACATCATGGGAATCGAACCAGGGACCTTCTGTTTGTAAGATGAGGATTCTAACCGTCACAATAGCCAGTGTGTTCCAGTTACGTAAGACACGTCACCCTCACAGTTCTGTATCTATATCAGGATCAAAACACTTATCCCTTTCTTTTGTGACAAGAAAAACACTGCCTACTGTTGTTTGAGTTTGGGGCCATCTAAATTTAGCCGTGATCGAAGCTGCTCACCACCGTCTCTCTGTCTATTCAGGACTATCCTTTAGAATGGACAGGATCGAGCACATGTGGTTTGGACTGACCCCCTCCGATCTCATTTAGGGCACGTGGAAGGATTGAACTTTGAAAAACAAGGGTAAGTGAATACTTTTTGAATATAGATTTTTATGATTTTAAGTACATTTTTGTGGGATTATCATGAACATAAAACAATAACTATATGTTTCAAACGCATATTTTTTCACAAAGAGATAATAGCTGTGGGGATTATTCACCACAGAATGTACACCAGTGAAGCAATATCTTTATGAAGAAAAGATGGAAAAGGTTGACTTTGTGCTTACAGTGGTCCTCTGTGGTACTTGGGCAGCTGCCATCTGCAATTGCAAATAGACATTATTCATTTGAATTCGAGATCATCTCTTTGATGCTTTGGTAACACATTCAAGGTGAAGCAATTTTATTTGTACGCCACATTTCATGTCAAGAGACTGTCAAGAGATTTAAACACACAAATTAAAATCCACTTAAGCACACACGGTATACTCTCATTTGAACCAAATAGAGGTACATTTAAGATTTTTCAGATCCATTTAGTCCTAATTTGTGCTCGGTCTAGGCCTGCTGGTGTTCAGACTATCAAATATTTTTTGAGGTGTTTTTTAGTCAGGGGTGTTTCTGGGGGTGGCCACTCTTGATTTCTACTGGGCCACCCCAGGTGCCACCCCACTCAGAGGCCTATACGAGGAAAAATATTTGTGACAGTACTTCCTCATTACACACTCCTCCCCCACCCACAACATCAACAGAAGAAGGATTTTTGTTAAGCAGCGCTAATCACTTATTGTGGAGACTGGCACCTTTACCAAGATAGAATACAAAGTAAAGAGAATATTCATGCTATAGTGCAAGTAAACACAATGAACGTTACTAAGCAAATATTTATGCTGACTGGCTCTTTGTAAGTGACACGATCCAATCCATTAGTTAATTAACCCAGCTTGGATTTTTAGTGGGTTGGTCAAGTGGAGAAATATTAAGTGGCGTTTGTTCCAAACTTTGTTGTGCTGCTTTTACCTTTGTTTTTATTCACCACAAAACATCAAAATAATTAAATTAGACCTCAGGCTGTAATATAACCTGGAATTGTTAATTTGGTAAGTTAAGTTAAGGTAGGTATGTTAAGGTAAGGTAAGTTAAAAAAAAACAAAAATCAGGTATAGCTCCTTTTTCTTTTTGTAATGTAAAATTATTTTGCCCCAGAAAAGTATGTAGAAGTAGTCATTTGTGAAAATGTTTTGCCTTGTGTCTCAAAACGTCTTGTAACTGAAGACATTAATGTAAGAAGAACAAAGTTCTTTAATGATGAACTAATGTGTCATATGTGCTTTAATTGGCAAAATGAACGGGCTTAATCTTGGTTTATGGTTAATACTGAGGGACTCTCAGCTGGCCTGGGACCCCCCAGGAGGAGCATAAACATAACATCTGGCATCGAGCTCAGTATCTTCACTGCTGGCAAAATGAACTAAAGTCACATTATTCACTATTGTGTTAAAAAGTGGTGGTATTATTCACTAAGGTTAGGTTAGGTTAGGTTACTTTATTTTTACCCATAGGTAAATTTGTCTTGCAATTCTGAGAACTAGTCAACATTAAAACACATTATACAAAGATAAAACACCACATACATGTTTAAATATGAAACTTGTAATTGCTCCAGATACTAACAGGATGTGCCTAAAGATACAGCAGATATTTAAGCCACTGGACAGTAACAAAGATAAGAAGCCGTGTCAGGGGCGATTAGATCCCTACTTGTTCATCAAGGAAATGGCAGCGGGAACAAAGCTTTTACTAAAACGATTTGTATGGCTTATTGGCATTAAAAACCTACGCCCAGATGGAAGCAATCGAAACTCCGAATGTTTGTTTGTTTAGGACAGTGCAAGTTAATGAACAAGCCACACCGGATTGTAGCCTTGGGCTAATTTCCATCCGTCGTCCCCCATGCACACTCTCAAACACACTCTCATACATCCTGACCTATTGTACATGTTTTTAGTGGTAGGGGAAACCAGAGTACCTGGAGGAAACCTACGCAGACACAGGGAGAACATGCAAACTCCACACAGAAAGGCCCTGTCCCTGGTGGGAATCGAACCCTGGACCTTCTAGCTGTGAAGCACGAGTGCTAACCACTATACTACCGTGCCGCCCAGTAATGCAAAGGATGCGCAGTGTCTCTTAGGATGCTTCGTGCCATCCTCTCTAACTGTCTATCATACAGAAAGTCCAAACTGGTCTGAAGCTGGCCAATGACTTTACTTGACCACTTGATGTTGGCGTTTTTGTTTCTAACAGAGGAGCTTCCATACCAGGCGACCAAGCAGAAAGTTAGGGTCGTTTCGATGAATGCCCGATAAAAAAGTGTCATCAAGTTTTATCTACATGAAAGAAGGACAGTTTCCGAAAACAATACAGTCGTTGGTGACCCTTTTTTACAAACAACAGCACAGTTTTCATTAAAATTCAGTTTACAATCTATAATTGTTCCAAGATACTTGTAGGACTCCACACACTCCACTGATTGTCCCTTTATATATGTTACGTCATGTGGGAGAGCGCTCTTCCTGAAGTTGATGATCATATCCCTTGTTTTTGCAACATTTAAGAGAAGGTATGACTCATCACACACATAAGGGGCGCACTTGTTGTCAGGTGAAGAGACTTTAAGATGTGTACGGCCAGATAACAAATGCTTAGATTCATTATTTGTGGATTTTCTGTTTGAAACAGTGACTCGGTCCCAGTCTGCCCTGTAAAGTTCTGACATCAAATTCTAGAAGGCTGTGACCACAACTCACTGTGAGCCTAAAGGTGTTCACACAGGCTATAATTACCTCCTTTCTTTGTTTGTCTGTGCGCTCTGGATTTTATGTTTTCATTATAGGAAATAAAAGTACTGAGCAACGGAGAGCAGGCTGCCAATGACAGAAGGCAAAAACACAATAACACGCGACAGGCTGCGCACTCCGAGGCTGAGCTTCAGCGGAGCTTATACAGATTTAGCCTGCTCCCATGCATTTGTGCACAATGGAAAATGCTCCCTGAGTTGTTTTTGTAGTAACAGTGAGGTTTCCAGTATTTTGCCCCACGCACAAACCTTTATGTCACAATGTTGATTTCACCTCCTGAAAGCAAAGCCATGCGGCTTTAGAAATTAGGATTTTAAAGTGCACACTTCAAACGTTAGCTTGATTCAGAATCGTTAAGTTCCCACTCAATTGATGGATAAAAGCACATCCATTTCATTGAAGTGCAGCTTCTTTGGGTCATGCTAACTGATTCCGAAGTGTTAAACTGCAATTAGCTCTCAAGTGCAAGTGCGATAGAAAGTTCTCCGAAAAAAGGAGGAAGCTAGCCTCGTCAGCATAGAAAAGGGCCATAATGCAACTGAATAATAAGCGAATTATAGAAAATCGCAGAGGGGATGTCAAATTCACTTTATTTATCCGTTAGGAACTTCACTTGCAGTGTCAGTACAGGCCCAAAAAAACAGACATACAATACAATCAACATGTGCAATAAATACAGTAAAAAAAAAAACAATATAGTGGGCCTGTGATAGACCAAGGTCCACACAGTCATTTATTCAGCAGGCGGATGGAGGTAGGGAGGAAAGTGGAGATCGCCCTCTTTGTTCCCAGAGGGAGGGACCTGAACCTGCGCCCTGACAGTAACAGGGCGTAGTGAGAGTGCAGAGAGTGTGAGGGGTCTGTGGAGATCTGGGTGCCTTTCCTCAGAACTCTGGAGTCATAAATGCTACTGAGTCGCTTATTGAGCATGTGGGTGAGAGTGAGTGAACCAAACCAGGCAGTGATGTTGAATGTGAGGATGGATTCAATGAAACATTTATAGAAAGCGGCAGGAGTGTATTGATGGACTTGGAGTTTGTGGGGCTTATGGGAAAAAAAGAGGCGTTGTTGACATTTAAAAAAAAATGCATTCAGCGTTGAGTTTGAATGTGAGTTTATGGTTGATTATGGAGCCGAGGTATTTGTATGAATGAACCTTTTCAATTATTTCGTTATTGACAGTGAGTGAGGGAGAGCTGGAGTGGCCATGCTGGAAGTTAATGGTCATTTTTTTGGTCTTCGATAGTGGATACATTTAAATCCAGACATTTCTCCCCACACCACCGTGAGAATGAGTCCCGTTCAATTTGCTGTAACCCGTGTTTGTAGTGTCCATGATAACTGTGTCGTATGAATACTTGATGTAGGTTATACCTCTGTCTACGTCTTCTGTCTTCTGTCGAGTGCAGTTGTGTTTCTGGCTGCTCCTGCCCCCGCTTGTTGCCGCTGCCAGTGTCTTGTCAGACTTTCTTCTCTGGACTCCTTGCTGTGCTCCTAAACCGGCTAACCATGGAATTGATAAACTGGTCTCTTAGTGCAATTGACAAGGTTTTTCCACAAAGAAATGGGGCAGTGGGGAACCCACTTGTCCAGTGGGGACATTTCCAGCTGGATACATGATCGATTCATGGAATAAGTGGAAGGTCGTATGTTTGGCCGCCCTTCGTAAGACGTCGAAGATATTTATCTTTTTGGGCTTATGATAACAGGGTACCTGCTTACAGGTCTAGCAGTTGCCCTGGTTTATCGAAAAGTTGGCAAACTGGCAGCTTAAGGAGACCTCGCTGTTGTCGGTGGAAATCAAAGAACATTTGGTGCGGTTAGTGACCGGATGATGGAATTGTTGCGGAAAATAAATAATAACCTCCCATGGATAACGCGCGGAATCAGAAGAACCTCAACATAAGTCCAGTCGAAGAGATTCAATGCATATTCTTTTATTTGGTCAAAACAACATATCCACAAATGGTCAAAACACCCTCCTTAATTGGAGAGATACGTATCCATGGCAATTCAGACAGAGAGAGACCCGAGCCCTCTTGGGCGAGCTTTATATACCTTGCATAGAAGTACATAACACATAAATCTATCAAAACCAAAGTGATTATTTTACAGAGCAGACACCAAATGTCCAGTTGATGTGCTTGATGTTTAGCAGCTAATGTAGTTCCCAGCGCTTCAATAGCATTATCGGCGCTTTAAGTAGGTGTGTTTTTCCCCACACGCTTACACTATGGGAACGTGTCAGCGTCTCTGGACACCTGCACTGAGATCTTGGCCAGAAGCCCACCGAGGCACGCTTCACACGGGCAGCACGCGTGCCTGCCTATTTTTCCCAGGGCTAATACTGGCCCATGATTGGTCAGACACGTATACCCCTCGTGGTGTCAAACCCCCTCCCTTCTGTCCTCACTTAACCCAGATCCCAATGCATGTAGCCATGATGTATACAGTCTACTCATTACAACTAATATTTGGAAGATTATATCCCAACTAAATTATATTCCTACAATTTTGAACAATTATGCATGGAATTTTACCTTTTTTACAATTATATAGGCTTATATGGTGTCCACAAGTTCTCCATCATGAGTTACAATCATTTAGACAGCTTTTATACCACAATACACCATTACCACTGTTACTACTCAAATGTTATGTAGGTACAGCTAATTATTGTTATTACTGACTCTACTAGTCTGCTACTAAAACTACATAACTTGTCTGTAGGTATAAAACTATTAGATCAACTTCCAAATATGATTATTTTATGGCTTGTTTCAGTGAAGTTTGTACAACATGCACGGAGACTGCTGTTTTGAAAGCATCAACAACACTTTTTCCCCACGTATTTAGTCATAATTTCTTATCTTTCAAGCAACAATGATGTTAACTGCGGGTCTTTTTCTCTCAACATTTTCCGATGTTTACTCTGGTTCTTTGCCTACGCCGATCAGACTCTACTTTCTCCCTTTTTCTCGCACTCAAATAAACTCTTATTTATATTTTGTTTTTGTTTTTTTGTCTGGGCTGGAGTTTCAATGGTGCTTGAAGCTGGTCTTTTCTTATTCTCCGCTAAATCCATCCTTCCAAAGTTACCTCTCGGTCGGCAGCGTCAGTTTGGAGAAGATCGCTAACGCTGTGAACGCTCATGACGTCATTACGCATTACGCTGTTTGCTTGTTCTCTATTTAAGTGACTTTACAGGCATATAGAGGCAATCACGGTGAAAAGGCCAGGGCTCATTCTACAGGCATTGCAGGAGCATGTATGAGGAAGACGTTTTAAATGTGTATATATTTATGTGTGGTATATGCAGTCCCGTCGCCAGACGTCAGTCTTAAGGGGGGCATATGAAATCCACGAGGGGCACAATTACTATACATGCACTCTACTGTTTTTGGACCATGTTTTGAATAAACAGGAGAGCGCGTGGCTCGGTCAGTGCTGTGGGCGCATCCACATTTCAGTTTTTCAAGCCTTCAGCAGTAAAACACACACTTCGAACAAATATGCGGGGTCTTTTCCGCGGACTTCGGCGCTTTGTAGTAAAATACAGATTTCTTGTTACCAGCCGCACCTGTCACTGCCTTTGCCCAAAGATGCTCACGAGCCGCTGCAGAGGGACGGAGAAATGCGCATAGCCTAAAGGGTCCAGTATGGTGGACTCTCAGAGCGGGGGATGAACAGGGGAAGTGTCTCTGACAGGGAGATGCTGAGCTGAGCGTGAGACATGCGCGACTGTTAATAAGCCTCTATCGTTATCAGCTATTCTCCGGTCGGGTTTTATATTGTGAGCAGACAACACGGGAGCCATGCGCAATTATGCACAAGAGAGGGAACCGTTTCTTTAGAGACAGAGAAAGAGAGAGAGAAAGAGAGAGAGGGATGAAATGTCCCCTCTCGGTTTCAGGGGAGGAAATAGCTACTTGTTGTGGAGTTTGGGCTGGCCTCTAATCGGGCAGAAAGATAAAATAACACTGCACAAATTAGTGATATGTATCTTTGCCCAATTTGTGTTACAATACGGTAATTCTGCAGGCCTTCTAGTGGTTATACGGTGTATACCTGCGTATCACGTAGACTACACCACTGTCTGGGGGGGCACAGGCATCTTGGGGGACGGGCACGGCCCCCTATGGCCCGCCCATAGCGATGGGTATGGGTATATGTGGTATATTTATGTATACTCACTTTAAAGTGCACGACACATGAGACACAGTTTTTGCGAAAACATCGTTAACACAATTATATTTAAGATTCTGCCTTTAAATGGTACACAGCTTTATTTAATCTTTGTGATGTTTATAGTTTCACTTTTGTTTACAGTTTCGCGTTCGGGAATGTGATGTCATATCGCTAAGCATCATGGGATTAGCAGCACTTATAAACTAATGGAGATTTTAAAAGGTAGAATACTGGAGTTATTGTTCACATTAAAATACTTGGACACCACAGTGAGTTAGATGTATTTAGCAGCAGTAACTCCCCGGCTTTTTCCCCCACTTTTTTATACTGTTTTTAGCTAATGTTAGTCGATGGAAAATGTATGCTAACAGCTGCAAAGATGGCGGATCTCCATGGTAACTGAGGATTTTCCCGAACATAGTCTAGTGCGAAAATCTCTTTTGTGGTTCCGGAATGTTAGGGGTTGGCAACCATGTTTTTATGTTAATATAATAAGATGTTGGGAACAGATTTCATTAATATGCCACATGAATATGCTTGCATATCATCTTTGTTTATTTTTATTTAAGAAATAAGACATTTAGCACCTTATGGACAAAAAAGCTCAACTACTTGTACCATTTTGTATATTATACCTCACTTCTGTATTCGTACCATTGTTAGAGCAAAACTATTAAAACTAATTGCATATTTCCTGTTGTTATGACTTTAACTGAGCAGAGCTACTGGATCCCTGGTTTCTTAGGGCGTTTTCACAGAGGCTCTAGTTAGGTCGACCTAAAGGTGCTCTTGACCTGAGAGCGGCACTTTTAGATCACTGTGAATCCAACCGCAGCACTTTAAGACGGTATAAACAGCCGCTCCGAGTTGGGCTAAAACAGGTGGTCTCAGAGCAGCCTGGGCCGCTCTGTGGTTCGGAGCGGGTGTGATGTGAATGTGGCTGACCTCAGGCCGAAAGAATGACTACGCGCAGCATGAGGACATTTGGATTACCGCTGTGGCGACGCAAAATGGATTAACTTTAAATCATCAAGCTACGTCTTCTTTCCCGTCTTTCCCTTCCTGATGCAGTGAAACTTTCTTCTTCATGAGCCGATTAAGAGCATTTCTCCTCACTTGGCGTATATCGGCCTCACGAGGGAGAGGAGTGACCATAGCATCAGGGAAGTGTGCACATACATGTTGGCTCTTTGACAGGTCGATGCCCGTTGTCATGGAAATAAGTTAGTTGAACAGCTGATCATTGAATGTGGCTGATGGTGAGACATCTGGTGCAGGCATGTGAACACGGACTGAACTAACTTTGAAGTAAATGCAGTTGGAACTAAGGCGGTCTCGGGCCGACCTACAAGGCTCCAACATGTGTGAAAACAGCTTTAGTCAAACTATTTGCTTCTTTATGGTGGCGGCCAAATAACAAGCACTAATGTTTTTAATAATAATAATAATAATGCATTAGTCTTATATCGTCCTTTTCCAGACGCTCAAAGTCGCTTTTACAATTTGGTGCATTATTCATTCACTCCATACTCAGTGATGGTGTTTCCAAACGGTCTCCCATCCAAGTCCTGCCAGGCCTTTCCCTGCTTAGCTTCCGAGGTCTGACGGGATCGGGCATAGCAAAGGCGGTATCATTTGTATGATATATCATTTTAATGAGAAACTGGCTGATAGTTCAATTGTTGTATATTTAACATTTCTGCTCTTACCTAAAATTAAAGACGTACACTTTAAAACCATGAATGTGTAACCGGAGGGAAGGCAGGGGTCTCTCTTATTGTATGTTAAATATACCCGCATCAGGCAAGTCTGGCAATACATATGAACTGAGGTAAGAGTTATAGCGAACATATATTTCTTTATTTATTTTTTTAATATTATATTAAATAAACTTTATTAAAACTCTGAAGAGATTTTCTATGGGTCCAGTGCTTGGCAGGTGGCCTACACTGACTAAAGGTACAATTGGACAAATTAATCTTAAATTAACAAATTAAGAGCTTAATTGACAACAGCGGCAAAACTGGTCAAAACAAAGCACAAATATTAGTCCCCAGAAGATTAATTCTCCCTGACCATAACATTTGGAATTATTTACCTTCAATATCATAGATACTGTATAATATTTAAAGCTAGATACCTATTCAGCCCCCTTTCTTGTAATGGTCCCGAGTCGTCTGTGAAACTTACATGGCTGCTTACTCTCCTCCTACACAGCCTGTTCCTTAAAAGGGCAAAAAGGCGGGAAGCCCTGATCTCGCGGGGAGCGGGCGGAGCTTGATTGACAGGCTCTGGAGCCAGTCAATGCAAAAATGCTTCCACTACTTTGGGCTGATGTACAAAAACCAGCGTGGTTAAAAACATTTCACCCACCCTAGTGTTGTCACATGGGTCATAGCAATTTTGAGAAAAAATAAAACTCTTTAGAGCCAGGCCTTTAAGCTGTTTTTGGAGGTCTGAAGTCCCATTAGAATTCTGTCTACCAAGTGTCTTTTGGAGTCGCCCCTGGCCACAAGGGGTGGTATTACAGCAATTTGTGAACCACAGAGAAGCACGTTCCTCGCCCACTCGGGCTCGGGCGCTTCCCAGGGGCAGCTGTCCCCAACCGCAGACTCCATTTTAACTCCTTAGCCCAGTGGTTCCCAAAGTGGGGGTCGGCACGTGGTCATGTGACACACTCCCTTTTGAGTGACAGCCAGCGTGACTCATGCTGCCGTTTATTAATGTGTGCGGGTTCGGGTCGGCAAACTGAGACACTTTTCTTTGGGTCGGGTTTAATTTACAGCGGGTCGGGTCGGTGCGGGTCAGAAAAAAAAAGCCGACCCTGGCATCTCCAGCGTGCTTACCTTTTACCACTCTCAGGAGGGTGTGACACGGAAAGACTGGGGTGGTGCGTTCATGGGGTACACCAATGTAGGTACTCTATCTGGTTACAAATGATTATAAGAATTTTTTAAGAATTAGATACCAATTTCAAGATAATGTGGGTACATTTATTTTATGAATACAGCAATGAAGACATTTTGGGTTGATTTACTGTATACAATTAATTGAAGGTAAAGAACAATGCACCCGTGCTAGATTATAATAGTGTCAAATTTGGTGTATTTATGAAAGATAAAAAATTAGAATATATGTATAATCATTTGATCATGTTGAGTAAAATGTATGAATTGATGGCCTAAGTTTCTTAAAATAATAGAATGTTGGTTACAACTATGTGAACAATGATCTGTATATATGAGCTGATGCCCTCTTGTTCAAATCCTGAACTAAGTAATCACAGAACTATAAAACTAATCATCAGCTCAGTATGAAACTATAAATGTCACATGAACACAATATAAACAGTGACCAGTCGCTCGTGATCTTCCCATCCATATCCAGCTACTACATTTGTGAAAACATTCTCCAGCTCGGCCCCTTCACTCCAGTCGTAATGGTTTATTAATCGCCAGATAAAAGACAGAGCTGCCGTTACACAGACTTTCAAAGCGTTTCAGTGGAGGGCTTCACTTGGAGCTGGTTCTCCCTGGTCGCTCTGTTTGATCACCAGCAGTAACTTGGCCTCCTTCCCTCGTCTCGTTTCCTGTGTCCTCAAGTCAGTGCGTTTGGAACATTCTGGAGACACAGAAACCATCCTGAAATCCTCATGTCCGTGTGTTTGTCCTGCTTTATTGCTGGTCTAGTTTGCCAGCAGTAAAGTGCTTTACATTTGGGTTGGCACGGTGGCACAGCGCTTAGCGCTCTCTCACAGCAGGAGGGTCTTAGGTTCTCTTCCCTGGGTTGTGGCTGCGTGTTCTCCTGGCACCAGAGTTAGTTTTCTCCGGGTTCTCTGGCTTCCCCAACCACTACAAACATGTTCAATAGGGTTCCCTGAGACCAGGACTGAAAGAGCACCCCCTCAAAAAAGATTGTGAAATGTATTTATTCCACGTGTCCAGGTTAAATAAAGATCAAATTATTCATTGACAACACACTCGGTGGTTGTAAGCAACACTGTAGCCACAGCTGCCCTGGACACGTGGCAGCCAATCTGCACCACTGGACCCTCCTCGTCTGTTGGATCAGTAGGTGGGACCCTGTACCCGGTCTAAACCTGCTTAAGTTTAACCCCTCTATTATTCTTGGCTTAGATTAGTTTGGTTTAAGTCTTGCAGTAAACATACCAAAAAGACCTTTATGGTGGACACAGTGCAGCTGGAATAAAAGTAGCCTGAGCAGCAGTTATGGAGCTATTTCTGCGTTTTTCTGTTTGCTGATCAAATAGAAACCAGTCCAGATAAATTACAACACTAAATCTGTTGTAAACCAGTGTAAGATGATTTAGGATCATGTTGAAGCTGAATCCAAAAATCACATTGGTTTTGCTCAATCAGGAATATTTTTTTAGCCCTCGGCCAAATGTCTTTTACATTTGATCAGATAATCTCGCAGTTCCCACTAATGTCCACCAGAGGGCGGTAGATGCACATTCTCCTGGAAAACGAGATGGTTCATCTCTGCATACATGGAAATTAATACATTGAAAAAGCCAGATATTTGTCTGTAGTGGTGTAAAAAAAGGAATTTATTGCTAGGTGTTTTTGGAAGTTTTTGTACCGTTTCTATTAACACCAGACACATAACTGAGTTAACATTGCGATGTTTGTTGAGACAGTAAACACTTATCTGGACGATTTCCAACATACTGTATATAGTTTGATTTTGCATTTATAATATACAAAGATGTCTTAACTGCAACCTTCCCAACTCCAGAAGAAGGGTTTGTGGTCGGTTTATGTTTATAAGACAGGTGTCAGGGTCAAAGCATTAGGAGTAGGACCTCATGAAGCGGCTCTATGAAGGGTTACTTTGTGAAAGTTACACAATCATGTATTTAAAATGAGCATTCGGACTGAAATGAAATGATGGCAGAGAATGTTGCTGACTCTTTCAGTTGCTCAATATATAACTTTCCTTCAGTGACTTTCAATTGAAAAAGTACTAAAACCGTGATGAATGAATAGAAGGACAAATGGTCTCTAACCACTAAAGAGGCGCCATAGATGACAGATGTAAGTGATCCAGCGTGGCGTGTTTACATGCCTGTGTGTTCATTAATGTACTGACCCCACCAAAACGAACAAACCAACCGGATTTCTATGAGGGCTGGGACAAAATATCGTATCAGATCGCAATAATTTTTGCTGCAATACACGTATTGATACTTGATAAAGTATCGCAATACTTTCAAAACTTGTGTTTGAAGCCTTTTTTTTTATCACTCTTTTGTTTTCTAAATCAAAAATCATTGATCACCAAATGAAGGACAAAGGAGGCATTTGTTACACAGGATGCCATGGTTTTACCACAGCACCTCTTTTATTAGCAAAAAGACAGATATTAGTCCATAACGTCCCCATCCAATGGAAACTGTGTTGGGGGTGTGTGGGATATGTAACTGGACCCATTACAGCCCATACACAAGTGTGCACAGATCTAATGATCAACCGTCTGTTCCAAGGCCTTTGGCATGCTCCTCTCAAAAGCTCTTCCCCACGGTATGACTCTGATCAGGAATGTAACTATGGCAGCGCACCAACACTGTGCACTTGGAAATCTGTGATAGAGACATTTTCTTTTGGTCAAATAGAAAAATAAAACTTCAAAAGAGGATAACTAGCTGGTTAAAATAGTCCTTTTGTTTGGGTGAACACATTCATTCACACTCTCACAAACTTTCAGTTTAGAGTTCTCGCACACTCCACAGTATACCAGAATGAAAACGGTTGAAAAGTAACTGTCAAACTTGTTATGGAGACAAGAAAAGATTGATATTATGAACAAGTGAGACTTTAAAAGATAAATCCAACAAAAAGAAAACACGGCAACGAAGGCATGCAAAGCACAAGCACAAACGACAGTGTGTGCGCTTAAAAGAAAACTAAAAAGCCATAAGTACATAATTCAAAAAAACGGTAAAACAAGCACAAGTGTGGAAAAATTGCCGACCTCGAGACAGATGTACAAATATTTTACACAAATTTCTTCTACACATCTAGGAGATGCACATAAGTTAATAAGAGGTTAAAAGTGACATTCTCTGCAGTGTCCAAGAAGATCCCTCCGCTCAAACTCCGGAAGAAGAAAGATAAACACTGTACAAGAGAAAAGAGGAAAAACATTAGCATTTAACATCTCCATTAAAATACATTGTCTGATCAAAAATGAGAGATACCATTTGGATTTAATGAAAAAGAGCCTTCTGAACACCAAAGCCTGTTCAGTAATGTTCTGCATCTGAAGAAAAAGCTCAATGGTCTACCATGGGAATACGTTCGGCAAACAGCTGATCATTGTATAAATATATAAAGAAAGTTGCCTTGCCATTGTTGCCCGACTGATGGTGCGGCTTTTGGAGCAAGAGCGACGGAACGAACGTTGATTTTTGATCATATTATTGAAAGTGTGATTAGATTCACCACGGCTACGTAGTTGGGTAACTGCCCCCCACATTCAGGACTTTTCAGTGCATCTGTCCTGTACAAGGGGTGGTCATTTTCTCCCGGAGCGATTTGGTGAGGAGCTACCACCAAGTGCCCAAAGTGCAGCCCATTACTCCTTTTGGACTGTCTGTTTTTGATGATGCCGTTTGGCCTGAAGGGGGCAGCACAACGTTTCAGCAACATGCCTTTCCAATTCCTGTCCACGACATTCTGGTGGTAAGTGCTTCTGTGGAGGAACCTGTTTGAGCACCTCCTGATTATGAACCCTGATTGTTTCAGCTTTAGTTGGTTGTTTGGTCTCATTAGTTGATGCAGTCTTAGTCGACTACAATTTTCATCAGTTGACTAAATTTTGCAATATTTGCATCAATAAGGAAGGTTTGTATTTACATCACACCAGAGGCTTGTGGCAGTTCTATCTTTCATGATAAAAACATCGGTATCGAAAAAAGTACCGTTAAGGCACCGGTACCAAAAAGCAGGTTACCGTTAACCGACCTGATCCCGGGGTTCAGTACCCATCCCTACTCACGATGTGCTGGAGGCTCCTTCGGCAGGAGGCAGTGCCGAGGTTCATTAAAGCCACCTACAATATACCACTGCACCCTGTTTGTGTTGTGACCGACACCCTGAGGCTGATAACATGCCCTGAGCCAACACCTACACAGTCCAAACATGACATACAAGCTACAGGTCCAAAACAAATGTTCACCAAGACAAATAAAGAAATATTGAATCTTGAATCTTTGCAGTAATTGTGCTGTTCTATCACTTCCTTGGGGCACAGAACACTGATGAACCAGCCAAAACTGTCCAATGGGAAGCTCTTAGCGGTTTGCTCATGGAGTTTAGGAAAGTACCAACCGTTAGAAAAGGCCGCAGTCCTTCAGGTTGTTCTTGATGATGACGTCAGTAACCGCGTCGAACACAAACTGCACGTTCTTGGTGTCTGTGGCACAGGTGAAGTGGGTGTAGATCTCCTTGGTGTCCTTCCTCTTGTTCAAATCTTCGAACTGACATTGGACGTACGCCGCTGCCTCCTCGTAAGTGTTGGCGCCTGTAGGCGGAAGATGGATATTTTCACCTTTTGACAATTCAGTGCTTGATTTTAGCACACACAATGGCACTCAGAAACATTCTCCATTTCCTAGAAACTGCATTATATGCACCATTTCATAATGCATATAATACAGTATCGCCCAATAAATTAAATAGAACCAAATACATCTATTTCATTAGGGGTGTTTTTGAAAAGTACATGCATGGCATCCGTCTGCTCGGCCCTGATTCCTTGGACTACAGGCAGCCAAATGTTAGACTTGCACATTTTCCAAATTTGACAAGCCCACTTAAACAAAGTCTGGTATTGCTGGCATGTTTTTCTTTTTTTCAATAAACAATGAGGGCGTCATACAGTATAGCCTGGAATGTGGCTTTAATAATAATGATAATAATAAATATAGCCGCAAGCGGCAATTATCGGCCCTCGCCGACCGCCCTGCCTAAAGCAAGGGGGCGCTTCGCGCCCTTTGTCTCCCTCAATCTAAAATTATGGTATTGCTACTGCCTTTATGTTTGTTTTTTACTTTTTCTCAAGGGTCTTAGTTTTAGGATTTTTGGAACCCTGCGCGTTAGCGTCAATTTTGACATTATACAGAGAAAATTAGTATGAATTTGTATCACACTATATCTGCAAACTGAAGCATATTTTTACATTTTACTTAGGGCTGCGCCGCAGAACATCCACAAAGGTTATCCAAGTACTTTGGATAACTTTGAGTTTAACATTTTTCCATCAGAATAAAATGGGATGTGCTGGTCATCGCTACGGCAACACCGTGAAAAAAAATTGGAAATACTCAAAAGTTGCGTCGGATCGGGTTTGAATTTTGGGCCAAAATCTGCGACTTTTCGTCGATGTTCACTGGGTGAAAATTGCGAAAGAAAGAAAGTGCGAAAGAAAGAAAGTGCGAAAGAAAGTGCGAAAGTGCGAAAGAAAGAAAGAACTTTACAAGCAGCTGCAGCGAGGGGAATATCAAAGATTGTTTGTGGAAAAGTGAGCACTCACTCTGTATTAGTGGCAGAAAGAAAGAAAGAAAGAAAGAAAGAAACAACTTTACAAGCAGCTGCAGCGAGGGGAATATCAAAGATTGTTTGTGGAAAAGTGAGCACTCACTCTGTATTAGTGGCAGAGTGAGCGCTCGCACTGTGTACAGATCTTTGACGGGAAAGTGTTTTCACCTTGTCAAAGTGCAGTGTGTTTAGAAAAGTTTATCCGAAAGAAACCGTGTCATGATGTGGATCTGTCCTGTCTCTGCAGCTCAGGAGGTAATAACGTCCTTTATTTCTTTTTATCACTGCTTAAGTGGAAATTGTGCTCAAAACACAAAGTTACAGGTGACGCTGCTGCGACCTGTGGAGCTTCTGTTTTGCTCTTTTAGGACTTCTTCCTGAACAACACTTTTTTATACATGTTCTTTTAATTGAATTAAAATAACAGGTATCGAAAAAAGTACCGTTAAGGCACCGGCACCGAAAAGCAGGTATCGTTAAAGTAGTGGTATCGAAAAAAACGAACAGTACCCATCCCTATTCACAGCTGTTAGGCATTTTATACATTTGATCTCATGATTACACTGCACATTAATCCACACCTGTGTATTCAGCCAATATGCAAGGGAATAAGAGTAACACCATTTCAATTACTTGTGAATTGACAATAAATTAGGGCCGGGACTCGATTAAAAAAATTAATCTAATTAATTAGAGGCTTTGTAATTAATTAATCGAAATTAATCGCATATAAATATTTGACCTGAGAAAGTCAAATAAGTTTTTTCATAAGGATTTTTAGTATACCATTGAATAATGACTGAATACATAAGCTTAAGCAACAAAATATTGTTTATTTTTGTTCAACCAAGTCCAACAGACCAGTGCAATATTGCCATTAATTGTGCGTCTGCAGGAAAAAAGGAAACTGAAGTGTGGAAAGCAAAGTGTGATTAATTTCGATTAATATTTTTAATCGCACTAAACCTCATGTAATTAATTAATCGCAATTAATCGAAAAATGTCCCAGCCCTACAATAAATATTTCTTATTCTAAATGTCTCACCTGCATATTCTGGGTAGCAGATGGTCAGGGGACTCTTCTTGATTTTTTCCTCAAACAAATCTTTCTTGTTGAGGAAGAGAATGATGGAGGTGTCCGTGAACCACTTGTTGTTGCAAATGGAGTCGAACAGCTTCATGCTCTCATGCATTCGATTCTGATTGAGAGAAAAAAAGTAGTCTTATTTATTGTCCCGGTCATTCAAACTTCAAAAACATCCATTTGATCGTGTTGGTTTTTTATGAGAAAACGCAATAATAAAGTGTGTCCACAAGAGGTCAGTGTTCAAACAAATTAAGCAGCGTCAAACCCTGAATATTGCAATGAAAGCCATCACTGCTTTCTTTACATGCATACTACTTAGACAGCAGCCACAGTTAAGCAGTTTGCCTAGTTTATCTTAAAAGAACACTGGGATGACAAGCAGCAGCATGAAGACAGAATAGTATCGCCCCACCTCCCAACAGTACATCATTGTAAGTTTGTCAGTTCATTTTCCCTTCAAAAGAGCTCTGAGATCATTCAATCTGGGCCTAAAAAGTGAAAATCCCCAGAGTTACCAAACTAAAAAATATGTTGTGGTTCTGTGAACCAAACAAAGTCATTCATCTCAGTGCTCCAAAACAAAATTATAAAAAGCAAAATGTATATTGTACTCTTTTGCCAGTAACAGTGTATTCTAGTAGCAAAGCAGTACATTTCTTTCATGCTTCCTTACAGTCGAGTTGCTTCTTTGGATCATAACATCTATAAAATATTAAGAATTCTCTCAAATGTAGCCTACTTCAGTCAGTTGATAGAACGATTATGTTCATTACTTAAATGTTCACATCACCAGCCATCACTATTTGACAATGTACTTTGCCTATAGGGCTGGCGAGTTTAAAAATAAATAATCACGATTATTTTCCCCTTGTGGATTGATCTCGATTTTCGATTCGATTCTTTCATAATAAATGAAGAAATACATCTTGATTTATAAAATTAGATACATCTTTTATTCAAACCTCAGCTCTAACAAAAACAAATGCTTTCATCAAGTCTCCTTTAACGCACAAAAGTCTTCCATTGTCTCGTCCAAACTCCCTACCTAGGTACCGTTTGTGCCAAAGAAATGGCTGTAAACTTGTCGATTATAAAGTCCCATGACGATTGAGATTGACCAAAGTATAGATTGCGATTTGGATTAAATTTCGATTAATTGCCCTGCCCTATTGCCTATATATGATTAAAAAAAGTGTCAACTATAGCACATGTGAATAAAGCAAAGTGAGGAAACGTTACCATTTCTTCATCTTCAGCAAGTACCAGGTCATAGTCACTCAGAGCCACACAGAAAATAATGGCTGTGACTCCTTCAAAGCAATGGATCCACTTCTTCCTCTCTGACCTCTGTCCGCCGACGTCAAACATTCTGCACAAAGACAAAGTGACTGAGTGAGTTCTTCTTTTGTCACTGTATAATTGTACAATGAAATTGCATTCAGGTGCTGGGTTAGTCCTGAGCTGTTGCGACCATTATGTGCCAGAGAGACGTTGGTGTGGCTGTGACCGTAAACTCAGCTTCTCAGTCTCAAAGTTGCAATGCAAAGTGTACAAATATTGTCATGTGTGTAAAGATTCGGGGTGTGTGGGACAGTAGCCAACAACAGTTTCAAGATTCGATTTGGCAGCTACTTTGATACTGTACTTTCAATGTGCCCGATCAGGAAAGTTGGGGCACATGACCTTATTTTTTGTGTTGTGTCAATTTGACTTTGCCACTGTAGTGTAGGGGTGTGTATCGCCTAGTCTCAGGCGATACGATACGTATCCCGATACAAGGGTCACGATACGATACGATACGATATATCCCGATATTGAAGAATTAGACGATTATTGCGATTTTTTTTTACTACTTTGGAAACAACTATTCAGTAAACTAGTCCACCTTCATTAGATTTGTATCAAATACATTTGATCTATCCATCTTATGATATAAATGCTTTTCACTAATGTGCTTGTGACTGTGGTGTTTATGGTGATTATGTACCTTTGAACGGAAAACAGATTTCTTGGAAACCTAGTAATGAAACCAATTACTGGGGATGCACGTTTTCTAGTATTTCTATAGTTGGGAGTCCTTGGCGATCAGTAACTATTATGGGTTTCATCCATTAAAATATACAATAACTCAGACGGGGCATTTAAAATTGTGTCTACTCCACAACGGGTGTCACTCGTAGATCAGGGACATAATGACACGGGCATCACGCGCAGCAGTAGCACACAACTGAAGCAGAGGGGAAACTACAGCAGGCTCTTTTTAAACTTGTGTCGTAGTACTGCAGTGGCGAGACACAGGTTTAACATGAGTATGCTGTATTTACTGTAGTTTCACCTCGGTTTCGTTTAATTCCGTAATAAAATGCTACGAAGATAAATCCATGCTACGAAGATAAATCCTCTCCAAACGCAGCGGCGACGCACTCAGCAATATGCACAAAGCTGTGGCTCTCGTAATAATCCAGGTCTCTGTCTTTGCTGTAAAAGCCAAAGCCAAATGTAGAGTTTTAAAAGAGCCCCGTAGCGTCTCATAACTCATTCTTTTCCATGCTAAGCTCTTCCTGTGTTTCTCTAACTCTCACTAAATTCTAGTGTTACTCAAGCGGGCTGCGCGGTGCGCTGCCATCTAGCGGGCGGGAGTAAAAGTGCAGGACCAAAGAGAGACGCTGCAATGAATATTTCCCCAAAAATAGATGTTTAAATATCGATACGGGCGCTTTTGTATCGATACGAGAATCGCGCGACGTAATATCGCGATATATCGGCAAATCGATATTTTTCAACACCCCTACTGTAGTGTATAATCTAGTTCATGTGTCAGTTTTGCTGTTCAATCTGTCTCATTGATGATTTATCAAATCAACAATATCTGGGACGCCATGGCTGTTGTTGTGACGTTTGGCTTTACAAAAACTATTTGATTAGGTATTTTGAATTATTTGAATTTATTATATAGCAGCACTTTATTAGGACTTTGCCTGATTTACACTGTTGTCTTGGGTTTGCTGTTGCTTTTGTTCACATCTCATGGTACTGATACTCCATATCAGAGGCTACACTAAGCCCAAGTATTGGTATCAGACTGGATCACAAAAAACACATCAGAATAACCCTATTTACTTGGTTGTTTCGAGAGAAGGGCTGGGGCAATTGTGCTCACTTGAAATGCAAGTCCTTGAATGTGAAGTGCGTCTCCACAATTCCAGTGGTTTTGACCCGGGTCCTCAACACGTCCTGCTGGGTGGGCACATAGGCTCCATGGGATATCCTGTCCAGGTCATTAAGGTAGCTTTGAACAGAACAAAAGTTAGTCAGACAAAAGGCATTTAGATCTGCTGCCAGCACAAATACAAGTAACTGTTTCCTCTCGTGCCAGCACTTTTCAGAGACTCTTTTATAGTTTGTATACAATGTGAGATAAGGTCAAGGCCTCGAGGCATTTGACCAAACACATAGGAGATTTGGAGGGAACTGGAATTTTTCTAGACAGTTAGACTAGAAACACACAGCAGATTTTAATTTGAAAATGTGCCAGGGGAAGCCAAACTCGGGTCACCTCTCACCAAACTCCAATGGGGATCTTAATCTAGCAAACAGTCCCGTCACCTGTGTGTGTCCTACTCACTATGCAGCAGAGTCGTTGAGCTGATACTCCCGGGAGCGGCTGAAGCAGGCCTGGACGCCTCCATCTTTCCACAGTCTCTGGATGACCCCGGCCAGTTCCCCAGTCATGAAGCCCTCCTCAGCGGAGCCCGCCAGTACAAACAGCTGCCGCGCGTCGTCCTGCACAAAAACACCACATTCAACTTCCAAAAAACATACGGGAATGGAACAACACACAAACAAGTTGAAGCTGCATACTATATCAAGTTGATTTTGAGCTTATGACCATTCAATCATGGTACTAGCTGCGTTTCCATCACTGGATTTTAATGTGCATTTTCAAGTTTCGCATTTGTAAGGCGGGATGGAAACACCAAATTTCGCATTTAAAACTCTTACATTCGCATTAAAAGTTTATCCGCTCGCTTGAGGTGGTTTTTGATTTGTGCGCATAAGCGTAAATGCACATTTTGGAAGATGGAAACAGTTTTTTTGCATAAAGTTTGACGTAGCGATTAAAAAGTACACGTGACTGTTGGCGTAGCCTACCTGTGGACAGAAGAAAATATTTCCCAGATGCAGAGGCTCAAACATCGCTGTCTCTGCCGTAGCATTTATGCTAACAACAGTGTACTGGCTGCAACTATGGACCAAGTTAGCCAACAAAAAACTTGCCCAGAGACGCAGACGCCGACTGATCCTCATTAGAAAACGGAGTAAACTCACTCTGGGATAATTTTTGTTTGTCCAGCCTTTACAGGTCATGCAAAAGTAGTAGCAGCTAGTTAGTTGAGATACTTTTGCTTAGCTTTAGGGTGTAGGTCGCCTAAATTAACATTTATTCATGGAACTACGAGTAAAAACAAGCAGCTAATTCCGACATGGTAAATTAATTTGGCCAAAAACTTTACTAAAAAGCTCTTACTTCAAGTGAAATAAAAAACGTACATTGCACCCTCTGGGTAAATGCTGCAATTGCGCCATGCAGCTACCTGCTGTAACCATGGTAACCAAAGCCACAAATCGCAAAAACTCGGATGGAAACATGTGAAAATTCGCTTTTGTTATACACATTGTAGACAGATGCACATTTTCTCTGATGGAAACACAATTACTGATAGAATGGTTAGATTCTACGTAAACTAAAGAATAGAGCAAGACATTTGGTTCATTAGTAACAAAGATTTCTTCTGAGGGGATCATGGATCGCTTATAGGTTGCGTTCACGTTTTAGGATTCTATTTCAGTTGGAGGGCAGGTGCCAATATAACTCTATGGGAGCAAAACAGTTTTTGAAAGAAATTTCCAAAATGAAAATGTTTTCCCTGATCATCACTTAATGGTGATTTGATTCACAAACCCGCCATATATTTTTTTATGGCTGAAAGTCCTTTCTACCAGCCAAAATCACAAATATGTTTTTAATATTGTCTCCACTTTTGGACGCCTTTATGAGGAAATAATTAGACCATAGTTCATATGAGCTAATTTTCAGTTGACCTCCACATCAATCTTAAACTATAGGCTCTTTAGAATGTTGTGATGTCACATGAACGCAACCTATTAACTAAGCCGATACACCACCTGCTACAAAAAAAATAAAAAATAAAAAAATAAAGTCACTGTAAAATCCCAGGGGTCTCATTTAAAAAACTGTCCGTGAGACTTTGCCTATAAGAGTCCGTACGAGCAAAACCCAAACTTCATGTACGGAGACAAAGAAAAAGAAAACCCTCCATGCGAGCAGCACCATGTAATCTCCCATTCACTGCTAGGCTGCCAACATCGTCGTTTAGTCGACCAATTGGTCGATGCCATCGTGGTCGACCAAGATTTTCATTGGTCGACTAAATGCACACACTTTTGCAACAATTAAGATGGTCTCAATTTACATAACACCAAAGGCCTGTAGCAGGTCTATCTTTTACCTTGGGCTAATATTTAATTATAAAAACAGATATATCAAAGTTTTACAGAGTGACGTTTTTGTGTGTGTGTGAGATAGTGAGAGAGTGAGAGATCTTTAGGCATGCGATGAGGCAGCGGTTCACATGGAGTGGCGTGAATGAGGAGTGCTCAGTGTCCATGAGGTGTGTGAGAGAGGGCGGTAATTACGCAGCGTCTCTGAATGGGCCTTGGATCAGCCCTCAGCAGTAGTTGGTCAGACTTTGGTTAAAAACAGAGCGGTTCTGCTGGATCCTTCCTGCTCTCACTCAGAGCAGGCGGCAGTGCACTCCGGTGTCCGTGCATGAGCATTTGTCATTGTACAACCGTACAACAAAATTGTGTTCAGGTGTTGGGTTCGTTCTGAGCCGCTGTGACTGAGCGCACCGCCATTGTGTGCCAACCTGAGCAGCATGTTTTGGAGGTTCAGTGCACCGCCTCTTGGATTTGTCCCCGTTTCAAAGCATGGTGTCCTGCACTGGTCAGCTCCTCCACCTCCTCCTGCGCAGCTTCCTCCGCTCCACAACAGTCTTTCGCCATCTTCTCCTCGTTTGTACCTTTTTAGTGACGCCTCCTGTGCTGCAGCTGTGGGGGCTCTTGGTGCCTCTTCAGTGTTTCAGAAGAAGACATTTGTAGGTCTCAAATGTCTTTAGCTCATAAGCGGCTGCTTGGTTACTTTTAAAAAACGGTTTCCTTAATGGCCATTATGGACTGAATCTCACAAAAACACAGCAAAGATGTACAAAAGTATCCAGTAAAACCATGTGGAACACGGAAACTACAAAGGCAGAAAAAGGCAAAAACGCCACTACACCAAGAGAGGGAAGTTGCAGTGTAACCACTGTGCAAAGCCTTCTCCAGCACATCCCAAAGATCCACGATGGGGTTAAGATCTGAACTCTGTGTAGGCCAATCCATCACATGCTCCCTGAGCCACTCTTTCACAACATGAGCCCCATGAATCATCTGGTCATCTGTCATCTTGGCATATGCTTGTGCCATCAGGAAAGAAGAAATCCATTAACTTCTTAACCTCCGCCTTAACTGAGTGCATTTTCGCCCAAATCTAAAAGCTTCTCGACTGGAGAGCAGCAGTTTTCATAGTTTTTATTGAGTCGTTTTTTTGTCGCTCTTTTGTTGCATTTTCGTCACAATTTTATTGTGTTTGCATCCTTGTTTATGTTGCTATATTGAAGCTTTTAGATTCAGGTAAAGTCAAACTGGGGAAAATGTGCACGGCTCAGGCGGGGGTTAAGAGCTTAAGTAAGTAAATGCTTTATTTGTCAAGGTACAAGCGTACAACGAAATTGTGTTCAGGTGTTAGTCCTGACTCGTTGCGACTGGGCCGCACCGCCATTGTGGGCCAACCTAATGAATGAATGAATTTTTGGGGTTAGGCAATGTATAATGAAGTCTTATTGGAGAATTGTTATAGAATTTGTAAAACAATCAAATTTTGTCTTGTTGGTGCTCGTGCTTCACAGCAAGAAGGTCCTGGGTTCGAGGTACTGTTAAAAAATGTCTTCAATATACTGAAATATTTGTCATCTACAAAACAGACAAATAATTATAATTATAATTAATTATTCCATTAAAAACTATTAATTTTGCTTCATTTATTTGAGGTGAAACAACAAAGTATCTTCCTTTAATGCTGTCCCTGGCCCCCACAGGCATCTAAACTTCAATACCAGTAGTACCGATTACCTAAACCATTTTTTTCGTTACCAGTCCTACCAACTCCAGTCTCCCCCTAACTGTGGACAGACAGGCATCAGGACATTATAAAGACAAGACCCTTAAGAAACATTAGGCCGAGGAGTAAAACCAATGTGATTGTTGGATTCGGCACATCAAAACTGTCCTAAAATCAGCTCACAAAAAACTTAGACACCAAATTTGTTGTAAACCAGTAGCCTGGCTAACGCCAGACTAAAATCACAAGTGATATTTAGTCTGGGGACCACCAATTCATTTTCTCGTAGGAGAGGTGTGGTTTACGATTGTCCATAGCCGTTTATTGGGCGCTACGAATGTCTCATGCGTCTGCACGTAGCCATAGCCAATCGTATCATGGTATCAGATGACGTATGATGTACCCGCTGTAAACTTTTGAGCTAAACTATTTAGAACACGTTCTAAATCTTGATCGAAAGATGGCATCGCATCTGCTGCTGTCATGTTGGATCCGTAAATATATATTTTTTTATTTATCCCTAAACAAACTACAAGCTTCCGTATGTCAAATAGCACGTCATCGTCTTACTGTCCCTCCTCGTTCTGTGATTGGTGCCCAAATCCATGGAAAAATGTCAGCCATGGTCCCCAGGCTGTTGTGAAGTTCGAAAAGATTCGAGCGCACACAGCAGTCTGGCATTAGCCAGGCTAGTAAACCAGTGTAATATTCCACAATGTTCATTAAATGACCAGTCACTCTGCCCAGTTACGGCCCTATTTAAATTACTGCACTGTGGTTTGGGGTAGTACTTTTAAAAGCACATTAAAACCAATAGTAATGCTACAAAAAAAGAGCTGTTCAATTAATTCACAAAGTTGGGTTTTTGGACCACACAAACTCATTATTTTTAAAATAAAAAAATATGAAGTTTTGTGACATTGTTGAGTTCCAAACAGTACAGATGCTATACAAAGCAAGGTACAAACTGTTACTGGGCCAAATACAAAGAAGGTTCCAAGAACGTACTGGTCGTTATGAATTACGTGATGAATTGAACCTTAGGATTCAGAAACATAGCTCAACTTTGAGTTTTAGTCCAACAGTTAATGGAGTACAATTGTGGAATAATTTGGAGATGGAGATGAAACAATGTCCAAACCTCAACCTGTTCAAATATAAATAAAAACAAAAGACTGTTGAAAAGTACAGAGAAGAAGAAACGCATCGTCTCTAGGGGGAGCAGTAGGATTAATTTGTATTCAATTAATTAAGGAAGTGTTGTTGCTCTGAACAGTTATTGCTTAAAATCGCAAATAGAGAATTAGAGTAGGCAAGCTCCAAATCTATTGAGAGGGACCCTCTCAACAGGCTCGTATACCTCATGTTTAACGCACTACACAGCATAGGAATATCATCTACCAAATCAGCTAGTTGGGGCAGCTGGGTGGGGGTTTATTGAGGAGGAGCTACTTCCCTCTTCAATAGACCCGCTCTACACCCTGGTTTTTTAACGCACTACACTATGCAGGGCCTACATATTACATAATTTACATAAAAAACAATTACATAAAAGGCAAAAATAAATAAATAAACAAAAGGAAGCAACCAAGCAAAATTGTACACTAATCAATACCATATTAAGGATGGAAATGACAACTGGGAAGTAGCAAGATCACGGATAATATGCATCTAATTCAATTCAACTTTATTCCGGACTTGTAGTCCATAAAAATTGGTGTTAATGTTATTTTTTAACACAAAACTAGTGACTTTCCATCTGTAACCAAGTAATGGCCTTTTGTCACTTGCTTTGTATCAGACATCGTAAATGAAATGAGAGCGTAGCTGTAAAATGCACATAATATTCACTGAGTATAATATGTATATTAATGCGTCTTTTTAGGGTTTTAATGTTTTACTGTTTTAATGTTTAATGGTTTTATTGCAATGTCGTCGGGGGTGGGCGTTTATAAGCTTTTGCTTCGGCCTACTCCCTTTGAGCAGAATTTTAACTGCTCAAATAAACTAATAAACTAAACTCTCATTAAAAGGCCTTAACTCTACAACCGTTTACAGTCTTTATATTCTTTTATATTCCTTGAAAATGTTAAGGGATGGGGCTGCAGTCAAGCCTATGACTAGACGCCTTGCACATACAGTAACATTTAGTTGGTGGGAATGTTTTCTAGTACAGTCCCTGCCAAATAAATAAATAAGAAAAATAACAGAGTTGGCCAAAGCAAGCAGCAAACAAAAATCTACTGAAGATGAACACTGTTAAAAGGAGAGTAGCTTATATTATTGGAAATTAAAAATCATTGTAATACGAAAAGAAAAACAGTATAGTGTTTGGTACAATATATTTTCAACTTACCGCCCTGGCAGGATCAGCAAAGTCGATCTTGAGACGCCCCATGGCTCGGATGATGGCAATAATAGACTGGATGGTGTTGCTATAGACCACAGCCTTGTACTGCTTGCACTCCTCCTCTGAGTATCCGGCCTCGTGAATAATCCTAGCTCACAGATACAATCAGAGTCAAAATATTTTATAATTCCACATGGGAAATGCATCAGTTGCTGCTGCTCCAATAAATATCAAAAACAGAGAACAAAACAATTATCACTAATAAAAGCCATAATAAAGAGGTACTGGGACCATAAAATGAAATTTAAAGTGGATAATTCTGAGTCAATGTGTGAATAGTTCAGGGTTGGACAGTCTTATAGCTGTTGGGAGAAAAGAGCTCTTTAGTGCATTTGGGCCGGAGCAGTCTGTCAATGAACGTGCTGCTCAGACTGTCCAGCGTGCCAAAACTGTGGAAACGTCTGGTAAGGCGAAGCATCATACTGTATTAAACAATATAGGACATGAAAGATTATATTGAGTATAGTACAATTTCATTTCTTGCAAATAATTGTATTAATTTTCCAGCAGAGTAAAGTAGGGCTGCAAATAACGATTATTTATCTTTTAACCTATCGATTATTTTTACAATTAATCGATTAGTCGCTTGGCTGTGAGTGGTTTAGGAAAATTTTATTTTTTCATATTTCTTTTTATCCCATAAAGCTAAAGTGGCGCCGCTTGAGGACATGTTGATGGAGTAAACTTAAAGTGTTTGTAGGAGACTCTTGGTGCTAATTCTGCTTTCTGATTGGATGAGACACAGACAGATATTCATGAAATTTACAATGTACCAAACACTACAGACCCCAACTATAAAAACAAAGTAGGTTTTCATCAAAATACAGCATTGTCATGTCATTTTTGCTCTATTTGAGTTTGTGTGAACCAGAGAACGATTACTCGATTACTAAAATAGTTGTCGACTATTTCAATAATCAATTAGTCGTCGATTAATCGATTAGTTGTTTCAGCCCTAGAGTAAAGCTATAAAAATATGAAAATACGTGGCAAAGGAAAGGTCAAAACATCAAGCCAAAACATAATGGTCAACATGTTGTTGCCTTTAGAAACAATAAGGCATGAGCTAAAATGTGTTACAAAATGTGTGCCTTTGACACTTACTTCATCTGTTTAACAATTGTACTTTTTCCAGACTCTCCGGCACCTAACAGAGACAACAGATGATCAAACAGAATATCACACATTAACACAATGGCTCAAGTCATTAGTCTGAAGCCAAACAGTCTTAAATATTTCCAACACAAAGTACAGCAAGTGCTTGTATTTTTCCCTTAGAGCAGGGGTTCCCAAACTGTGGTACACGTACCCCCGGGGTATGTGGCAGGTGGTGTTCATTCTGTGGCGGTGTGCCACAGAATAGTCTATGTGTGGGAAACACTGGAGTCTGACAAATACATTTAAAGTGCATATGACACATTAGACACAATTTTTGGTAAAACAGTTAACACGATTATATTTAAGATATTTCTAAAGATTATACCCAGTTTTCTTTAGTTTGACCATTTTTGTGATGTTTATGTTTTCACTTCCTTATTGGACACCAACAGGAAGTGACATCGAAGAAGGTAAACAATTTTAAACGGTTGCCGTGCAAGTCAATAGGAAATGAATGAGTCAAACTGCTATGGAATGTTACCTTCTTTTATGTCACTTCCTGTCAGCAGCTTAAAAATTCACATAAAAATAACTTTTCTGCCCAACATTTCTTCATTAAAATTGCTGCTTCACTGAAAAAAAATGATAACTATGCAACTGATGAACTTGCAGTTCAAGTCATATTTTCAAGAGCATTAAATAAGTTATGCACTATATAACTATATGACGGAGCTGATGTGCGGTGGCACGTGCATAGATTGTTATGTCCTGCATATTATCTTCGCTTTAACAAAAGCTTATACCAGCACATTTGAATCTGTACCGGTGGTTTGACAGCACGACTGAGGGAGAGCGCAGAGTCCCAACCAGAGTCTGATGTTCAAAATGAGTGACAAAAGCAGCAGAGTCCTGGTCCACTAGGACAAAGCTAAACACACAGCTTTATCCATTCACACTTCATTCTTAACAGCCTTAATCACCCAAGATGAGCAAAAAAAAAATTTGAATGTGGAAAACCTTGTTCACTGTAATAATGGAGGAAATAAACATAATATTACCTGTAATATTCTCAGTGTTTTCAATCACGTCAAACTAGGGGGTACGCGACTTGTCACCCAAAGCTTCAGGGGTACACAGCTCCAAAAAGTTTGGGAAAAACTGCCTTTGAGTATCCGAGTGCCACCATGTCAGAGTCAGTAGATGCACGCCACGTTTACCAAATAGTAAACAGTGAACTTGCCACCACTGAGTCACAGCGCTATTAGATAATCCAGTAAAGCCCCTAATCAGTGAGATTATGCGTATCATACACCTGAACATCCCTGGGTTACAAACTCATGCCTTATTATCAGGTAGGCTTATGTCAAATCTGAACCTGTTGAACATTTAGTAGTTTAATAAAAATGAGACTAGGCAGTCATGAGTTTGCACATTTCTTATCCAGTTTTGTCTAAGACACAAAGCAGTATGAGTTGAGTTCACAACATTTTAATTAGCCCACCTCTGCAGGGACTTCACATCTCCCCAGTGTAAACTCATCATGACAAACCGACACACAACACACAAGCTCAGGCTACAACAAACACAAGTCAATTCACTTCCACATCACTGATCAGGAGCATAAAGAGCATCAATCTTTCAAATACTGCTCTTACAGTTTAAGTTTTCTTACTTAAGTCAAAATGGCTCACATATCAAAGCCAGGTGATTCAAAAGCTCTTTTGAGGCAATCCTTTCACTGACACTGCATTAATTAGGCCTAATTAATCTGTCATGTTATTTAATCATATCGTAGATTTTGGGACTCAATATTTATCATCTGTGCATTCATTTGCATTTCCCCCTATTTTGTTATACTTTTTATATTTTACCAAAGTCAATTGTGCTTCACTCACCTCCCTGTGTCGGAAGCAACAATCCAATTGAAAATCTCTATGGACTTCAAATATGAAGAGTTTAAAAGCACAAGGCAAACCAGCCATGTGTAAACTACTGACCACAAACTGGATATATTAAAAGAAATTCCCAAAATGCTTTTAGACCTTTTTGGATACATCTTCAATTCAAAATTGTGCGTTTTATGTCCATGAGCTACCGCAGACTGATTTTGACGGCACGGTAGTACAGCGGTTAGAGCTCGTGCTTCACAGCTAGAAGGTCTGGGGCCTTTCTGTGTGGAGTTTGCATGTTCTCCCCGTGTCTGCATAGGTTTCCTCCGGGTACTCCGGTTTCCCCTACCACTAAAAACCATGTACAATAGGCCATGATGAATGAGAGTGTGTTTGAGAGTGCGCATGGGGGACGACGGTCGAAAATTAGCCCAAGGCTACAATCCGCTGTGGCTTGTTTACGTGCATGAGACCCATGTATGTTCATTAACATGCACTGTCCCGACCAAATAAACCAAATAAATAAATAGATAGCTGCTATCTGTTTAATAACATAAATTTTCTACCCCCAGAAAGTTGACTTCCGGCACCATCATGTAGGCGGGACTGTTGACGAGCTCCAAAGTAGCTTGTGTGATATTTTAAGATATGTTTATGTACTTTTAAAGCAAAGGCTTATTGTCATTTTTATAATTTATGTTTATCATTTACCTACCACAGGGGGAAGGCATGGTAAGACTAAGGGGCTTGTTTGTCTTACAAACGATTCAAAATACAAGGTTGACTAATACTCCAATGTCCTCAATGCTATATAGAAATCCCAGCTCTTACTACAACAACAGCACAAACCAATCTCATAAATGCCGTGAAGGTGCTAGTGGGAAATCCTGGCAGGAACGAAAACACACAACTTGTATATTCAAATGACCCATCTCTACTCTATTTTCATATTACAGTCAAATACAAAAATGGTATTTCAGAGGCGGTCATAGTCTATAATGACAACCTGTGGAGTTGTCTTTCCACAGATGTTTAGAAGTCATGCAACCAGAGTGGCCGCAGGAGCTAAAGGAGAGAGGAGTCTGGTCTAACCAGGCTTTGGAGTTAATTGTCGCTTGCATGTTTTCATTTTTTCTAAAGTCAATTGTCTATGGCTTTTAACAACATGTGCTCCTTATTGTGTGGCCTGTCATGCCTATAAACTAGGGATGTGCATTTAAAGCAAAAGTACTATTCGATAATCGTGGGGTACTAATCATTAATATTCGAATATTCGACAATAACTGCCGCCAGACTGCCCCACCCCCCAACACCCACCGCTGCGGAAACAGATATAGATCCACGATTTTTCTCTTTCTTTTTTATTTTGACAGTGATGCAATTCACAGCGCAACATTATAGAACCGTTTTCTGTCTTTAACCCCATTAAACACACAGGATATTATATACAATACAAAAGGTGCGTGTGCGGACCGGGTTTATCCTTTCATAAATCACCCAATAATACCGTCGTCACGTCAAACAATTAACAAAGTGCGGAGACTTCAAACAATAATTATATACATTTTGAACATTTTACTAAACATACCTGAGAGACAGCATTGCTGACGTGAACATTTTTAACATGCTCGTCCTCATAATCCGAAAAATAGTTCAAGCCTAATCCAATTTTTATTCAGAAAGATCAGCATGTCCACATGCACGGGATGAAGACGGGAACGAAGTCTGTTTACAATAAGTCCGCCGTGGAAAACACCCTTTCTGCAGAGTTTACATTGTACCTCTGTTTCAGTTGTTTTTTGGAATAGCTCCACATGGAACTTTTTGACGACTGCTGCAGTAATTTCTCCATCGTGTCTTCTCCAGTTTGTTACTTTTTCTACGGCTTGGCATGTAGCCGCCACTGTGTATCAAATGGTACGCTGCCCCGTGCGGAAGCCGCCAGTAATACAATTTTTTCCCCCTCCAGATATGGTACACTATTCGATTTTTTATGATTTAACGACTATTCGAATATTCGAAAATCGATGCCCATCCCTACTATAAACATCAACCTTCCCAGGACTAACCATGAAAATCAGCCATTGTGGCTAACTCTGGCATATTTACATTGGGACTCATGTAATCAATGTGCACAGTTTTATCTTATAAACGGACAGTGCATACTATTCCATTTACACAAGCTGTAAATTAAATAAAATGCAGTAACTCCTAAAGACTGACCTTTGGTAATGGACACATAGCCTGGAATAATGCAAATTAGTCGCATATGATTAATAAATAACGGACATGTGAGTAGTATTTTGCGATTGGTGTTCGTTAATCTGCCTGACAATGTAGTTACCCATAAATCCCCCTCGACATTTATCTTTATGGGATTAGTCGACTAATCCAGGCTAGCTTTACGGAGCTAGCTAAACTGCTAATTGCTAAATTAGCTTACTGGGGCGTCTCTGGCCACTTTGAGTGACAACATTATTTTCAGACCAATATACATATAAGGTACAACTAAATGAACCGAGAAATAACATGTTCTAAGGACCTCAGATGAACTTTACAGCACCAACACGCAATTCGTATCACGCCCTAAAGTTAAGTGTGTAGCGCAGCACCACATTTGTTTCAACAATCAATTTGTGTCATCAAAGTTAGGATCGCTGGAAAATAATCGAATATATTACGCTGCAACACAATACAAAGAAATAGTTAGACTCAAAGTTTGCAGAGGGGCCGATCCATTTCCCGCACCCCCACCCACCCACCCCCATGCCCCCCAGTCCGTCCGTGTGTCTCTCTCACCCAGAAGCAGCAGCTTCACCTCCCGGGCAGCCTTCTCCCCGTCGTCCCGCAGATTCCTGTCGATCATTTTGCTCCGCTCCTGTGCCGCCTTGTCGTCCGTACTCAGAGTGCACCCCATCTTCTTCAAGCTCAGACTCCGAATAAACTCAAACCCAAACTTTACCTACGAGTACAACCGCAACATGCAAAGGCTACCGAGTTAGCATTCAGCAGCAGCAGCAGCAGCGGGAGGAGGCGTCTCACCAGATTCCAACCCGCCCTGGCCTCGCTATGTCAAGCTCCCAAATTTAACAGGCGATCGGTGAAACACACACACGGAAAATGAAAGCATTCACGATTCGCGACTGTACTGCGCTCGCCTGCCCTCTCCTGCTGAGCTGATCACGGCTGATGATTGTTCACAGATAGTGGGGAGCAGCAGTGGTTGGCTTCAACTGTTCACTTCCTGTTCTGCACGTACTTTTGGCTCTGCGCATGCGCCCAAAAGCAACAAGCTTCTTTAAAACTGAAGGCACAGAATGAATGAGGAACTGGTTTATTTAAGATATATAGTTTAGTCCTGATTTAGTTTAACATTTAGCTCTGGTTTGTCCTGTTGGACATAAGCAAAATCGACTTTTTTTCTTCTTCTCTAATCTCTTAACTTTTTGAGGTCTAAACCATGTTGCTTCCACATCAAAGACAAACCCGGAGTAACCAACGGGCAAAGCCGTTAAATTTATGTGAATGTAGTGTGTGAGTGAGTGGTTGGTGGTGGTCAGAAGGGCCTGTTTCTAAGATGTTTTATTTGGGGTTTTTACAATCAAAAATATAACAAATAAAGGTTTTAATATAGCTCACTTTGCACTATGATTTTGGCTTAAAGCTTGTAAAAAACACAATTTCTCACAATTAGCTCAGGGGCCCCATCCGAAACCACTAAATTGTAGCCTCTGGCTGATTCCGAAACCCTTAAATTGTAGCCTCTAAGTCCTAATACTAGCCACTAATCCTTAACCTTTCATGGGGTCAACTGTTAGATCTCTATGCAGTTAGTGAACATCTGCTTCAGCAGCATTTGCCCAATTCGACTGTCCTTACCCAGGGGAAGGGGAAGTGACATCACCAACAGCTGTGTTTCTTCTTTAAAGTTCAGTGCAGGCCAAACAAAAGCGCATACCGCCACCTACTGTATATTGTCCAACAACAACATAGTGTCCAAATAAAGACATTTAAGGGAAAAAAAGAGAAACATCCAAATGATCCTTCACATGTCCCTTTATTTTATCTCAACAGCAGTTTCATAAAGCTACAGTATGCAAATTAGCCATGTGGCTTAAGTTTCTACTAAATGAAAGCAGAAGCACAAACTGCCTTCATTTAGGCCATTTACTGAGGAGGCTCTTTAAAACCATGTGACTGAGCTGTGGTGACTCTAACATGTATTTTGTCACTTTAATAAAGTTTGGCTTGTGCAGAATCTTTTTTTTAATTTTATTATTATTATTAAATGTGCACCTGTCAATCAACAGTGGTTGCGCATGAATCACTCGAGGGTGGGGGCGAGGGGGTGAGGAGATTGGCGCAGTGACTTATGGGATGGCACATACTGTAGCTCCTAATCGCCAGTAAGTTAGCATCAGAGGTCCCTATGCTAAAGTGGCTATGATAGTTAGCATACAGGCCACTTTCCCTAACTCCTTCCTAACTGAAAGCCCTGTGCTCACATTCTCAGTCAAATAAACATAGGCTACACACAAAATAATGCAATCCAAACATCAAAAGCCTCTCTTTATGTACTGAAAATCCAAGTTTTACATTTCAAAGTATGAATATGTTGAAATTCATTCTGAGCTTTCAAATTGGCAGAGACCATCATCACCGAGCAGTGAGTCGTCTACGTTAAGATTTGATTAGCGAAAGACCATTCTGGCCTGTGTTTTTTCTGATGGATGTTATAATTCTATCTAAGTTCTATCCTAAAACCATCCAGTGCTTTGTGCAGAAAGCAGTTTAGGCAAATGTGCATTAGTCGGAATAAAAGGTGGAGCGTTGTTTGTTTTTATAGTATGTGTGCAAAGACCAAACCTTTTGCAAGCACTGATTTGCATTGCAGGGCCCTGACTCTGAGTTTGCTCGGAAGCATTGCTAATAAATAAACTATCCAGTGTCTGATTTCTGATTGATCTAAGGTCATTGATGATTGGGTATGTTTTATGTGTCGATTGGAACGAAGTGAATGGTAACGTGAGCCCCTCTCCATCTCTCCTGAGAGGATGCAGCCAGTCCGTCTCTCAAATGAGCATCACGCCCTGTGGTCAGTCCTCTCCGATACCACTTCCAAGCATTCAAATGACCGGGGAGAACGAGCGCAGCGGCCCGTGCAAAGTGGGGAAGGGGAAGGGAACTTTATTTGTATAGTGATTTTTACATGACACAGGTCACCCAAAGTGCTTCACTCATGGAAAGGGATTTTTTCATTCACTCCATACTCTGAGCAATGTATGTAGCCACAGTTGCTGTTGGGGTAGAGTGGTAGACTGAGAACTGCGGCTGCACACATAAGATAAGATAAGATGGCCTTTATTGATCTCACATCTGCGCCAACCGACTCTCTGACCCCCACACACCTCCCCTCCAGGCTATGGGTGCTATATGCTAACCCTGCTTAGCTTAGAGATCTGACGTGATTGGGCGATCACAAGGTGGTCTGGTCACTGTGACACAAAAACAACCCATTAAAGCAGCAGGTCAAATGTAGAAAGTTTTGTTCCCAAATATTTTTGTTTTGACCACCCCGAGATGACCTAAGCCTAGTGTCATGAACTCCAAGTATCCCTATTGGCCAGTCATTAGAAACTCACCCATTCACACACAGGAGGCAAGGTGGTGAAGTGTTTTGCCCAAGGACACAACAGCAGTGTGCACCTACAAGGGCCATTTGTGCCACTATCACTTCGTCTGAAAGAGAGAGCATATAAAATGTTCAACGGTTACCTGTGGCCCAAACTCATTCCTGACTTTGCTAAAGCATTTCTCCATCCTTCACAGGGATAAGTATATTTAAAGGCCATACGAGATTTTTGATTGCAAACAATGAAGGGGCAAGCCACTAAATTAAAATGATAGTTGTGGTCCAAACCCGTTCGTAACTTTCCTAATATATTTGTAGCATCCAAATTCTTTACAGGGACAAGTTTATAGGCACATATCACAACTTGCAGGGTCACGTTTCAGGGTCACATTCACAAAAAATGCTAGAAAAATATCCTGGAAGTTCATGAAATTGATACAAATGTTTTATAATTTGATGCACGCTGTTTTTTTCCCACAAACGTGAGAGTTTACAATATACTAAAGGAGGATAAAATTATTTTCATTCCATTTCCAGAAGTAAAATTAGGTATAGCTCCTTTAAGCAAATTTGACAGCATCCAGGAAGCAATACTGTCACATACATTAGCCAGTGGTTTACCGTCATTAAAAGCCTTTATAATTAGATGCAAAGAATATACTGAAGGACACAATTTATTTGAATTCTCCAGGAGAAAACAATTCAGCTACGAAGACAGATTATTGATATCAATATTCAAATGGTATTCAGTGTTGCCTTCTCTTTTGACTTGAAATCTACACCTTTGCTCACATACCCCTGGTTGGGAATACAGCTCCTGCATTGAAAGTTTTGAAAAAAAATAATGCTATTTTCAAGGTTGATGGGAAGTGGGCGCTGGGAAGAGGCAATTTTATGAGCTAAATGTTAAAAAAAAGTCATCAATTTGTATGTTCTTATCCTGGTCTTACCATACCCACATACTCATTTTGTACAGAGGGTCTGGATCTTCACAATTGAGCTCTGTTTTCAGGTGGAAGGGGTGAACTCCTTTTAAAGTTTGAAACAATTGGACCTAATTTTACCCAATCGCTAGCGTTTGGTCGTGAAATATGTAATGCCCCGAGTGAGTGAAGCGCTATCAAATCCTTGACGTCACCTACAATATCTGCCTACCCCGCTCGCTGAATGGTAGGTTGAAGTTCAACCGATGCAACGCGGCCACTGAGATCAGACCCAGACGTAACATGTAGGGAAATGATAATTGACGGATGGACAGGCTAGTATGTTCTTAAAGATGGAAGTGTGTACCAACTTTCTCACACCTGGGACACAGTTCTGAAGAATTCGGACTGCAGATGGTGCTGTCAGCCTGCTACTAGCAGGAAGACAGAGCCAAAAACAGTTTAAGTCAGCTGAGCAGACAAGTCACAGCAACGTCAAGTAACAACTCTGAGGAAGGCCACAGTAGTAGCCGAAACTGTCAGGTATGAAGTAACACACTGGTCTGGATACATGGACAAAGTGTCACAGTCTGGTTGCTCTCTCTCACTTGCTCAGGACGTAAACCTTGTCTTAAATTAACCAGGAATACTCCAAACTTAAATGTAATACTACCGCATCGTGGAAGGTTTTTAATCAAAAGAATAGTTCTAAGATTGCAGATGACCCTGAGTACCACCTGAAGAAGCCACTTGTGCTTTTGTGCTATCTATGTTCTGGTGAAAACCTGAAACTTGCCATGATGTTCACCCAACTTCATCATAGTCTGGGGAAGGTCTGCGGTCATCAGTCATCTGCTGGTGATTTACATGTATTTTCATTGCAGATATGCCCGGCATCATGCAAACCAGCCTCATATTTTACCAATGCATTAGAGAACCTGGATATTTTCATAACACAATGTGCCCCATAATGTCCTCTTTACAAAGCCCACATGTGTTTTAGCAGACTATACCACAGACTTTGATCTTTGTTACTAAGGTAAGTTATATGTGTGTCCTGGTTGCCGGGACAAACAAATCCCATCACCTCCACAGAGCAGACGGAGTTTGTGTCAGCACTGTGACGCTAACTAAAGCTCTAACCATTCTGTCTCAAGAGACTGTTGTCGACTAGTGTTTGACAGTGGCTGCCAAATCAAACACTTTAGGATCAACCATTAGGATCAAATTCAATTATTTAACGATAATGTAACATTTAAGAATGAGCTGTTATCACCTTTCAATGGGGTGCATGACGCCCGTTAATTCTGAACTTGATTTTGTTTGCAGCAAGTAACATGTATGTATATGTACTATATATATGTATGTGTACTATATGTATGTATGTTTGTATGTATGTATGTGTATGTTTGTATTATATAGCTACAGCGGGAAACATATGTTTACATACACTTTATAAAAAGACACATTTGCATATTTTTCTTACTATCTGACATGAAACAAGAATTAAAGAGGGGGTATTATGCTTTTTTCAATCACATAGCACCAGTCTATAGCATACTACAATGATGACGTAACCTTCTGTTGGTCTGTATATGCAGTAAATTAAAATAACTGCCTTGAATCAGTGGCGTAGCAAGGGTACCAAGGGGCCCCAAGCAAGAATGTCGCAAGGGTGCCCTCTGGTGGCCGCTCGGTGTACTGCACACTGGGAGAGAAGGCGTCATTTGCGCAGGAACGGGTCACCTGACAACTCCCATAATGCAGTTCTCTGCATTAGTTTCCCTTAGAACAGAAGGCTGAGGTTCTTTAGGTCATGAAGAGTGCTACAATAAACTGGTTTCACTATTAGAAATATAATCTGGTAGAGCCATGAGTAAAAAAGTCTGTCCACTGCTCATTATAAATTAACATTAGGGAACCATGACTCACTAAAGCATGCATCAGGATGGGGATGAACAGCGCCACGGGGCATTGGTGGAGAGATGATGTAACTGCATCACTGAAATTATTAGGAAGACTGTGTATATCAAGCGTTTATTGCAGGATTTTGAATAACGGGTTAGTTCATGGGGGCCCTTGACTCTTGGGGGCCCCAGGCAGCTGCCTGCCTTGCCTTATGGCAAGCTACGCCTCTGCCTTGAATAAAATTGCTCTCTCCAAATGGCTGTACTGAACGTCTTGAAATAGGCCTCTGTCTCTTTAAGAAGTTTTCCGACACGCCCCCTTCAGCACACTGCTGTGGCATCTAAACAACACTACTGTGCGGCAGGGGGGCAGGGCGGCGCCAGGGGGGGGCTAGGGGGTGCTTGAGCACCCCCTGAGATTGCCAAAGCACCCCCAAAGCACCCCCAAAGCTTGTGGCCACTAAATCAAAGGAGCACTAGTTATCTCTAGAAACATCCCTCGGACGTTTAACATGAAAAGGAGTGTCAAGACTGGCTCACTCTCTTGACGCAACGACAGGACACATACAGGCGGTTCACGCTTCTTTTATTCCCACACAGTATGGAGCAGCATATGATATGTACAGAGTACGAACAGAGGCACTGCCGCAAAGGCGCAGACAGAAGGAAAACCGAGCCGCCCCCACAGGTGCAGCTTAAAGGGCCAGACCCGACGGCTGGCCAATCCGGAGCTGCACACGCACCTGCAGAGGAGAGCAGAGGGAGGAGCAACCACAGACACAGGGTCCCCCTCTACCCCAATGGCACAGGCCGTCACAGACAGGCTTAATTCCAGTAAAGGACGGGGCTTTGTCCGAGGCCCAGTGTGATGTTAATGCGGCTGTGCGTCAGAGCGCACGCTCGGCGACAGCAGGAGTCGGGCTGAGCCTGACTGCAGGGTCATTATTACAGTCGTTCACTAAATTTGATCAATGAGCTGAAGTTAGACTGATGTTATAAAGTCAGACACTGCTTCTCTGGCTCTCAACACAAATCAGAGGATATTATTGTGCACTTTTGATACAGCGACGTGAGCGCGGCTGAACCTACAGCACAAGAACAGACCGAGTCCTCCAGCAGCGAGACAAAGTCTGGACGAGGAAATTACGCACAACCGCGGAAAAAAGTTCACTTAAGTCATGAGCGCGTTGCCCTTCTCTCACGTCGTGGGCATCCGTCTGATAATCAGCTCAACTTTAACACTAACTGTGTTCGAGATAGAAGCGGCTCTAGGATGCAGAGTGTGAGGGGAGATTACGACATGAGAGCAGAGCCACATATTCACGGGGACCTGCTCCTCTGGCCTCACGTCCTCCCAGGGTCGACATAAAACCGTCTCACAGAGGCTCCTCAGTCTCCATACAGCACTTAAACCGCTCACGACGCCTTTGCAGCCCAAACACTGCTGTTCCGTTCTCTCGGACGCCGAAAATTACGCATTTGCGGGTGCACGCGCGTTTGTTATGTATGTTATGTTGTCTAATTGCCCCAAAAATGAAATTTTTTGTGAGCACCCCCAAGAAAGCCCTCAGCACCCCCTAAGCACCCCCTGGGACAAATGTCTGGCGCCGCCGCTGCTGTGCGGGGAGGGGGCTCTGCTGAGCTGAGGAGCAGTGGTTGGTGGCTTGGCTGGTGACGAAAGGTCCAGAGGCGTCTCCAGGAGGTGGGGGCGTTCCTAGGAGGACTGAGGCATAGCTACACCTAAAATGGCTGCTGTCTAAGTTTTTACTGATTACTCAAAAACATGTGAATGAGCCAAGGCAACACTCCAGGCATGTGTTTAATGAGGGAATGACATAATAACATGATATAAAGCTTGAAAAAGTCTATGTTACATAATACTCCCCCTTTAACATTTCACTAGCAAGGACCACGCCACAACAACAAAGTGCAATTAAAGAATTTAATTATGTTTAGAAGTGTAGAGTGAACTGGGCGAGACTGTGGGTGGGGGCTCCGTCTCGAATGAGCCCAGCTCTTCAGGAACTCCCTTGAAGCGGGAGAATCAGCGCTGAAAATTAAACAGATATAGAGGGAGGGAGGGGTCGACAGTTTCAAACAGACAGGAATGAAGCTTGGCCTGGTGAGTATACTATATAGGCTCGTGGTTAATTAGAGGCGTGGTGAGGTGAATACGGGATTGGTTGGTATGCAGAGGTTGATTGATTGAGGCGTGGTCCTGCTCCTGAACTTAGTCAACAAACATTAACTCCATATATTGTTTTAGGTCAATAAGCAAAATCGTAATCTCGATTGGTGCAATGAATTATGGGATCGCTCAGAGATCAATCAAGATAAATTTGACCCGGAAGTAGGTTTTGACAGCGCAGAAGCATATTCTACGAAGACGAGAGAGTGCAGATAAATGTAGTTTAAATGATTTGTTATATGTTTGTATGATACTCAAAACTTACTAAACTGAGTGAGAGGCTCAGGTGGAGGTTACAGAGATGAGTCGCGCTGTTATTAGATGATGGACAATTTCTAATTTGAAGTTATTTGTGTGGAAACGCGGGCTGTCGCTAAGCAGCTAGAGGACTTGTTGGTGGCAGACACAAGACGGAGAAACTGGCAGATCCTTGAAAATTCCTTCAGTGAAACAGGTCGTCGAGATAGATGGAGTTTGCTGCTGATCTACGATGTGCTTGTGCCGTGACATTGGTGAAAATAGCATCATGTCCACGACAGACTTTATCGTGGGTCTGGAAGTGTAGAGCCACGTAACTGCAGTCCGCGACTGGGGCTTGCTGTTGTTTTTTTTATCACATTTTATTTTTGATCTCCTTTATGCCCTTTTAAGTTTTAAAGTGTTTATAGTTTATTATTTACGTTTTATGTTTCATGTTGCACGATCGCTCTGAAAAAAATTCCTACTTTATGAACCTGTTCAATGTCAATAAAACCAATTATGATTCTGATTCTGTCGGATTATTAACAAGGAAAAGCTTTCAGTTTCTACACATTTGGATGGTGAGGGAAATGTTTTACTTCAGTGCCAAGTACGAAGTACAGTTTCTTTAAGACCGAGTGTGTTATTAGAAAAGATCCAACAAATTACATAAATAGCATGTGATCACTGAACAGGACGCATATAAGGTGCTATTGCACATGTTTTGCAGGGTATGTTTATTGTTTCCTGTGCTGCATGACTTTATTCAACTTCTAGGCATATGCCATTTAGCCTTTCCTTCATGCACAATCATCGTAATCCCTCCTCCCCCATACAATGCTGAGAGAAAACATGTTCATGTAGGCCAAAGCATTGTGTAGTATAACAGTTTTTATGCCTGTAAAACAATCTTTATTCAGGCATAATTTACATTGGGTTTACTGGGAGACAGCACTTTTATCCCGATTGACCTTTGACTGGAAGCGCTGCACATGCGCACTACGAGATTACGACTTCGCTTATTAGAATTTAAAAAAAATATTTCTATTTGTGAAATACCAGAAGAATGAGAGATATAATTTTCTACACGGTTTTATATTACTTTACTTTACTTTAGTTTCTATTAAAACCAAAAGTTTACATAAATTTCATTAATATTTGACAGAATTGCCTTTAAACTGTATAACTTGGGTCAAACATTTGGGATAGATAGTTAGCAGGAGTTTTGGTCCATTCCTCCAAACAGAACTGGTATAACTGAGGTTTTGGTCCATTCTTCCAAACAGAACTGGTATAACTGAGCCAAATGTGTAATGTGTTATCCATTTGGAAGACCCATCTGCACCCAAGATTTAACTTCCTGGCTGATGTCTTGAGATGTTGCTCCAATATTTCCACATAATGTTCTTACTTCATGATGTCATCTATTGTGTGAAGTGCACCAGTCCCTCCCACAGCAAAACAACCCCACAGCATGATGCTGCCACCCCCGTATTTCACAGTTGGAATGGTGTTCTCAGGCTTATTCCTCCAAACGTGACGACATTATGGCCAAAAAAACACTTTTTTTTTTTTTGTCAGACCACAGGATATGTTTTCAAAAATTAAAGTCTTTATCCTTTTTTTAATTTGCAAACTCCAAACTGTTTTTTTTTTTATGTTTCTTTTGGAGTCAGGGCTTCTTCCTGGCAGAGTTCCCTCTCAGCCCATGTCGGTACTTGTTTCACTCTGGATACCGCATCATCACCAGGTCTTTTGCATTTGTTCTTGTGTTCAGAGGCGTAGCTTGCCATAAGGCAAGGCAGGCAGCTGCCTGGGGCCCCCAGCTGTGAAGGGCCCCCATGCACCAACCCGTTTTTCAGATACCTGCAGTAAACGCTTGATACACACAGCCTTCCTAGTGATTTTGGTGATGCAGTTACATCATCTTTCCACCAACGCTCTGTGGCGCTGTTTATCCCCATCCTGCTGCATGCTTTAGTGAGTAATGGTTCCCTAATGTTAACTTTTAATGAGCAGTGGACAGACTTTTTTACTCATGGCTCCACCACATTATATTTCTAATAGTGAAACCAGTTTATTGTAACTCTCTTCATGACCTAAAGAACCTCAGCCTTCTGTTCTGAGGAAAACTTCTGCAGAGAACTGCATTATGGGAGTTTTCAGGTGACCCGCTCCTGCCCAAATGACATCCTCTCTCCCAGTGCGCAGTACACCGATCGGCCACCAGAGGGCCCCCAACCGACATTCTTGCTTGGGGCCCCTTGGTACCCCTGCTACGCCACTGCTTGTGTTGATATTCACATTTCAGACACAGCACGTTCATCTCTGGGACACAGAACCCGCCTTCTTTCTGATCTGTATGATGACTGGTCATTTCGCGCATACTAGGTGCAGAAACTAGGTGCTTCCAATATCACGTATCAGTTATGTATATTAGATATCAGTTGTTTACATGGGTTACGCACGAATAATGGCAATGAATGAACCTCTGTTAAGGCTCGAAAATAGTTCAAAGTACGTAGAAAGCTTGTCACTTGAGGACGCGGCACTTATTTAATCTTATTTTGTCTCTCGTTTTGCGCACACTACCATAAGTGTCATCTATTCTTCTGAAAAGGGTGCACACCTGCCTATATGTTATAAAATGTAAGTTCCGGATTGTTAGTAATTCTATTTGTGCAATCAACAACGCAATACAATGGCATTATGTTGTTTTTATACAAAAACAAAAGCGTGTCAATCGTGAAGCGGTGCTACTACAATAGTTTTCCAGTTGTTTTGCGCTGGACACATGCACCTAATTTAGTATGCATACTACTATTATATACTGTATTACATGTTGTCATATTTTGTAAACATTTACAGGACAGTGTGGAATAAGTGAGTACACCTCCTGGCAAAGGATCCTCCAAGAGCTAATTAGACAAGTTTATGTGCACCGTGCCTCACTCAAAAGAGCACTCTGAAGACCTATGATCAAGAATTATTGAATTGTATAAAGCCTGAAAAGGTTACAAAACCATCTCTAAAAATGATCTTTATTCTCTTTATTCTCTTTATTAGGGACCGTGCAAGTTAATGAACCAGCCACACTGGATTGTAGCCTTGGGCTAATTTCCATCCATCGTCCCCCATGCGCACTCTCAAATACACTGTCAAATACTCATTCATCCTGGCCTATTGTACATGTTTTTAGTGGTAGGGGAAACCGGAGTACCCGGAGGAAACCTACACAGACACGGGGAGAACATGCAAACTCCACACAGAAAGGCCCCCGTCCAGGTGGGAATCGAACCCGGACCTTCTAGCTGTGAAGCACGAGCTCTAACCGCTGTGCTACCGTGCAATTAAAACCATGGTTAGAAAAATTGTCAAGGAGTGGCTGTCCTGTAACGATGACTCCAAGGGCACAGCGCAGAATACTCAATGAGGTAAAAAAGAACCCTAGAGTGTCAGCTAAAGACTTACAGAAATCACTGGCACATGCCAACATCTCTGTTGACACATCTACAATAACACATGAAACATTGAACAAGAATGGGGTTCATGGGAGAACGCCACGGAGGAAGCCACTGCTGTCTAAAACAAACATTTCTGCATGTTTGAAGTTTGCGGAAGAGCACTTGGATGCTCCACAGCACTAGTGGCAAAAATTATGTGGACTGATGAAACCAAAGTTGAATAGTTTGGGAGGAACAGACAACATCATGTGTGGAGGAAAAATGGAACAGCACATCAACATCAAAACCAGTATGGAGCAGGAGCATCATGGTGTGGGGCTGTTTTGCTGCCTCAGGGCCTGGACAATGTGCTATCATCAATGGAAAAATTAATTAAAGTTTATCAAGATATTTTGCAGAAAAGCAAAATTTCTCCATCTGTCCAACAGTTGAAGCGCAAAAGAGGATGGGTGCTGCAACAAGAAACTGACCCAAGGAACACAGAGGAAAAAACATTCAGTATAAAATTACACACAATATAAAAACACCGGCACACAAATAAAATAGCGCAGTACTAGGTGTCCTGGAAAGCCTGTCTAAATAAGTGAGTCTTTAGTCTGGACTTGAACAGTTGCAGGTCAGTGATCAACTTCAGAATGGTTTCAGAAGAATACGTGTTCTGGAATGGCCCAGTCAAAGTCCTGACCTAAACCTGATTGAAATGCAGTGGCATGACCTCAGTAAAGCTAATCATGCCAGACATTCCAGGAATCTCGCTGAACTGTACCAGTTTTGTAAAGAGAAATGGTCCAAGATTCATCCAGATCATTGTGGACGTGCAATCTGCAACTACAGGAAACGTGTGGATGAAATTATTACTGCCAAAGGAGGGTCAATCACAACCCAGTCTCACAGAAAACTGTAACAGTTTAACAATATGGCACTCATGAAAATGTGTCTATTTCACAGTTTCACCTCCCAAACTGTAGCTATTCTACACTTTTTTGTTGTATTGATTTTTATTAGAGTCACGTGACCTTTCCGAACCTTCTGTGCGCTACAGTTAAAATGGCCAACGTTTGTCACATTTTCGGGACAAAATACATTATTACTGCTTATTTAAGGCATTTATATCACATTTTCTTCTAAATCTGGCGAGAAATGTGTAACTTTGATTACATATATTAAAGTACTGGCATTTCAAAAGCTTTAGATTTCGAGTTTGACCAAAGTTTACATATTATTGTTTTATTGTTACAGTTTAAATTGTGCGCGTTCTCGTTGGAGCACACGTGATGCGCCCTGAGTTATGCAAATTTACTTCAATGGTTGTGCGTCTGTGTGGAGCTCTATATATGTTCTTATTATGTCTATGGTTGGTCAAAGGTGAATTTTGAAATGTACTGATATCTAAATAATTCTGATGATGTATATCAAGATTATAGCGCATATTTATTATCAGCAATAATGTGAAGACTGTGATATTAATTGGAAATTAATTGGTGTTTTGTTCCATAAAGGTTAGCCCCGAAAAAGCACATTTATAGTTTTATTTTATTTTTAGAATTATTATTTTTATTATTTTTTCAGAAAAAGGTAAACAGAACCGAAGATCGCTTACGTTTCCACACGGACCCGTTTTAGTGACGCACCCATCTGCCGTCAAGTTCTGAAAGTTTGGTGACTTGTTTTTAATCGTGTTCTGTTCATTTAACCTGCTTCCTAAACATAGGTGAACTCTTCTAACGTCTACCATAGAGACTTGCTGTAAGCTGTACGTGACTATATTTTTGCTGGGATACATTATGAGCTACTTAAGTTTTTGTTAGACAGGATTTTATTTAGTATTTTTAATAATGCAAGTAATTATTCAGTGCTGAACCTCTAAATGAGGATCTAAACTGATTAAATCAGGACTAAAGCATGTCTAACAAAGATTAAACCAAGAACCTGAATACATCTTTACCAAGGCCCAAAACCATTGGATGCAGGTCATTCCTGTATAGTAGGAGTAGAACTTTTGTCATCTGCTGTAAACATATTATTAGTAATGAATCATTCATTCCTTTCTTTGTGCAACGACAGACAGACGTCTTTTCTGAATGGAGGAGAAGATGGAGGAGATTAGATTTGGAGTTTGTCCACTACCTAGATTATCCACTCTACTGCATCAAACGACTCCAGTCAGAGGGCTGCACAAGTTTGGAGAAATATCTCTACTTACCATTTTTCAGACAGGTTTTGTAATTGCAGTTACATTGTTGTACTTTTGTTAATACAAAAACCTTGTAATTGTGACCATGTAAAATAGATAAAAATAAGGGGCAACACCCGCTGATAACGTCTTCCTGAATATTTCACTGAAGACACTAAAGTGTGCAGAAGTTTTGTGGCAATCGGCTCTCATTTAGGCTTCTTGGCTTCTTGTCATGAATGCTGAAGTTGGCTTTGCCAAAGCTATTTTGTAAATATTTTGTGGTGTTTAGAGGCACTGTTTGAGGGATAATATGACTGACCAAGCTTGTGTTCACTAGATGAGGATTGGTCCTTTCTTTACCTTTGTTTTTAATAATCATTTTATGTTTATGTCCCAGCATTACAGATCTGCACCCTGGAATATCCTGGAATAATCACTTGTGCAGTTTTGATGACATCTCTTGAAGTGTTATGACCACCAAGCACAGCAGGTAAAATCACGTTATACAGAATAATTAGCCTCTGAATTAGCTGGTGTTGTGTTATATTTATATGGCAAACCAGAGTGCCCAAAAGCATATCGAGCATATCAGGTTCTGAGCACAATTCATACACAACTGAAGCTTATCTCACAAACAGTCACTCAACTCCACACAGAACAGCCGTGATGAAGTGATTTTAGATGGTATGCAAGTGATGTCACAGCATTCAAACAGAATAGCAACAGAAGCTAAATGAGTGGCAGTAAAACGTATGTTATGTTTTGGGGTTTTTTGCCTCCCATTTTTTTTTTTCTTCCACTTAAACCATCCATTTTCTTCCCAAGTGGAAGAAAATGGATAGTTTTTGCCTCCCATTTCTGACAAATGCTTAGAGTGAAATGATGTGTTCCCTCTATTTTGGTACAAGGCAAGATGCACATTTGGATTTTCCACCAGGTGGCTAAATAGTCTAAATCTGTTGTCACAAAGTAACATTGAAATTAATATTTGCTCCAAATCTCAGAATTCTATAACATCATATGAAATGTTCTTCATGATATGTTAGTGACATGATATGTTTGCATAAGTGCTTCTCTTTTTTCCGAATAACTCACAAGTGCTAAACATGTAATTCAATTTCACGTTCTAATGCGTTTGTCTTTTGTTTTGTTTTCACAGATCAAGACATTTACAGAAGATCGGGACTAACATCCTGATGTGCGTTCTCAGAATATGAAACGTATGTTATTATCTTCACATGGTCTATAGTTCAGAGTTCATCTGCATGTTTTGAGCCAGAACTTAAAACAACTGGTCATCTTGGTTTTTCCATATGCAAAACTTCAGCAGATGCAGGGAAAGAAAGTCTGAACAACTGCATAATTAGCTTCCAAATGTTAATGTTTACTCACACCAAAAACGTGACGCCTTTCATCAAGACAAGGCATGTGCAAGTTTTGTTTTTTGCTACATAAGCAAATTTATAACCTTAAATTATATCTAAAAATCTAATCAAACAAAGGCAAAAGCATCTACCTGAGTAGTAATTGTCAAACAGCGAAGAAAAGTGTGCCATCAAAATGTGCACATTTACAGAATGTCTTGTGTTTAAACTGAATAAATAAGATTCTTTCTTCTCCAGCTTCTACTGGCAAAAAGACTGAAGATTATGCATCTTTATAAACACAAGCCATAAGGGACTTCTGAACAGCTCTTTGTCTGATCCATCAACCAGAACCTGTTTGCTATTGGAGACCCGACAACAGAGCTCCAGGATCATTCAGGTTCTCAAAGCCCTCCCCTCCACGAGGGCGGCCCCTTATGAGAGACCAACAGGCCCGGTTAGAATCGTGCAACCGTCCTTCTATGGACCCACCACCTGTAGGAGGAGCCATGTGACTTGGGCAGCTCGGACGGTGCCCCCACGACCCGGCAACGGACAAGTAGAAGAAGTTGGATGGATAAACATAAGCCACAGCTGGAAATATGATTTTACTTGTTTTCTGGGAACAAGAAGGACATCATCAACTAAGGGAGACTGAACTTACTGACTGAAGACTCCATTCCATTCTGCACCACTTGTTCAAATAAAACTCTCGATTCTAAAAAGCTGACACATAGGTTTCAGGAAATTGCACACATGTCATGCTTTATTGTTACATCACCCAGCCCTAGCAGGGACTGATTTGTAGTGAAGGAAGTTTGATCTTTAAATAGCAAGAATAAGTTTGATATATACGCATGCACTTTAAAAACATAAAAAAAGCACTACATGGCATCAGCATTTTGGAGGAAAGTGTTTTAGGCATTTGAAAGGGATGGAATGCATGATAACCACATTATATATAGTATTATAACATGGTTATTATGAATGCTATTTTAAAATGCTGTGAGCCTTTTTAGCGTGTAGGACATTTAACCTACTCCTGGTCAGTGTTTTCCGACATAATGTTTTGGTTCAACTGGTATAGACTAAGACTTTCTTGTTTCCAACCTGTTTGTTTTCTTCTGGCTTTGATGGCTTCTGGCTGTACATTTCAACAATTACGGTCTTATGCTACTGCTATTAATTCTACTCATCAGGATTGCTCCCATGTATGTTCCCTGGTGGTTTATGGAAGTTAGTTACTGTATGTGTACAACACTGTTTTATGCTTGGTAATGTTTAACATTATATTAGAAAATATATATATATATATATATATATATATTTTTACATCTTTACAGTTTTACATTGTTCTTTGGTCTTTGGGGTGTTCTGTTATGTTATTACCAGGACATAGTATACAACATTTCTTGAATAACAACCAGATATTAAAAATATGTAGAGAATTTTGATAGAATTTTGAGTGACATGATTCATGATCTCATGGTGCAACACTAAGAATCTCCATAATTACATTATTATTTTACTAGTCACTGATCGCTATAAAATCATGCAGGCTTATTACGCTATGTCACGTGAAATATATGTATTAATATGTAAAAGTAATACAACTTGTAATATTCATCCAGCATAAAGGGTAAGAACTTAATAAAACATTTTGCATGTGGCCAGAATCTTCTTGATAAGGGTAATTACACTTACTTTATGTGATCCAAAACATCATTTGTATACTTATCATATAGTTAGGTTGTGTGTGTGTGTGTGTGTTTTTCTTTTTATCAATTAGCTATTGGCCCTGGCCACTTTTTCAGGAATAAAACAACATGTTGTAACATAACATGCTAAAATTTCTTTAAATACAATTAATTGGCATGGTTGACATGTCTTCAATCACTATTAAACAAAATCTGATGGTTTAATTATAAACTTTCATAACTTTTTACTTTTGTCCATGCTGGACAGCTAAAAGGTCTGTAAAGGTATGCTTGGAAGGAGGCATCTGGGCTGAAGTGAAAAAAAAATACTTTTTATAGTAGAGGCAAATCAAAGGCATTTTCTGAAAGCTCATGTTAAATGGAGTAAGATGATGTAATCATAATGCCTGTACCCCAAACCTGTTTTAAATATTTAGGCTTAAGTACTGCGTTTGTCCAGTTTTTAAATGCACATTTTTCAGGAACCGTGATAGCTATCATCACAAACTAAATTTTGCTGGATTAGTTTTGACCTGATTGTTAATATAAGAGCACTTCAAACTAGGGGCGCTGTAAATTATTTACATAAACAAATAAATATTTAGTAATCATGTTAAATGGCATAATATTGGCGTGCCAATTACATATGTATTATATTATGTATTGACTATCAACATGAGTACCATTCATTTTATTTTAATAAAAGTATTTTGAAATAATAGCAAAATTAGAAATTAACCATATATTACTACATTTCCCACGAACCCCTCCCTGCATCTGTGCGCCCATCGCCGCCATTTTTGAAGTTCTGCAGTTGCCACATTAGGCTCAGACATTAGGGCTGTGAACATGAATAAAATCGCTATAAACCACCCATAAACTGTAGCCGAATTATTAATAACGTTTTAAAAATATGAAAACTTTGTTTACTTCGTAAATACGTTTTGTCATTTTAATGTATCACATTATTTACTGTTAGCCGAGTGGGTCCACTGTTATGTTGATGCTAGCTAGGGTTGACATCCTTAAACCTTGTGTGTTTAGACATCAAATAAACCAGCGGAACTAGTTAATATTGATAGATTAATGAGGTAGATCTTTAAAATTAGGCAAATTATTTCGGATGGCCATTTATTTTAACTTTTTCCACCACTACGTGGTTTCCTTGGTAACCACAAACAAAGGTCATGAGCGTTTTGTATTTGTTATAATTACATTTTTTTAACGTTTGATTTTGAGAAAGCTTCAGTATATTTAATCAAACTCATCCCACGTGTAGTTGTTTTTCTGGAGTTATTTATTGTATTAGTTGTGTTTTTACCCGGAAACACTTACTGTTGATTGCATGTGATCCTCCTATCCAGATGGATTTAGGCCTGTTTATTAATGTTTGGAAGACGAGTTAATTGTTCTCTGATGGTCTAAATACATTGACCACGTATTTAGACCATCTAAATACGTAGCTTTTCCCTTTGAATTTCTTGAGCTTTCAGATAGGTAGCATATATTTAGGTTATGAATAGCTGACCATACATTGAAATTTATGAAAATGTACATATTGCTTTCTGTAGTTCACAAACGTCATAATACAGATCTTATTTCCTCCTCAGTTTAGTGGTGTGGTGGTTGGAGAGATGGCATAAGCTAAAGCCAGATAAATGACCTTGTCCTCATGTGATCAAGTTAAAACAGCAACAGTTGTTCTTTAGGCTATTACGACAACACTATATTTAGGCTAATGCACAGACATACTAGCTCGAGAAATATCAACAACATACTACCAATCATATCATTACGCACATGAAAGATACCAATGTCATTTTCATTTTATTGCAAATCATGGACATAAACATTTTAAAAAATCTCAAATCGCAAGAGTTTGAAGCCTTTCCACTGTTATCCCTTGCTTCAATCAAGAGTCTCAGGAAGGAAGTCTGGTTTCTCCTCAAAACACGAAACAAGTAGAATCAGACTTCCAGCTGTGGCAGTGTCTTTATAAAGATGCATACTCTTCATTTGTTGTAGTCTTTTTGTCGGTAAAAGCTGGAGAAGAAAGAAATCTTATTTATTCAGTTTAAACACAAGACATTCTGTAAATGTGCACATTTGATGGCACACTTTTCTTCGCTGTTTGACAATTACTACTCAGGTAGCTGCTTTTGCCTTTGTTTGATTAGATTTTTAGATATGTATCACAAAACAAAACTTGCACATGCCTTGTCTTGATGAAAGGCGTCACGTTTTTGGTGTGAATAAACATTAACATTTGGAAGCTAATTATGCAGTGGTGCAGACTTTCTTTCCCTGCATCTGCTGAAGTTTTGCATATGGAAAAACCAAGATGACCAGTTGTTTTAAGTTCTGGGTCAAAACATGCAGATGAACTCTGAACTATAGACCATGTGAAGATAATAACATACGTTTCATATTCTGACAGAACGCACAGCAGGATGTTAGTCCCCGATCTTCTGTAAATGTCTTGATCTGTGAAAAACAAAACAAAAAGACAAACGCATTAGAACGTGAAATTGAATTACATTTTAGCACTCGTGAATTAATCCGTAAAAAAAGAGAAGCACTTATGCAAATACAAACGTCATTACTAACATATCATGAAGAAAATTTCATATGATGTTATAGAATTCTGAGATTTGGAGCAAATATTAATTTCAATGTTACTTTGTGACAACAGATTTAGACTATTTAGCCACCTGGCGGCAAATCCAAATGTGCATCTTGCCTTGTACCAAAATAGAGGGAATGCATCATTTCACTCAAAGCATTTGTTAGAAATGGGAGGCAAAAACCCCAAAACATAACATACGTTTTACTGCCACTCATTTAGCTTCTGTTGCTATTCTGTTTGAATCAGTGTTAATTTCGTCGACTAAAATGTTTCATCATAATTGTAGTCAGTCATATTTTTGTGACTAAAATTGGACTAAAACTAAATTTGTTTGTTAAGTTAAGTTGTTCATGAGACTAAAACTGGACTAAAATATCCAGATATTTTTGAAAATGAACGTGAAAATGAAAAGAGACTAAAATCAACATGATTTTAGTCTCTTTAGTTTCATTTTAGTCTCTTTTAATTTTCTAATTTTAGTCACAAAAATATGACTGACTACAATTATGATGAAACATTTTAGTCGACGAAATTAACACAGGTTTGAATGCTGTGACATCACTTGCATACCATCTAAAATCACTTCATCACGGCTGTTCTGTGTGGAGTTGAGTGACTGTTTGTGAGATAAGCTTCAGTTGTGTATGAATTGTGCTCAGAACCTGATATGCTCGATATGCTTTTGGGCACTCTGGTTTGCCATATAAATATAACACAACACCAGCTAATTCAGAGGCTAATTATTCTGTATAACGTGATTTTACCTGCTGTGCTTGGTGGTCATAACACTTCAAGAGATGTCATCAAAACTGCACAAGTGATTATTCCAGGATATTCCAGGGTGCAGATCTGTAATGCTGGGACATAAACATAAAATGATTATTAAAACAAAGTAAAGAAAGGACCAATCCTCATCTAGTGAACACAAGCTGGTCAGTCATATTATCCCTCAAACAGTGCCTCTAAACACCACAAAACATTTACAAAATAACTTGGCAAAGCCAACTTCAGCATCATGACAAGAAGCCAAGAAGCCTAAATGAGAGCCGATTGCCACAAAACTTCTGCACACTTTAGTGTCTTCAGTGAAATATTCAGGAAGACGTTATCAGCGGTGTTGCCCCTTATTTTTATCTATTTTACATGGTCACAATTACAACGTTTTTGCATTAACAAAAGTACAACAATGTAACTGCAATTACAAAACCTGTCTGAAAAATCGCAAGTAGATATTTTTCCAAACTTGTGCAGCCCTCTGACTGATGTGCAAACCTGGAGTCATTTGATGCAGTAGAGTGGATAATCTAGGTAGTGGACAAACTCCAAATCCAATCTCCCCCATCTTCTCCTCCATTCAGAAAAGACGTCTGTCTGTCGTTGCACAAAGAAAGGAATGAATGATTCATTACTAATAATATGTTTACAGCAGATGACAAAAGTTCTACTCCTACTATACAGGAATGACGTGCATCCAATGGTTTTGGGCCTTGGTAAAGATGTATTCAGGTTCTTGGTTTAATCTTTGTTAGACATGCTTTAGTCCTGATTTAATCAGTTTAGATCCTCATTTAGAGGTTCAGCACTGAATAATTACTTGCATTATTAAAAATACTAAATAAAATCCTGTCTAACAAAAACTTAAGTAGCTCATAATGTATCCCAGCAAAAATATACTCACGTACAGCTTACAGCAAGTCTCTATGGTAGACGTTAGAAAAGTTCACCTATGTTTAGGAAGCAGGTTAAATGAACAGAACACGATTAAAAACAAGTCACCAAACTTTCAGAACTTGACGGCAGATGGGTGCGTCACTAAAACGGGTCCGTGTGGAAACGTAAGCGATCTTCGGTTCTGTTTACCTTTTCTGAAAAAATAATAAAATAATAATTCTAAAAATAAAATAAAAACTATAAATGTGCTTTTTCGGGGCTAACCTTTATGGAACAAAACACCTTTCCAATTAATATCACAGTCTTCACATTATTGCTGATAATAAATATGCGCTATAATCTTGATATACATCATCAGAATTATTTAGATATCAGTACATTTCAAAATTCACCTTTGACCAACCATAGACATAATAAGAACATATATAGAGCTCCACACAGACGCACAACCATTGAAGTAAATTTGCATAACTCAGGGCGCATCACGTGTGCTCCAACGAGAACGCGCACAATTTAAACTGACAATAAAACAATAATATGTAAACTTTGGTCAAACTCGAAATCTAAAGCTTTTGAAATGCCAGTACTTTAATATATGTAATCAAAGTTACACATTTCTCGCCAGATTTAGAAGAAAATGTGATATAAATGCCTTAAATAAGCAGTAATAATGTATTTTGTCCCGAAAATGTGACAAACGTCGGTCATTTTAACTGTAGCGCACAGAAGGTTCGGAAAGGTCACGTGACTCTAATAAAATCAATACAACAAAAAGTGTAGAATAGCTACAGTTTGGGAGGTGAAACTGTGAAATAGACACATTTTCATGAGTGCCATATTGTTAAACTGTTACAGTTTTCTGTGAGACTGGGTTGTCAATCAGCTATTAAATCCAAATTCACTTACTTTTCCTCCTTGTCCTGTGAATGTTTAGATGTTATTGCCAATAAAAATATGACAACATGTAATAGTTAATTTGAATAAAGATCAGGCGCTTTGCTTCTGCCCAATATGGATCTGATTTAACCTTTGTTGATTTTCTTTGAGTTTTCTGTCAAAAACATAGTTGGATTCTTCCCTACCTTCCATCTGAGATTAGAACTTCAAAGTCTAAAACATGATGGCAGCCTGTAAAACAGCAGGTATTTCCTCCATGGGATTTATTCCTCCTGCTGCCCTGCTCCCTTTTTTATGTCGGTGTCACCCATATGCATAATATTGTTTCCTTCTCCCAAAAGAGAAAAGAAATCACCAATCCATTATCCCTACTAGATGGTAGCAGAGTGTGAGCCTCCATGATGAGTCTCAAGTCTGCAAGTCTGAGATAAAAAAACCGTCCGACCGTCCGACCCCTTTAACCACTCGCAAACTACAGCCATAAAGGTGGTGGCTGAAGTGCCTTGCCCAAGGACATAAGGACAGTCTGCACCTGCTGTGGCGCCAACCACTCGGTTGTTGGACGAACATACAGATACCACCTCAACTGAAGCCGCTCCAGACCCACCATTTCCCTTTAGCGTTAGATTTCCATTGATGTTTCTCTGTGTTTTGTACTTTTTTTAAATACTATTTTCGTTTGATTCCACTCATTTGTTTATTTTCAAATTTAGCGTTATTAATCTAGTAGATAATCCTGAAATTTTCATTTTTGTGAAACTTTTGTTTAGCACTGCTGTGGCCCAAAGCACCACCAGGGCTAACGGCCTCAAGGCACGCTGCTGCACAGTGATATTTATGACCTTTATAACCATACATACATAATAATATGCCTTTGTAGTGTATGATGCTAGAAAAAGGAATATATCGCTGTATTTTTCTTAGTTAATATGTTATATTATATTACTGTCTACTACTACTATGTAACTATATACTTGCTTTATCACAAGAGGCAGCCTAATTCAACAGATAAATGTGTCAAATGATCTGATTTGGTGAAGAAGCTTAACTCCACAGCTGAATGTGAAATGACTCCATAGTTCTGCACCACTGTGCAGCTTGTTATGACAGTATAGGTGCACACAAACAAATAATGGGCCTTTCACTCACAAGGACCACAACCTCAGATAGGAATACGTTTATTAATGATTTTTACAAAAGTAGATAAGCCGTTCTGGGGATTCGATGAGGTAAGCTCTCGGGCTTGTGTCCCCATGCTGTAGGAGAAGCAGAATAGAATTAATAAAGGGAGGGAGGGTGGGGCCAGAAACCCCGAACGAGAAGACGAGGTCAGTAAACAGGGGGCTTAAATAGGTCGGCAGCCGGAAGGGGCGTGCGTGAGGTGTGGTCCTGCTCCTGAACCTCAGATAACTACTTCTCTTCATTTAAAGACATATATATAATAATAACAGCAGACAGGGGAGAGGACAGAGTCAGTTTTCTGAATGTGCTGTATATAATGTTTCCTTTTGTTTTAGCACCAGGGCTATTCAGGCATAAGAATCTAAACCAGTGCTACATTTAGTATTTGATGGTATTTGAGCTCATGTTGTCATTGCCAGTAGTTGGAACTGAACTGCTAACCTTCAGATTAGTGGGCTTTGTAGTTAACATAACCCACGCAGAATTAATGAGCGTAGTATTAGCAACCGTTGATGAACTCCAGAGAACAGTAAGACTTTTCCTGGAACCTTCACTAATGACCTGCTCTCTCTCATGGTCTTTAGTTATGCATAACTATAACTGTAACTGTAACTGTAACTGTAACTGTAACTGTAACTGTAACTGTAACTGTAACTGTAACTGTAACCAGTGTTTCCCACAGATTTCAAGGAGGGCGGCACGCTAGTACAGCGGTTAGTGCTCGTGCTTCACAGCTAGAAGGTCCCGGTTCGATTCCCACCAAGGCCGGGGCCTTTCTGTGTGGAGTTTGCATGTTCTCCCCGTGTCTGCGTAGGTTTCCTCCAGGTACTCCGGTTTCCCCTACCACTAGAAACATGTACAATAGGTCAGGATGAATGAGAGTGTGCATGGGGGACGACGGATGGAAATTAGCCAAGGCTACAATCCGGTGTGGCTTGTTCATTAACTTGCACTGTCCCTACCACATAAACTGTGTTGGGAGAGCGTGCCACCTTGGGGTGGTCCGGGGGCCCTCCCCCGGGAGATTTTTTAGAAAATTTAGATGCGTTTTCCTGCATTCTGGTGCATTTTAAGCAAAAAATAATAACTATTTTGGCTATTATGCTGCTGTAAAAAGAATAATTTCTGGTTAATTTACATAGGGTACAGTTTTTTTTTTTTAATAATGTAATGGATCAGTTTTCTTCCAAGGGCACAGGCCCTTGATTCTTCTCTCAGCTCCGCCCCTGCAGCTCTCAGATACAGACTCAGAACCTCAGCCTGATGCTGTGTTTCTCCTCTTTGCTCAGGTCAACAATGAGCCCTGTTTAGTCCAAGTCCTTGTTTGGTCCTGGTTTAGTCCTGGTTTGGTCCTGCTCGCTGCTCTTTTGTTTTAAACGATGGAGAAACAGCCGTGCTGTTTGTGCGTAACTATCGCGTGTGCATATTTAATTGATTGACTGCGGAAGATTCCGCAGTCAACCATTGTTTTCATGTTCTTTAATATTATTGATTGACTGCGGAACTTTCCGCAGTCAACCATTGTTTTTCATGTTCTTTAATATTATTATTGATTGACTGCGGAATCTTCCGCAGTCAACCATTGTTTTTCATGTTCTTTAATATTATTATTGATTGACTGCGGAACTTTCCGCAGTCAATTATTGGTTTTCATGTTCTTTAATTGATTGACTGCGGAACTTTCCGCAGTCAATCATTGGTTTTCACGTTCTTATTGATTGACTGCGGAACTTTCCGCAGTCAATAATTGGTTTTCATGTTCTTTATTGATTGACTGCGGAATCTTCTGCAGTCAATAATTGGTTTTCACGTTCTTTATCTTTTATTATTATTATTGATTGACTGCGGAACCTTCCGCAGTCAATAATTGGTTTTCACGTTCTTTATCTTTTATTATTGATTGACTGCGGAACTTTCCGCAGTCAATAATTGGTTTTCATGTTCTTTAATGATTGACTGCGAATCTCCGCAGTCAATTATTGGTTTCATGTTCTTTAATATTATTATTGATTGACTGCGGAATCTTCCGCAGTCAATAATTGGTTTGCATGTTATTTAATATTATTATTATTGATTGACTGCGGAATCTTCCGCAGTCAATAATTGGTTTTCATGTTCTTTAATATTATTGATTGACTGCGGAATCTTCCGCAGTCAATAATTGGTTTTCATGTTCTTTAATATTATTATTGATTGACTGCGGAATCTTCCGCAGTCAATTATTGGTTTTCATGTTCTTTAATTGATTGACTGCGGAATCTTCCGCAGTCAATTATTGGTTTTCATGTTCTTTAATTGATTGACTGCGGAACTTTCCGCAGTCAATTATTGGTTTTCATGTTCTTTAATATTATTATTATTATATTATTATTATTCCATCTTTTCCTGAATTTCAGCACCTTTCAGCACTTTCATGCTTTGTGCAATTTCTGCAAGTTATGCATCAAAATGTTCCGCATGTTGACGAGAATCCTGCTATTACTTTTCGGACTTCTGCGATTTACGGTTTTTCCGCAATCGGACGAAATACCGAACATTTTCCCATTGACGCATAATGGGGCTCCCGCAAATTCATGCTTTTCCGCATTTTTTTCCGCAATTTCTGCAATTTCTGCAATTTGTGCATGTTCAGCTTCCGCAACTTGTGGGTTTTGAGAAAAAATTGGCCTTCTGCAGTTTTCCACTTTTTTTCTACGGGAATTTGAAATTTTTGCATTGGTGTGTATGTGGTCTCTGCCCCATTAGTGTGTATGGCGAATCCAGCCAATGCATTTTAATAGGATTTCTGGCACTCCATGTGTTTCAGCCATTTGTGCAGCTTCTGCTATTTCAGCATTTAGGCGATTTCTACAGTTTGACCAGTTTATGGAATTTAAAAAGTTTATGCAATATAAACAATTTATGCAAATTAACCACTTTATGGAATTTAACCAGTTTACGCATTTTAACCAGTTTATGCAACATAACAATTTATGCCATTTAGGATTTATGAAATTTAAACAGTTAAGGCAGTTTATATAATTTATGCAAATTAACCAATTAATGCATTTTACAGTTTTTTTTGCAATTTAACCAGTTTATGCAACATAACAGTTTGTGCCATTTAAACTGTTCATGCATTTTACCGGTTTATGCAAATTAGATTATGCAAATTAACCAATTTATGAATTTTACAGTTTTTTGCAATTTAACCAGTTTATGCAATCTTAAGTTCATGCAACATGAAAGTTTATGCATTTTACCGATTTATGCAAATTAGATTATGCAAATTAACCAATTTATGCATTTTACAGTTTTTCTGCAATTTAACCAGTTTATGCAATTTATCCAGTTTATGCATTTTACCATTTTATGCAATTTCACCAGTTTATGAACATTAGATTATGCAAATTAACCAATTTATGCAATTTCTGCAATTTCTGCATTCGATTCCCGCAGTTCCGCAGTCAATCGCAATGGCTTCAGCCATTGCAGCATTTCTAGTATTATTATTCCATCTTTTTCCTGATTTTCTGCACCTTTCAGCACTTTCATGCTTTGTGCAATTTCTGCAAGTTATGCATCAAAATGTTCCGCATGTTGAGGAGAATCCTGCTATTACTTTTGGGACTTCTGCAATTTACGGTTTTTCCGCAATCGGACGAAATACCGCACATTTTTCCCATTGACTTATAATGGGGCTCCCGCAAATTCATGCTTTTCCGCATTTTTTTCCGCAATTTCTGCAATTTCTGAACTTTGTGCATGTTCAGCTTCCGCAACTTGTGGGTTTTGAGAAAAAATTGGCCTTCTGCAGTTATCCAGTTTTTTTCTACGGGAATTTGAAATTTTTGCATTGGTGTGTATGTGGTCTCTGCTCCATTAGTGTGTATGGCGAATCCAGCCAATGCATTTTAATAGGATTTCTGGCTCTCCATGTGTTTCAGCCATTTGTGCAGCTTCTGCAATTTCAACATTTAGGCGATTTCAACAGTTTGACCAGTTTATGGAATTTAAAAAGTTTATGCAATATAAACAATTATGCAAATTAACCACTTTATGGAATTTAACCAGTTTACGCATGTTAACCAGTTTATGCAACATAACAATTAATGCCATTTAGGATTTATGAAATTTAAACAGTTAATGCAGTTTATATAATTTATGCAAATTAACCAAATAATGCATTTTACCGTTTTTTTGCAATTTAACCAGTTTATGCAACATAACAGTTTGTGCAATTTAATCTGTTCATGCATTTACCGGTTTATGCAAATTAGATTATGCAAATTAACCAATTTATGCATTTTACAGTTTTTCTGCAATTTTACCAGTTTATGCAATTTCACCAGTTTATGAACATAAGTTTATGCAAATTAACCAATTTATGCAAATTTATGCAATTTCTGCATTCGATTCCCGCAGTTCCGCAGTCAATCGCAATGGCGCAGCCATTGCTGCATTTCTAGTATTATTATTGATTGACTGCGGAATCTTCCGCAGTCAATTATTGGTTTTCATGTTCTTTAATATTATTATTGATTGACTGCGGAACTTTCCGCAGTCAATTATTGGTTTCATGTTCTTTAATATTATTATTATTATATTATTATTATTATTCCATCTTTTTCCTGAATTTCAGCACCTTTCAGCACTTCATGCTTTGTGCAATTTCTGCAAGTTATGCATCAAAATGTTCCGCATGTTGACGAGAATCCTGCTATTACTTTTCGGACTTCTGCGATTTACGGTTTTTCCGCAATCGGACGAAATACCGAACATTTTTCCCATTGACGCATAATGGGGCTCCCGCAAATTCATGCTTTTCCGCATTTTTTTCCGCAATTTCTGCAATTTCTGCAATTTGTGCATGTTCAGCTTCCGCAACTTGTGGGTTTTGAGAAAAAATTGGCCTTCTGCAGTTTTCCACTTTTTTCTACGGGAATTTGAAATTTTTGCATTGGTGTGTATGTGGTCTCTGCCCCATTAGTGTGTATGGCGAATCCAGCCAATGCATTTTAATAGGATTTCTGGCACTCCATGTGTTTCAGCCATTTGTGCAGCTTCTGCTATTTCAGCATTTAGGCGATTTCTACAGTTTGACCAGTTTATGGAATTTAAAAAGTTTATGCAATATAAACAATTTATGCAAATTAACCACTTTATGGAATTTAACCAGTTTACGCATTTTAACCAGTTTATGCAACATAACAATTTATGCCATTTAGGATTTATGAAATTTAAACAGTTAAGGCAGTTTATATAATTTATGCAAATTAACCAATTAATGCATTTTACAGTTTTTTTTGCAATTTAACCAGTTTATGCAACATAACAGTTTGTGCCATTTAAACTGTTCATGCATTTTACCGGTTTATGCAAATTAGATTATGCAAATTAACCAATTTATGAATTTTACAGTTTTTTGCAATTTAACCAGTTTATGCAATCTTAAGTTCATGCAACATGAAAGTTTATGCATTTTACCGATTTATGCAAATTAGATTATGCAAATTAACCAATTTATGCATTTTACAGTTTTTCTGCAATTTAACCAGTTTATGCAATTTATCCAGTTTATGCATTTTACCATTTTATGCAATTTCACCAGTTTATGAACATTAGATTATGCAAATTAACCAATTTATGCAATTTCTGCAATTTCTGCATTCGATTCCCGCAGTTCCGCAGTCAATCGCAATGGCTTCAGCCATTGCAGCATTTCTAGTTATTATTATTATTCCATCTTTTTCCTGATTTTCAGCACCTTTCAGCACTTTCATGCTTTGTGCAATTTCTGCAAGTTATGCATCAAAACGTTCCGCATGTTGAGGAGAATCCTGCTATTACTTTTCGGACTTCTGCGATTTACGGTTTTCCGCAATCGGACGAAATACCGAACATTTTTCCCATTGACGCATAATGGGGCTCCCGCAAATTCATGCTTTTCCGCATTTTTTTCCGCAATTTCTGCAATTTCTGCAATTTGTGCATGTTCAGCTTCCGCAACTTGTGGGTTTTGAGAAAAAATTGGCCTTCTGCAGTTTTCCAGTTTTTTTCTACGGGAATTTGAAATTTTTGCATTGGTGTGTATGTGGCCTCTGCTCCATTAGTGTGTATGGCGAATCCAGCCAATGCATTTTAATAGGATTTCTGGCACTCCATGTGTTTCAGCCATTTGTGCAGCTTCTGCAATTTCAGCATTTAGGCGATTTCAACAGTTTGACCAGTTTATGGAATTTAAAAAGTTTATGCAATATAAACAATTTATGCAAATTAACCACTTTATGGAATTTAACCAGTTTACGCATTTTAACCAGTTTATGCAACATAACAATTTATGCCATTTAGGATTTATGAAATTTAAACAGTTCATGCAGTTTATATAATTTATGCAAATTAACCAATTAATGCATTTTACTGTTGTTTTGCAATTTAACCAGTTTATGCAACATAACAGTTTGTGCAATTTAAACTGTTCATGCATTTTACCGGTTTATGCAAATTAGATTATGCAAATTAACCAATTTATGCATTTTACAGTTTTTCTGCAATTTTACCAGTTTATGCAATTTCACCAGTTTATGAACATTAGATTATGCAAATTAACCAATTTATGCAATTTATGCAATTTCTGCATTCGATTCTCGCAGTTCCGCAGTCAATCGCAATGGCGCAGCCATTGCTGCATTTCTAGTTGATTGACTGCGGAATCTTCCGCAGTCAATCATTGGTTTTCATGTTCTTTAATATTATTGATTGACTGCGGAACTTTCCGCAGTCAATTATTGGTTTTCATGTTCTTTAATATTATTATTGATTGACTGCGGAACTTTCCGCAGTCAATTATTGGTTTTCATGTTCTTTAAATATTATTATTATTATTATTATTATTCCATCTTTTTCCTGAATTTCAGCACCTTTCAGCACTTTCATGCTTTGTGCAATTTCTGCAAGTTATGCATCAAAATGTTCCGCATGTTGACGAGAATCCTGCTATTACTTTTCGGACTTCTGCGATTTACGGTTTTTCCGCAATCGGACGAAATACCGAACATTTTTCCCATTGACGCATAATGGGGCTCCCGCAAATTCATGCTTTTCCGCATTTTTTTCCGCAATTTCTGCAATTTCTGCAATTTGTGCATGTTCAGCTTCCGCAACTTGTGGGTTTTGAGAAAAAAATTGGCCTTCTGCAGTTTTCCACTTTTTTTCTACGGGAATTTGAAATTTTTGCATTGGTGTGTATGTGGTCTCTGCCCCATTAGTGTGTATGGCGAATCCAGCCAATGCATTTTAATAGGATTTCTGGCACTCCATGTGTTTCAGCCATTTGTGCAGCTTCTGCTATTTCAGCATTTAGGCGATTTCTACAGTTTGACCAGTTTATGGAATTTAAAAAGTTTATGCAATATAAACAATTTATGCAAATTAACCACTTTATGGAATTTAACCAGTTTACGCATTTTAACCAGTTTATGCAACATAACAATTATGCCATTTAGGATTTATGAAATTTAAACAGTTAAGGCAGTTTATATAATTTATGCAAATTAACCAATTAATGCATTTTACAGTTTTTTTTGCAATTTAACCAGTTTATGCAACATAACAGTTTGTGCCATTTAAACTGTTCATGCATTTTACCGGTTTATGCAAATTAGATTATGCAAATTAACCAATTTATGAATTTTACAGTTTTTTGCAATTTAACCAGTTTATGCAATCTTAAGTTCATGCAACATGAAAGTTTATGCATTTTACCGATTTATGCAAATTAGATTATGCAAATTAACCCAATTTATGCATTTTTACAGTTTTTCTGCATTAACCAGTATGCAATTATCCAGTTTTGCAACCATTTATGCAATTACCAGATGAACATTAATTATGCAATAACCATTATGCAATTTCTGCAATTCTGGATTCCCGCAGTTCCGCAGTCAATCGCAATGGCTTCAGCCATTGCAGCATTTCTAGTTATTATTATTATTATTATTCCATCTTTTTCCTGATTTTCTGCACCTTTCAGCACTTTCATGCTTTGTGCAATTTCTGCAAGTTATGCATCAAACGTTCCGCATGTTGAGGAGAATCCTGCTATTACTTTTGGGACTTCTGTGATTTACGGTTTTTCCGCAATCGGACGAAATACCGCACATTTTCCCATTGACGCATAATGGGGCTCCCGCAAATTCATGCTTTTCCGCATTGTTTTCCGCAATTTCTGCAATTTCCTGCAATTTGTGCATGTTCAGCTTCCGCAACTTGTGGGTTTTGAGAAAAAATTGGCCTTCTGCAGTTTTCCAGTTTTTTCTACGGGAATTTGAAGTTTTTGCATTGGTGTGTATGTGGTCTCTGCCCCATTAGTGTGTATGGCGAATCCAGCCAATGCATTTTAATATGTGTTTCAGCCATTTGTGCAGCTTCTGCAATTTCAGCATTTAGGCGATTTCAACAGTTTGACCAGTTTATGGAATTTAAAAAGTTTATGCAATATAAACAATTTATGCAAATTAACCACTTTATGGAATTTAACCAGTTTACGCATTTTAACCAGTTTATGCAACATAACAATTTATGCCATTTAGGATTCATGAAATTTAAACAGTTAATGCAGTTATATAATTTATGCAAATTAACCAATTAATGCATTTTACCATTTTCTTTTGCAATTTTACCAGTTTATGCAACATAACAGTTTCTGCAATTTAAACTTTTATGCATTTGACCACTTTATGCAAATACATTATGCAAATTATCCAACGCATTTTCCCAGTTTATGCAATTTTCCCAGTTTATGCAATCTAAAGTTTATGCAACATAACATTTTACCAGTTTACGCAAATTAGATGTTTTTTGCAATTACAACAGTGTGCGCAATTTATATAATTTATGCAAATCAACCAATTTATGCATTGACCAGTTTATGCAATTTAACCAGCTTATGCAATTAATGCAATCTAAAGTTTATGCAACATAACAGTTTATGCAATATAAACAATATATGAATTTTATCGGTTTATGCAAATGAAACACTTCATGAAATTTGCATAATTTATGCAAACTGACCAATTTGTGCATTTGCCAGTTCATGCAATATTAAAACATTTATGAAACTTCACCAGTTTATGCAAATTAGACGGTTTATTCATTGTAAACAGTTTATGCAATTTAAATTATGCAAATTAACTAATTTGTGCTATTTAAACAGTTAATGCAATTTAACCAGTTTATGTAAATTAACCCGTTCATGCAATTTAAACAAACAAGGATGTCAGCACTTTCAAGAATTTCAACGCTTTCACGGACAGTTTCAAGGATTTCAACACTTTCATGGATTTCAGCAGTTTCCAGGTCTTTAGCAGATTTAAGGATATAAGCAGATTTGTATTATGTATGCCTTTCAAGTATTTTAGCAGTCTCAAGGATTTCAACCGTTTTCATGATTTCAATCGGTCAAATGAAGACACATGACCAACGAGTCCACTGGAGGTCACCATTTCGGCTGCATGTCATATGACACCTGTCAATCGTTGTGTTGATTGGTTGGCAGCATGAAGAGAAGGAAAAAAGCGCCCCACGGCTGACTGGTGTCCTCTGCTAATTGCTCAACCTGCCCTCCATGGCATATTTTCACCTAGGAAACCTATGGAAACATAGGTTTTGGTGTATTTTTGGTCAGAATTACAACAGCAACTTTTCACCTAACAACTGTTCACCATTTCTTACTGCAAACCTTTCTGTGTAGCGGTAGCAAACGTAAATAATCACTCCACCTCCACAATGGCGCGTTCCTGTGGGCCGAATGCGACGTCACCATTTTTTAGCGATTGTTTTCACACATGAGTGCCAAAAACGAAAAAAAGTTGTTTTTCCAGTTTTATTTTTATTTTATTATTTATTTTTCAAATGACGAAACTAAATACTCTAATGTGTGATTTGGGGGCTCTGTGAGGAACAGAATTGAAATAAATGACGATCAAACAACATGTGAAAATTCACAATCTTGTAAACAGTTCATCTGGGCATTTAATCACAACACGGGAGAAATGAACATGCCCTTCGTTAGTTCATCAGGTGTTTCAATGCCCCGCCCAGCAGTCCTGCAGCAGAAGCAGAGGGGATCTCCTGTACGGAACAATGATCTCCACACCTTGTGCTTCGCTCTTTATTTTTTATCAGTAGACCAACTGTCAACAAGCCGACAGTTTTGTATGATCTAAAAATAAACCTTGTGTCAGGATTGTGGCACTCTACAGCTAAATCCCCAAAACAGTGCGGCACTCAATGTGTTAAAGATTTCTGCAGCTTCTACAATGTGAGCTGTTCAAGCTCACATTTTTTGAACACTTCAAGGACTTCAACAGTTTGAATTGTTAGTAATGGATAAGCAGAGCCAGAGCCCGCAAAGCTGTGGCTCATGACAAAACATGGTAATTACTGCTGCCACTACTACTACTACTACTACTACTACTACTACTACTACTGCTACTACTGCTACTACTACTACAGTCAGTGACTAGTTCTACTCCTTATACTACAACAACAAAGAAATTTGCGCAAATAACATCTCAGAGTACAAGTACAGCACTAGAAGATTTGGACAATCTGTTCTGCCTACAGCGGTGAGGTTGTACAATAAGGACTTGAAAGGGTGATTTTATGAATATTCTGTGTTTTACTAATACTGTTTTAATTGTAATTTCTTGCTGATATTCAGTCTTGACTACAAGTATGAATTATGAAATAAACTTTCAAACTTGTTGAAGTAGTGTTACTGGGAGAATAGTGTTACTGTAAATTATTATTATATTATTAGTAGTAGTAGTAGTAGTAGTAGTAGTAGTAGCTACTATTAATTGATTGACTGCGGAACTTTCGCAGTCAATTATTGGTTTTCATGTTCTTTAATATTATTATTATTATTATTATTATTATTCCATCTTTTTCCCTGAATTTCAGCACCTTCAGCACTTCATGCTTTGTGCAATTTCTGCAAGTTATGCATCAAAATGTTCCGCATGTTGACGAGAATCCTGCTATTACTTTTCGGACTTCTGCGATTTACGGTTTTTCCGCAATTGGACGAAATACCGAACATTTTTCCCATTGACGCATAATGGGGCTCCCGCAAATTCATGCTTTTCCGCATTTTTTTCCGCAATTTCTGCAATTTCTGCAATTTGTGCATGTTCAGCTTCCGCAACTTGTGGGTTTGAGAAAAAATTGGCCTTCTGCAGTTTTCCACTTTTTTTCTACGGGAATTTGAAATTTTTGCATTGGTGTGTATGTGGTCTCTGCCCCATTAGTGTGTATGGCGAATCCAGCCAATGCATTTTAATGGATTTCTGGCACTCCATGTGTTTCAGCCATTTGTGCAGCTTCTGCTATTTCAGCATTTAGGCGATTTCTACAGTTTGACCAGTTTATGGAATTTAAAAAGTTTATGCAATATAAACATTTATGCAAATTAACCACTTTATGGAATTTAACCAGTTTACGCATTTTAACCAGTTTATGCAACATAACAATTTATGCCATTTAGGATTTATGAAATTTAAACAGTTAAGGCAGTTTATATAATTTATGCAATTAACCAATTAATGCATTTTACAGTTTTTTTTGCAATTTAACCAGTTTATGCAACATAACAGTTTGTGCCATTTAAACTGTTCATGCATTTACCGGTTTATGCAAATTAGATTATGCAAATTAACCAATTTATGAATTTTACAGTTTTTTGCAATTAACCAGTTTATGCAATCTTAAGTTCATGCAACATGAAAGTTATGCATTTTACCGATTATGCAAATTAGATTATGCAAATTAACCAATTTAGCATTTTAACAGTTTTTCTGCAATTTAACCAGTTTATGCAATTTATCCAGTTTATGCATTTTACCATTTTATGCAATTTCACCAGTTATGAACATTAGATTATGCAAATTAACCAATTTATGCAATTTCTGCAATTTCTGCATTCGATTCCCGCAGTTCCGCAGTCAATCGCAATGGCTTCAGCCATGCAGCATTTCTAGTTATTATTATTATTGATTGACTGCGAACTTTCCGCAGTCAATTATTGGTTTTCATGTTCTTTAATATTATTATTGATTGACTGCGGAACTTTCCGCAGTCAATTATTGGTTTCATGTTCTTTAATATATTATTATTATATATTATTATTCCATCTTTTTCCTGAATTTCAGCACCTTTCAGCACTTTCATGCTTTGTGCAATTTCTGCAAGTTATGCATCAAATGTTCCGCATGTGACGAGAATCCTGCTATTACTTTCGGACTTCTGCGATTTACGGTTTTTCCGCAATCGGACGAAATACCGCACATTTTTCCCATTGACGCATAATGGGGCTCCCGCAAATTCATGCTTTTCCGCATTTTTTTCCGCAATTCTGCAATTTCTGCAACTTGTGCATGTTCAGCTTCCGCAACTTGTGGGATTTGAGAAAAAAATTGGCCTTCTGCAGTTTTCCACTTTTTTCTACAGGAATTTGAACTTTGCATTGGTGTGTATGTGGTCTCTGCTCCATTAGTGTGTATGGCGAATCCAGCCAATGTATTTTAATAGGATTTCTGGCTCTCCATGTGTTCAGCCATTTGTGCAGCTTCTGCATCTTCAGCATTTAGGCGATTTCAACAGTTTGACCAGTTTATGGAATTTTAAAAAGTTTATGCAATATAAACAATTATGCAAATTAACCACTTTATGGAATTTAACCAGTTTACGCATTTTAACCAGTTTACGCATTTTAACCAGTTTATGCAACATAACAATTTATGCCATTTAGGATTTATGAAATTTAAACAGTTAATGCAGTTATATAATTTATGCAAATTAACCAATTAATGCATTTGACCGTTTTTTTTTGCAATTTAACCATTTATGCAACATAACAGTTTGTGCAATTTAAACTGTTCATGCATTTTACCGGTTTATGCAAATTAGATTATGCAAATTAACCAATTTATGCATTTTACAGTTTTTCTGCAATTTACCAGTTTATGCAATTTCACCAGTTTATGAACATTAGATTATGCAAATTAACCAATTTATGCAAATTATGCAATTTCTGCATTCGATTCCCCGCAGTTCCGCAGTCAATCGCAATGGCGCAGCCATTGCTGCATTTCTAGTTATTATTATCCATCTTTTCCTGATTTTCTGCACCCTTTCAGCACTTTCATGCTTGTGCAATTTCTGCAAGTTATGCATCAAAATGTTCCGCATGTTGAGGAGAATCCTGCTATTACTTTTCGGACTTCTGCGATTTACGGTTTTTCCGCAATCGGACGAAATACCGAACATTTTTCCCATTGACGCATAATGGGGCTCCCGCAAATTCATGCTTTCCGCATTTGTTCCGCAATTTCTGCAATTTCTGCAATTTGTGCATGTCAGCTTCCGCAACTTGTGGGTTTTGAGAAAAAATTGGCCTTCTGGCAGTTTCCATTATTTTCTATGGGAATTTGAAATTTTTGCATTGGTGGTAATGTGCCTGCCGCATTCAAGGTGTGTATGGCAATCCTAGCCAATGCATTTTAATAGGATTTTCGCTCTCCAGCCATTGTGCAGCTCGTGCAATTTCAAGCATTTAGGTGATTCAACAGTTTGACAACACTATATCACGGAAAAAAAGTTTATGCAATAATTAAACACATGTAGCAAAATCTAACCACTTTATGGAACTTTGTAACCAGTTACCTATTTTAACCAGTTGAACCATTTTACCAGTTTATGCAAAACAATTAGCCTTTAGGAATAAATGAAACGCGTAAATCAGTTATCCAGTTTATAATATTTATGGCAAAATTAACCAATAATCTGCATTTTACAGTTTTTTGCAAGTAACCCACAGTTTTTATGCAACAATAAATCAGTTTGTGATTAAACTGTTCATCGCATTTTACCGGTTTTATGCAAATTATTAAGATATCAAAATAACACAAATTTAATGCATTTTACAAGTGTTTTCTGCAATTTGTTAAACCAAGTTGCAATTTCACCAGTTTAATGAACATAGATTATGCAAATAACCAATTTAGTCAAGTTTATAATTATGCATTCGATTCCCGGTCATTCCTGCAGTAATCGCAATGGCGCAGCCATTGCTGCATTTCTAGTTGATTGACTGCGGAATTTTTCCGCCAGTCAATCATTGGTTTCAGTCTTAATGATTAAACTGCGTGAACTTCCGCAGTTCAATAATCTGGTTTTCATGTCTTAAATATATTATTATATATTTGATTGATCTGCGGAGAATTCTTTCCGCAGCAATAATTGGTTTCATGTTTCTTTAAATATTATTATTGATTGACTGCGGAATCTTTCGCAGTCCAATTAATTTGGTTTTCACGTTCTTTATTATTATTTATTAATCTATTTTTTTTCCGTTTTCAGCAGCGTCACTAGCTTTACAGTTCAGCAATTAACAGATTATACTACCAACGCAGACACCACCCATTTCAAAAATTCGGATTACTATAGTGTCCGGTTTTCAGCAAATCGTGCAAAAATCGGTCGATTTTCCCATTGAACTTAAATGGGCTGCCCGCTAATTCACTTTTCAGTCAGTTTGTTTTTTCCATAGTCTTCAATTTCCGGCAGTTTGGTGCATGTTCGAGCGCCTAAGCTTGTCAGGTTTCAGAAAAAACAGATTTCTGCAGTTTTTCATTTTTCTACGGGTTGGGAAGTTCCTGCCCACAATTTGGTAATGAGAATTCTGCCATTCATTTAATAGGCCCATGCATTTAATAGGACCAAGGACAGTCAGGCCTTTCAGCCATTCTACAAGCTAAAGCCATTTCAGCATTTCAAGATCAAGGAGTTTTCAAGTTTCAAAAACAATTTCAAGATTTGGAAATGATTTCAAGATTGTCAGGAAATTTCAAGGTTCAACAATGTTCAAGGATTCAAACATTAAACGATTTCCAGGATTCTTCAAGGTCAATAGTTTCAAAAGATTTTCAGGAGTTGCAAGGTTTCAACAGTTTAAGGATTTCAGGATTCGATCAGTCAACAGTTTGCAAGGACTGTCAGCAAGTTCCAAGAGATTGTCAGGGTTTCAAGACTTAAGCAGTTGAAACCAAGGATTCAAGATCACGCTTCTTCAAGGACAGTCAACTCCATGGCGTCAGCCATGGAGATTGACCTTCAGCAGTTAAAGATTCGGAAGTTTCAAGGATTCAACCGTTCAAGGATTTCAGAGAGTTCAAGGATTTCAGGATTTCAAGGACTTCAGCATCAAGACAAGGGACAAAGACCAGACCAAGACCCGAACAAGACAGACCGAGGACCGACCAAGACCCGACCAAGACCCAGACGGACCCAGACGGGACCCAGACCAAGACCCAAACCAAGACCAAAACAAAACTAGACCTATGCCCGAACCAAGACAGACCCAGACAGACCCGATCAAAGACCAGCCCAGGACCAAGACTCAGACCAATACCCGAACCAAGACCCAACCTGACCAGACCAAGACCCAACCAAGACCGGAACCAAGACCAGACCAAAACCCCGAACCAAGACCAACCTGAACAAAGGACCCAAACCGACCAGACCCAGACCTGATAAGACCCGAACTTGAAGCCCAAACCAAGACCAAGCCAGACCAGACAAGACCCGAACCAAGACGCAAACCAAGACACAGACCCACGACCCGAACCAAGACCCAGGACAAAACCCAACCAAGACCCGATCAAAAAGACCAGACTAAGACCCGAAACCAAGACGCAAACCAAGACACAGACCACGACCCGAACCAAAGACCAGGACAAGGGACCCGCACCCAAGACCAGACAGTTTCCCTGCAACAAAATAGGGATTTTTTTGCGCAATTGCAACACGAAAATTATTGCAACTTTTTTTGGATTTTGCATGTAAAAGATTATGCAACAAAAGGATTTTATATATAAACACTTTAATACAACTAAATGGATTTTCACAATAAAAAGCACTATAATACAACTAAATTGGGATTTTCACAATAAAAGCAGTATAATACAACTAAATAGGGATTTTCACAATAAAAGAACTATAATACAACTTAATAGGGATTTTCACAATAAATCCACTATAATACAAACAAATGGGATTTTCACAAATAAAAGCACTATAATACAACTAAATGGGATTTTCACAATTAAAAGGGACTAAATAAAAC